>LFYR01001197.1:6491-114933 GCA_001185155.1 Zostera marina
TTTACCACCGAACGACATGTCCTCTGAGGTATAGGAAAAAAATTTCCTATCATTCTTCTACATTTTCAATTTTCTCCCAACACTTTCTTCTTAATATTTTGTTCTTTTCTCTTAAAGGATATTAACTATCTACCGGTTCTTTCTTTAGAAAGACATACAGTTTTATTTAAACTCACTCTCATGAAAGGTAATACTACACCGTCTTGCTCATGCCATCGATTTGAATACAGCGGTGTTCCATGCTCTCATCTAATACACTATTTCATTGTCGACGGTTATCGAACTTTACCAAATGATCTTAAAATGCCAAGGTGGAACAAACTATGCCTTACTAACAGAATTGCTCCTTCTCTTTCACTACCTGACAATCCCATGTCCAAGTATGTATTAATGTCACAGACAATGATGAATTATGCGAAGATGGGACAATCTCAACTAGATATACTGCTCAAATATGGTGAAGAGGTTCTTCAGAAACTAAGTGACACTACCGTTGTTCCAAATTTACATTCAAGAACATCAATCACAAGAACCAGAAAACCGAAGAATACGCCTGTGCTTGTTGGTCCTCCAGCGAAGGTTAAAACCAAGGGTAGTGGTAACAGCGGAAGACCAACCAAAATTGATGCTGCTCGAATGAAGAGCGCAAAAGAAATATATCACGATCTTGCTGCGAAGAATAAATGATACTCTGCTAATAAGTTGTTTCCGTACACTATGTACTCTGCATCTGCTATTATCAGAATTTAGATATACTACTACTCACGTTTGTTCCTATACTTTGCTGTATTCTTCTGCTAGTATGTTCTTCTTGGGAAATATGTAGTCTGCATCTGCTTTTATCAGAACTTAGACCAATTAATACTTACACTCATTCCTACACTTTGTCTTATTTTACTCATACTATGTTATGGCCCTCTGCTATTATCAGAATTTACATCTACTAATACTCAGATTTATTCCTATACTTTGATGTACTCTTCTGCTAATATATGTTGGACCTCTGTTAACATCTTCTCGTAGTACTTGCACTAACACTGTCTTGCACATGCCATCGATTTGAATACAGCGGTGTTTCATGCTCTCATCTAATACACCGGTGTTCCATGCTCTCATCTAATACACTATTTCATTGTCAACGGTTATCGAACTTTACCAAATGATCTTAAAATGCCAAGGTGGAACAAACTATGCCTTACAAACAGAATTGCTCCTTCTCTTTCACTACCTGACAATCCCCTGTTCAAGTATGTATTAATGTCATAGACAATGATAAATTATGCGAAGATGGGACAATCTCAACTAGATATACTGCTCAAATATGGTGAAGAGGTTCTTCAGAAACTAAGTGACACTACCGTTGTTCCAAATTTACATTGAAGAACATCAATCACAAGAACCAGAAAACCAAAGAATACGCATGTGCTTGTTTGTCCTCCAGCGAAGGTTAAAACCAAGGGTAGTGGTAACAGCGGAAGACCAACCAAAATTGATGCTGCTCGAATGAAGAGCGCAAAAGAAATATATCACGATCTTGCTGCGAAGAATAAATGATACTCTGCTAATAAGTTGTTTCCGTACACTATGTACTCTGCATCTGCTATTATCAGAATTTAGATATACAACTACTCATGTTTGTTCCTTTACTTTGCTGTATTCTTCTGCTAGTATGTTATTCTTGAAAATATGTAGTCTGCATCTGCTATTCTCAGAACTTAGACCAATTAATACTTACACTCATTCCTATACTTTGTCTTATTTTACTCATACTATGTTGTGGCCCTCTGCTATTATCAGAATTTACATCTACTAATACTCAGATTTGTTCCTATACTTTGATGCACTCTGCTGCTAATATATCTTGTACCTCTGCTAATATCTTTTTATAGTACTTATACTAACACTAACATCCTATAATTCGAAGTACTGCTCTGTTAATTTGTTCTATCGCTACCTGCAAGCTCGCTTCTGCTATTATCAGAACTGCTAATACTTCTTCCTATACTTTGTCGTATTCCTCTGCTAATATGTTCTTTTGTCTACAATTTAGTCTGCATCCGCTACTATCACAATGCATCTGCTATTATCAGAACTTAGACGGATTAGTACTTCCATCTCTTCCTATACTTTGGTTTAATCTTCTGCTAATATGGTGTTTTGCCTACTTTGTAGTCTGGATCTGCTATTATCAGAACTTAAACCAATTACTACTTCCACATTTTCCTATACTTTGATGTATTCCTCTGCTAATATGTTATTTTCCATACTAGTTAGACTTATAGTTAATATTTACTTCTTTGCAAAAAATATATCACTAGTCAGACTGATAGGTAATAGTAATGTGCTGCAAAACAAAGAAATCATGATCTTGTTTAACTCTATTTGAATTTGAAGTCATAATGGATAAACATATGAGCATCACGTAACGCCACTCGTAGTATGTCGTGGACAATTTTCTCCCGAATGTTATCGACGTCCTTCTTGCTCCACAGTACTGGCTCTCCCAAACATATGTATTCCATGGTTGCCATTATGTATATCCCTGTATCCTCAGGATTTTTAAAGAATGCCTGGGGAAAATGAGGAGATGATTCACAAACCCAAGTCGACAGGTTGTGGTCATAATAAATCCCACGGATGTAATGATCCAACCAAAGAGTCTGTCAAAAAATATAATAAGTATTGATTCATTCATACACAGTTTTATTCATTTAATGTAACAACATAGACTACCATTTACCATATTCTTGTTCTGCTTCATCATTTCCATGTTGTCTTCGTACAGACAACAGTGTATATACTTCTTCTTCGTTATGCCTAGCTGTATCAAATGCCAAGAACCGTAAATTTCAATCGACGCTGATATTGTATGAATCACGTCCCATTTGTCTACTTTCTCGCTCAAGATTTTCTTCAACTCCGCAAATTCAATCATGTTCAAGTTCCTGTTAGGAGCGATCCTTTTGATTTGTTTCTAATTTCACCAAATACCAAACTCATTGTAAAGTTTCAAATTATTTCAAAAACTTCGTCGTAGATAATATATTATCATTTTTATTGGGTCAATTAACTTCACGGAATGAGCGTTTATTCGCCTACATGACATTTTGCGTCGGAGAACTCTGATAAATAGGGAGATGCGCTACAATTATAGAAAATCACATTAGTGTAAGTCATGTTAAATAAATGTGAGATTCATATAACGTACGTGGCTACGGACATGATTTTTAACGAGTAATCCAATCACCCATGTCGAATCACATCTAACCGGACCAATTTCCAAAAGACATTCTTTCGCAGCAATTTCTTGTAATTTACCGCACTCCTTAATGTCCTTCACATTCATTCCAGCCCTAGTTATATGGTTTTTCCACATCTTTTCTTTTATTATCCTCTCCATCCTAGCCTTCCTCACGTCTTCCTATAACATTTCTTAATATTTTTATCACATATCTGAATTTTATGTTAACAAGCAAGAATAACTTACATGTCTTTCTATGATCCTTTTTACGAGAGAACTTGGTTTGTGTTTGTTCATCTGCACGGATATCGGTTCATTGTCCAACCTATCATCTTCTTCTGTCAAATCAATCGTTTTTTCCGGTGTAATACATATATCATCATTTTCCACTTTACGACATGCTTGAGACGCTAATCGACAAGCTTCTTCGATGAATACAGGGTCTTCTTGAGAAGATAGAACATAATCAGGAATAATTTTTCTTGCACCTAAAACAATGTTGTGGGCGATATTATGTATAGTCATTTTATTCATTTCTTATTGATATCTTACCGCTTGTTGAACATATATTTACATCCTCATTGACTACTTCAGGTACATCGAGATCCAAATCTTGAAAATCGAAAGATAGCTTGACAGGCGAACCGACAAATTCCTTCCTTGCATTGAACGGATCTGAATACATACAGACCTCTGGTTAGATAATTTTTGGAATAAGACTTTGAAAATTACTAAGAACCATCTTACCATCAGTTGTTAAGTCAATTATCTTCTCCGTAAAATCTTATGTATAATCATATCTACTTTCGCTCTTTACTTTTACAAACTTGTATTCAATTGTTATAGGATTAGAGTACATATATTCCACCTCGTCCGAGCTCTCACTCTCTTCTTCGCTAACTATATTTTTTTGCATCCGTAACTAATCACCCTATTGAAAAGACATGTAGTATAATTTTATAAAATAAGGAAAAATTGTATACTACAATCACCTTGAATATAAAGGACGTCTTTGTCTTCATCTTCTAAGGGAGCTTTACCTTTTAATTTCTTATCAATAACCGAAGAATCTGAAATAAATTTACATTTCTTGTTAGAAAGTTTGTCTACTTTGTATTAAATTACATAATCTATTACAATGTTTACTTGTTCGTAATTTATGTTCATGATTAATTAAAGAACCTATCAGTCATGATTAAGTTTATTTTATAGGACGTTTCTCAATTAGTAGTAGTCATTTTTTACATTTTAGCAAATACTATTTAGTAATTAACAGGAATCTTAGAAGTTGTATTGTAATGATGACTAGTATTATACGAACCTCATTTTAATATAGCACAAGATTTAGGTATTATTGCAGATAAAACATATAAAATCACTGGATCAGATATTGTGTTTTCATTAACGGTGCTATTATCGGAATATATTTTTGAAATAGCAGAGTACTCGATTATTTTAGCAAATATTAATAAACTTACATTATAGGTATCACTTCACTATTGATTTTACTCATCATCAACTATTGTAATATAGTAATTTCTTAATCAATAACAGACTAATAAAACTTTCTACCACATATTAGTTTGACATTAACAGAAAACGTAAAATACACTATCAAATTTCATGAACAATTTTTTGGCATGTCAAAATATAATCTATTTGTTTCATTGTCAGTTGTTGTCACTGGCCTCCTGCGTACCTTCGATATCATTCAATTCTCCAGGATTTGCAGCTTTCTTCCCAGCAGTGTCTTCATCAATTAATCCTTTGCTGGTCTTCTTTCCATATGAAATTGTTCATTTTAGGTCAGAAATTATACATTGCTACTTCTAACAAGTATTTCTTTTGTTAGATTTGTTACCTCCATCACTTTCAACGACATTTTTTGAGCTTTCACCTAAATGGTGTAAACCAAGGACCAGACCTCTCTTTAATTCCCAAGCTTCAAAGAATTCTTGTTTTACAGTAACCCCGGCTTTTTCTATAGTTCTTGGAGTAGAACCAACAATCTGAATTTCATCGTCATCATTATTGAGCTTTGGAGTTAGGCAGTCTTGGCTGATGTTGAAGTTGAAGCTCGGGAACACGAAACATTTCTCCTCTATTTTGTTTTTCATTTCTACTACATCTTTCTTTGCATCGTCTTTCACATTTCCCACAATTGTACATTTTGTATTAGAATCCTCTAGTGTTAAGGAACTTACCTTACTCAGGTCTTCATTGTTGACGTCGGGTGACATTTTTGCACTGTCAGTATCTTTATTACCAGGAGTGTTCTCTTTTATATCAGACGTACTTATATTAATCGTAACGGAAACATCACTGAAGGGGGAACACATTTTAGCAGATTCATCGTCTTCATTAGCAGGAGTGTCAACTTTGGTATCAGACTGATGTTCCCTATTAACAGAAAAATTAACACCTTCAATTTCCTTCAGGCTGCTTACCTCATCATTCTTCCCATCTACCTGTACAGCAGCACTGTTCTTCAAATTCATAGAAACCTTTGCTTCATCTTCTACGAGATTCAGCTTGTTGCCTTCGACCTTCATAACTATAACATATTTATGATGATCATTCATATGGGTTCCCTCATAATTTGTAGTATACAATTCAGACAAATGTGATATAATAAAAAAAAAGTAATTCATTCTACTTACTATCGGGAGACAGTGATGAACATGCCCCATTGGTGGCTGACAGCCTACCGCTGCGTCGTAAGCTTGTAATTGTAGGTTTTGAGATTTCCTTCTTCACTTTTTTCGTTTTCTTTGCACCAACCCTAATACCAAAAATTTCTTCATACTTGGACTCAACCTCTTTCTTCCGTTTGTCTCTTCTTTCAAGGACTAGGTTCCTTATCTTAAAAGGGGATTTAGGTTCTATCTACTGTTCTGTTGAGTCATTAGTATTTACCTCCTTCCCCTTCATTTTCCTCTTTGTCTCGGAATCGTCAATTTCAGGTTCAACCATACAAGCCTCTTGTTCGACCGAGTTCATATCTGAATCTTCCTCATGTTTACTGATAGACGAACTTGAACATTTGTCAGACACAACCTTTGACACACGTTCTTCCTTTATAATATCCATTCTCTTTTCAAATGAAATTTCGTCGATGAATACCTATCAATTGTACAATAAAAAATTAAAGACTCATTAATTCAAATTTATATTGTATGAAATATTATCTCCTTACGATAAATTACCTCATCA
Source organism: Zostera marina (assembly GCA_001185155.1). Lineage (NCBI taxonomy): Eukaryota > Viridiplantae > Streptophyta > Magnoliopsida > Alismatales > Zosteraceae > Zostera > Zostera marina. The sequence goes on from LFYR01001197.1 coordinate 12,946, forward strand.
TCCTCGAGAAGGTCCAGTTTATCTTTCAAATATTCAATCTTGCCACCCCACTTCTTGAAGTAGGGTTCATTCTTCACATAAGACTTGAAGGGAGCCGCTATCAATATGTGTTTGAACAACCACACCTATAAATGCAATACAGATCAGAAAAAAATAGAAAATACAAAAAATTACATGTCATGTAAAAATTAAAGTTCCAATCATACCATTAAACACATAACGCAGCCATCGATGTATAGTTTTGATGGTTCATGTGTCCTTTTCCTCCGTAGCACGCTGTCCCTGCAAATGTCCATCCTTTCGAACAAGAAAGAGTGTATGAATTCTGCCCAGTTGTACTCAGCAACACGTCCTAAGTTGGATAAATAATCCAAACATTTCCTACCTATCCTATAACTGTTTTTACAACATAATACTGTTATAAATAAATATACAATCCATAGTCTTATCAAATCGTCCTCATCTGTCCTACATAAAGAGTCATTCAGGACTCTCTTGTTGATTGATGTTATAGCTTGCACGACAACCTCTCTCCTGATGTCGCAGTCTGCAGCAAAGTGTCTGAGCCACCAATCCGATTTACTCTTTGCCTTCTTCTAGACCGCCGGATAGAATACCAAGAATCTCACCAAATTCTCCCCAAATTCTTCTATTGAAAATTCCAGTCTTTTCCCATTAATAATAAAAATATTATCACCGACATACCTCCTGATGAGATCGTCTAGAAGACGCACTTTGATTTTGAAATCTGGTATTGCGTAGAAATGACCAAAACAAGTAGACTTGATTCTCTTGTTCACATTGTCTGTGAAATTAATGGACCCATTCATCGACGCTTCGTTGTACGTCGGTATTCCAGATCGATGGCGAATTAGGTGGTTAACTAAAACCATAAAATGAAAAAAATAAAATAATCGGATATAAACAATATGAATATTTCTAACTAATAAATATCTTCAGGGTCGCACTTTGTACTTCTTCCTTTCTTTTTCTTCCTAACCTCAAGGCCTTCATCCATAGAAGAACTTTTTTTATCAGAAACAACTACCTTTTAAGCAGATATTACATATTTCATCTTCTTCGCAGATGTTTCATTTACTTTGCTTGACTTCGTGTCTGATCTTCCACGATTTAGTTCTTGTCTGTCATCAGATGATGAAGACATTTTATCAGATGAATAATTTTTTTTAGCAGAGGATGTACATCTTTTTCTCTTAGCAGAAGCTTGCTTCATTTTGAGGGAATCATCTACATTCTTATCATGTTTTCCGTCGTCTTTTAAGTTTGTGCATTTTTCAACATACACTGGTTTCTTTTTCTTCACTGCCTGAATTTTCACTTTCATACGTCGTTTTGCCTTGTGAACGTCACCATCGGTCCTTTCATGTTTCTTTTCCACAAATTCTTCTATGTCTTCAGATGATGAAGATATTTTATCAGAGAAATAACTTCTTCTAGCAGAAGTAGTAGCTTCATTCCTCTTTGCAGAAGCATCCTTCATTTTGGGGAAATCGTTCCTTCTTTTAGAATCTAATCCATGGTCTTCTTGTTTTTTGCCTTTCTCAACTGACATTGATTTCTTCTTCTTCACTGCCTGGATCTTTTTTTTCATTCTTCTATTTGGTTTGTCATCTACATCAACGCTTTTCTTCGCGTGTAGCCTCTTCTGATCATCAATCATTAACTTCCTCAGTGTTGAGTCGAAATCCTTTTCTTTAGATTTCTTCGGATTTTTCACAGGAATTGTACCTGCAAAATATTACAATCGTTTCTTGTTTGAAAATCAAAATCAATACTTACAATGAAACTAAAGTTTTTTTCCAAACCAAAGAACTTATGGTACTTACTACCCTTTCTCTTATGAACGATGAACTGATCGGCCTCCATAGAACTATCTTTTACGGATGTTGATAGATTACAGTCAATATCTTGAATTAAACTATCAACGACTTCATTAGCGCGTCTCACATCTCGCGCTGCAATTTTTAGAATATGTAACATTTATTACGAATCAACTATTCATGTGGGGAAAAAATAACGACAGCAAATGAACAATGATTATTAACCTTTCAATTCCTCATCATCACTTGAAGACATTATCTCCCTGTTAGCAGTTCATTCAAACAAATTAGCAGAAATGATTATTTCTTCTACAGAATATGATAACATATGATATGAGTAAACTATTCCGATCAAAAACCATCAGAACAATGTATATAAACAAATCTACTACAGAAATCATAGATAATGAAACGAATATGTCACGGAAGAAGAAAAAGTGTGAATGATTCGGTCACTGTTCTATAAAAAAAACGACAAAATAGAAACCAATATGTCACATGTAGATACATGGGTAGAAAGAATACATTTGGTCTTCCGTATGAACAATGACTCACAATACATCATGTGCTTATGAAACATCCATATTTATACCAGTTGAAATGGAGTTTTAGTTTTATCAACGGTTACTCATTTCTATATAACCGACATATTTTAATATACGCATTGAAATACATATAAAAATGGTTAGTTTTTGGTTTGAATCTCTGCTTACTATTTTTGGACAGGAAAAAAGCAGTTGAGAAGAAAGGGGGATCCTATGTGTTCAATGCAAAAAAATGTCTACTGTGTGTGGCGTTCGGCGAAATGTCATCGGTAGAAATATCGAAGAACTTATTAGGAAAGGAAAAACATTTTAGAAAGAGTGATAGGCCGACCACGGAATCGAGGTAAATAACGAACGAGGTGGTCGACGTATCACCGGATGCCGGGTAGACATACTGCAGGTCTTGGTCGGCGAATAGAGTTGCTGGTAGAGGTCGGCGAGAAAAAACGAATGGAGGATCGGTCGATGAGAGACAAAGAACGAATGCGGAATGGAGGTCGGCGGGAAAAAATCGATTTTGGGTTTTCGTTAAGAAGACTGTAGAAACGATGGGTTTGGGGGATTGGGAATTGAAAAGAAATTTTCAACCTGCAACTGATGGAACAGTCCACACTCCTACTGCATGCCTACTACATAGCTAGTTAATAACTACTGAGATTATAATACATTCTACTGTCAGTCCGCAACTACTGATTTTTTTTCTCAACCGGTTACAAGTTTAGCTGGTTGGTGGGAGAAAAAATAGACGGCCATGAAAGCTCCTTAAAACGGACGGTTGAGATCTAGAGGGGTTCTCATGAGAAGTGTTCTCAACTGATATGGACCGTAATTTTTTAATATCATTTTTGGTATCCGAAATCCGATATTCAAAATCTGATATCCGTATCCGAATTTTAGTTAAAAAAATATTAATCAAGAATTTACCTAGTAGTTAAAATTTAAACACTTTTTTTAGTTATTAAATTTCAATCAAAAAATTAGGTCGTGATCAGTTTACATAGAGTAAAAATAAAAATAAATGAACAAAAAATTTATTAACTCTTTCTCATTAATTATGTAGTCTATTTATACAGTAATTAGATACACTGCTGTCTTAGAAGGTTTGTCTCTAATAAATTATATTAGGTTCATTTCACTTCAGTCCAGATTACTATAATTATTCTTTCATCGATGCCCTCGGCTGACACAACATCCCAGATGACGCTTGAACTTCCTGACCGTTGTCATAGATGTTATAAATACAAAGACAGCAACTCCAAGTAAACTACTGGCTTCATTTGAATCTGATCAAGTTCATTCTCCCAACGGGAACTCTTGTCTCTTAATCTTTCAGTGTTACTTATTGGAATATATATATGATATAAGTAATTATAGATATATATATTTAAGAAATACAAAGTTGTAAAAGATAACAAACCCCACTCACATAATTGTGGGTTTGTTATACTCAAATGTGTATAAATACCCTCATACAATAAAGGCAAAGTAAGTTTGTTTTGCCCAAAAGTTCTACCTCCACATTTACTCTTCATTCTCCTCCAAACGTTGATTGCTCCATGGCTTCCTTTGGTTCACCCTCATTCTCCATGGACAACCAATCCAACATGGTATCATCCGCCGATGTCGATCCTGTGGCTCCATCGAACGCGAATCCGCTGCACTCTTCGATACCTCATCCCTCATTGGTAATTCCAGAAGTTGCTGATCCAAATGGATCCAATCTAGCACTGCTCCCTCATCAAATGTTGGCTGGATCCCCATCCTTTGGATCCATCCAGAATTTTCTCCACATCAAGTTATCATCAACAAACTACCTCTTGTGGAAAATGCAATTCAGTCCATTGTTAAATTGCTTTGACATGAAGTTCTTGATCGACAAATCAACCTCTCCTCCTACGCCCAATCCACAATGCCCAATCTATATGGCATGGTGGCGTAAGGACCAACTGTTGGTTAGTTGGATTTTATCCTCCCTCTCCGAGGAGGTGCTCCCCACGGTGTTAGGATTGGAATCCGCTGCTACAATCTGGGACACATTGGCGATGTCATATGGGCGACCATCAGAGTCGCGAATCCTCCAGCTCCAGATGCAGCTGCAGAACAACAGACACGCCGCCGGCGAGGATGTCACGACATATCTCCGGCGAGCCAAGCTACTGGCCGACGAACTGGCAGCGGCGGGGGCATCTGTTCCCACTCGCATTTTCAACGCGACGATCTACAACAATCTGGGACCAGACTTCGGCGAGGCGGTGACGGCTTTGGCGATCCGGCAGTCGGCTGTCACCTTCGACGAGCTGCTCGAGGTGATGTCCAGCCACCAAATCCGGATGAAAATGCGGCAATCGATCCCCGTGTTGAACCAGACGGCGACAAACTACGGATTTGGAGGGACGTCTTCGCCGGCTTCGAGTTTCACCGGTGGCAGGGGAGGTCGCGGCGGCCGGAACAATTTGGGAAGGGAAGAGGAAATCGTGGGCGGGTCGCACAAGTCAGAAGAGACCCATGCCCGGTTTGTGGGGGCATGGGCCACAGCCCGTATAAGTGTCAATTTAGGGTTAACCCCTATCAAAATCAAAATAATAATAATAACCACCCACAAGCCCAAGCCCAAGAAAACCACCCACAAATTAATTCCCCATATCAACCAAACCCACAATTAAACGTGGCCCAGGCCCAATACATTAATTCCATTAATTCCCCTTCAGCCCAATACTATCCAGCCCCGGTCCAACAACAAAGTCTCAATTATTTTAGGCAGCCCGTAACAAATAACACTCAAATGGCAGATTCGTATTTCTCGACAAGTGACCTGGACCAAAATGACATGGCAGCCTGGTACCCAGATACTGGAGCAACTCACCACTTTACTCCGAACGTCCAGTCAATATCATCCCCAATGCCGTATCAGGGACCCGGGTCCGCTCAGTTAGGTAATGGGACCCAACTACAGATCCAATACTTGGGGGATGGTAATTTTGCAAGTGGATCCTCTCTTTTTTCATTACGTAACATTTTGCACGTTCCGTCACTTAAAACTCCGTTATTATCTGTTCAACAGTTTTGCAGGGATAATAACTGTTATTTTTTGTTTGACTCTTTTCGTGTCTTTGTGAAGGACCGAGTTACTCACAAGGTACTCCTTCAAGGGCAACATGATGGATCCCTCTACAAAATCGTCCCAACTCCACCACCTACTCTTCACTCGACTCGAGCCAATCTGGATGTCTGGCATCAACGGCTGGGTCACCCTCAGGAGTCGGTTCTCCGTCATGTAGTATCTGCAAATTGTTTACCTTCTGTTAGTTCAAAATTCAATAAGTGTAGGTCATGTGTGTTAGGCAAGGCTAGTCGCAACAACCTTGTCTCGACCTACTCTAAATCCAAGTGTCCGTTAGAACTCATTCATAGTGATGTGTGGGGCCCTGCCCCGGTTTCCTCCTATAATGGACACAGATATTTCGTATTTTTTATCGATGATTTCTCTAGGTTTGTCTGGTTTTTCCCTATCAAACATAAATCGGAAGTGGTAGGCATTTTTCAGAAGTTTCACATTATGGTGGAAAAACAAATCGGACATAAAATAAAGTACTTCCAATCAGACTTCGGTGGCGAATTCCAAGCTCTCACCACATATTTCACCTCTCATGGAATTCATCACCGAAGGTCGTGCCCACATACTCATGAACAAAGTGGCACGGCAGAGAGGAAGATCAGGCATATAGTGGACACTGGTCTAACACTTCTCGCTCATGGTAGGATTCCTCTGTCATATTGGAATTTTGCTTTTTCTACAGCAGTATTTACTATAAATCATATACCATCCAAAACTCATGGGATTCCACCACTTCAAAAGTTATTCAACATCCAACCTAAACACGCCTTCCTAAAAGTGTTTGGGTGTGAGGTCTTTCCACTCCTTAGACCTTATAATCAACATAAGTTTGCTTTTCGCTCTACTTCTTGTGTTTTCCTTGGGTATAGTCCGTCTCATATGGGATATATGTGTCTTGATCCACCAACTCAAAAAATATACATTTCGCGTCATTGTACTTTTTTCGAAAATTCCTTCCCATTTGCAAAATTACAGGTACCCCAAGGTACATCAACAGATTGTCAGTCAGGCCCATGGGGAATGCTTTCGGTTCATCCATCAAATACGGCTGCGCCTATCCCTGAAAGGTCAAATTCTCAGGATCCTCGGTTCAGTCCAGAATCACCTGGTTTACCAACTCCTGTGGGGCCCACAAGGTCGCCAACAGTATATGGTACTGAAAGTTCAAATAATTCGCTGCCAACTAGTCAAGGCTCAGACGACTCTGTAAGCCCAAGTCCCCCAGCCCCTAATAATCGGCCCCAACGGAATATTCCTCGAGTTGATTATCGGAGACTAGCAGGATTGGAAGCCACGTCACTTGCAATTGATGACTTCTCAGAACCAACTACAGTCCGACAGGCGTCCAAATCACCTGAGTGGATCCAGGCCATGGAAGTTGAGTTTGGTGCACTAATGCGGAATCACACTTGGTCCTTGGTGGATCTTCCTCGAAATGCAAACTTGGTCACGTGTAAATGGGTGTTCAAGGTCAAGAGAGGGTCTGATGGCAGTCTCAAACGACGAAAGGCACGTCTGGTTGCACGTGGGTTTTCACAAGTCGAGGGAATTGATTTTGATGAAACGTATAGTCCAGTTGTGAAATTTCCAACCATCAGAATCATGCTAGCACTCGCAATATCCAAGGGTTGGCAGCTTCGTCAGCTTGATGTCGACAATGCATTTCTAAATGGGGACCTCAAGGAAATTGTGTTTATGACACAACCCCCAGGGTTTGTAAGTAAATATCACCCAACCAAGGTATGCAGACTTCATAAGTCACTCTACGGGCTTCGGCAATCTCCTAGAGCATGGTACGAACGTCTGAGTAATTTTTTGAAATTGATTGGTTTTGTAAGCACCGCGTCAGACGCATCTCTATTTTTGAGGGTTACGAGAAATTCTCAGGTGTATATGTTGATTTATGTGGATGACATAGTAGTGACAGGGTCTTCAGCTTCAGACATCGCACAATTGATTGACACATTGTCCAAGGAGTTCAGACTCAAGGATATGGGAAAACTGCAGTTCTTCTTAGGAATGGAACTAACTCCGGTAGGTACTACCGGTGGTTATGTTCTATCTCAACATCAGTACATTTGTGATCTACTCCGTCGAACAAATATGCACAAGTCAAAATCCGCATCCACGCCTATGCCGTCTACTACAAAGTTGACTGCGTCTGACGGGGTAATCATGGAAGATAAACTGCTATATCGATCGACGGTAGGGGCGCTGTTATACTTGGTAAATACTCGTCCGGATATATCATTTACCGTAAATAAACTGTGTCAGTATCTACAAAATCCAACCACAGTTCATTGGGCAGCAGCAAAACGAGTACTGAGATATCTACAAGGTACGACTTCATTTGGAATATTGCTTGCACCATCAGCCTCGATCAGAATAGATGTATACACGGATGCTGATTGGGCAGGATGCCTAGATGATCGACGAAGTACCGGAGGATTTGCTATATTCATCGGGAATAATCTAGTCTCCTGGTCAGCCAAGAAACAACCCACTATTGCACGATCATCCACAGAAGCTGAGTTTCGCATTATGGCTGATGCAGCATCGGAAACAGTATGGATTCGGAATTTACTAAGGGAGATTCGACTAATACCAATTTCACGAGCTCAATTATGGACGGATAACCTTGGGGCTAAATATTTAGCACACAATCCAGTGTTTCACTCTAGAATGAAACATATGGCAATCAATTTCGGGTTCGTGCGAGAATTAGTCAAAAATGGAGAAATACATGTCACTCATATATCTACAAGAGATCAGATAGCAGATGGCTTCACTAAGCCACTACCCTCGTCACGATTTCTTGAAATAAGATCCAAGCTCGGCGTAGTTTCTCAATCGCCAACTTGAGGGGAAATATTGGACTATATATATGATATAAGTAATTATAGATATATATATTTAAGAAATACAAAATTGTAAAAGATAACAAACCCCACTCACATAATTGTGGGTTTGTTATACTCAAATGTGTATAAATACCCTCATACAATAAAGGCAAAGTAAGTTTTGTTTTGCCCAAAAGTTCTACCTCCACATTTACTCTTCATTCTCCTCCAAACGTTGATTGCTCCATGGCTTCCTTTGGTTCACCCTCATTCTCCATGGACAACCAATCCAACAACCAACACCGTCGTACGGAAACACCCAACACCACCCTACCATATTTCAACAAGGTACGAACCAACTACCTCAACCACCATTCTCATTGAAAGCACCAAATGATAGGAGTAAAGCCTATCGGGTACGTATAAACTAAACTAGAAGACTAAAAGATAACGAAATACTAAAAATATTTTTTTCTATTTAATTCATAAAGTTCACTGGGTTTTATAGGGTTGATATCCTTGTTTAAATCATGGGATCAACCGCCCACGTAGTGGGGAATAACCGCCCACGGTTATACGCATAAATATCTAGGAAACCATAATAAATATCTGGGAACGTATAAATATCTAGGGTTATTTATAAAATACAGCATGATAATGTTTAATTTTATAATATATTAATATACATCAATTTCCTTAATATCTCAAGGTCTAGGATGTAATTAACCATTTCCTGTTAGCTCAGGGAGTCAGGGTCTAAGATGTAAAGATATTGTGTTCGTGTTCGTGTTCGTGTTCGTGATACTCTAAAATAACACTCGATGCGACCATTATTCTCATTTAGATAATAAGATTAAACATAAAAATTTCAAGTTTTACATTGTCCTACGCACACTGCACATTTTCCCATGCACTTTAGACCAATGATCCTATCTTTGAGATTAATTATATCACCACGCTTTTTCTTGTACGTAACAGTTTCTTCCACAGCAGGAATTTTGTTCATCGACTTTGCTGCTAGAAAAATATTCTCCATCTTGCAGTCAAATAATACTTAAAAAAAAATGTAGAGTACATATAATTTTTATAAATGAAAGAGTATATATTTATAGTTTTCTTTTGATAAAAGGTAAAACAATATAACTGTAGTATGTTACCGATTTACATGCATGTAACTAAAGAGGAAAATAAAAACATGAAAAAAACATTACTGACAGGGAATTATCTAAGGTATTATTTTATTAATATTTTATGGGTATATGGATATAATATTTTATATAAAACTTAAAGGATTCTACGTAAAAATATTATTTTACGTTTCGTTTAATCGTGTCATGTCGTGTTTTTAGAAACAAACACCAAAGAAAACCGGAGAAGAGATTTTCAGCAAGACAACAACAACCGTGAAAAAGGGATTCCCGGAGGTGAGAAGTGGGAGAGAGGGGAAAAGAATATATTCAATATTGTGAAATGTATATATTAACCCTTAAAAAATATTAATATACATTTAACCCCTTATAATTTTTTTATTATATATAGGTCATTACTTTTTCCCAAATTTCAGGGGGGCAATTACCCTCCCTTTCCCTCCCCTAGATACGCCCCTTCTTCTCCGTCAAGCCTTCCAGTAGATATTTGTTATTCCAAGCTTGGAGAATATTGAAGGTATATTTACTTCTCCTAATTTTTTAGTTAACATATCTGCGATTTCGAATTTTGTTTCAAATTGTTTTAGATTTATTTTACCTTTAATGATCATTTTTCTTATGAAATAACAATCGATTTCTATGCATGTGTTTAATTCTTTCATGGAATGCAAGATTGTTTGCCAGATGTATGGCTGATTTTTTGTCACAATATAATAGTGTTGGTTTTGTAACTGTTATTTTTAGGTCATCAGCTAATTCATGAATCCACTTGATTTCACATCTGGCTTGAGCTATTTCTCTATATTCATAATTTACATGAAGATCTGGATATTGTGTTTTTCTTATTTGAATTCCATGAAATCAGTAAGCTTCCTAGCATGATGCAAAACCCAGAAACACTCGGAGGTCGTTGATTTCTTAGGGGAAATCACTTGTTATTTGGAAGGAATTGCCTAGTAGCTTGGGACGGCAGTTTCAAGCGATATTTGTGTTGAATTAGGTGATTTCTAAGAAGTGTATTGGGTATTGTAAAGACCTTTGGTTCCACATCTGTTGGATCCTTCCGACGTAAAATGAACAAAATCCAAATTCACGTTGATGGTGAAGATAATTGTACGATTGTATCATTATGTACACAATCAGGTTGTCATAAGAATTAAAATAATTTTTCAGTAAGATTTCGTAGGGTTCAATTAATGTATGGTAATAATTGGGGCATTTTAAGTGCTTTCTCAAATTTATTCCTCCAAACGAGATAATTCTTACTTGTCGTAAGATTAGAGCACATAGATTGTATTCTAGGTTCCCTCCATCTTTATTTTCTCTCCTGTTTAAACTCATCCTCTGGACTATTTTAATCACTAATTAACATCTTTAATACAATCTTAATACTGTTGATGAATATTAATACTATTGATCATTTAAGCAGTTAAGCAATTAAATTTTACAGAGTTAGCAATCAAATTTACAGATTTAAGCAAGTATTCAAATTTTACAACCGCTATTAAAAGAAAAGAAATCAAGGCAAAAAAATTTATCAATGTAATCTGCAAATTCCCATGAGCCAAAGAGAAATCACAAAAAAAATCTACAACAAAATATTCCATATCAATTGGTGAAGGTAGGCCTGTAAATGATATACCGGAATCTGTATTCGTATCCACATTCGAATTCAAATATGACTATGACTATCCGTATTAGGAAGATGACCCAGTTGAACAGACAAGATAACATGCTCTTCACACCCCGCCCGACATCACGGAATGGGAAAAATTAAAACCCCTGGATGAAACCGAAGTTTATCAACTGGAGAAGGGGCACTTGACCTTAGGCAGAGAAATCCCTTCTGCCAAATCGGATGAAACTTCTCTGCATACGTTGATGACATTCTGGTTAAATCATCAATTGTGGATAAACACCCCGAAGACCTAAGAGAAACCATGGATACATTAAAGAAATACAAAATGAAGTTCAACCCAGCAAAGTGCATATTCGGAATCAAGGAAGTTAAGTTCCTTAGATTCTATGTGGGTCAGCAAGGGATCAAACCAAATCCCACGAAAATTCAAGCAATCATTGATATGGAAGTCCTCCGCACGATCAGAGAAGTACAAAGACTAAATGGCCGAATCAATGCGCTCAGTCGTTTCATATTGCAAACGACTAACAAGGGCAAACTGCTCTTTCAGTTATTAAAAACTATGGCTTAGGGAAACATAACTTGGACACTGGACTATGAGGATGCATTCATAAATTTGAAGGCACACATGTCTTCACTACTAATGCTGACATCACCCAAAGATGGAGAGGATCTGAAAATGTATATAGAAGCCTCAGAAGAAGTTTTAAGTGTTGTAATCATTGTGCAAAGAGACAAAAACCAGTTCTCCATCTACTATCACGTGATGGCGCAGAAGTACGATACTCACCAATCGAGAAAATTGTATAGGCTGTGATCTACGCCTGTCGTCGCTTCCATGCATACTTTTTGGCAGACACCATAGTAGTTCTGACGTCGTATTCCCTATGCCGCCTACTTCACAAACCCGACATATCCAGAAGGTTGACTAAATGCGCAATCGAGCTCAGTGAGTTCGACCTGGATTACCACCCAGCTATCGTTATAAAAGGGCAAGCAGTGGCGGACTTCATTATCGAGCTCACACCAACAAACCAAGCACAACCGTAGATTGTCGAAGTAGATGGATCAAGTTGTAGCATCAGAGTGAAAATTCAGTCCTGATGGGAAAAACTACAAGCACTCCGAACGACTTCAGTTTCTGGCATTCAGTAATTTCGTCGAATACAAAATGGCTATACACGGCCTAAAGGTACTAAGAACTTTAGGCACCGAAAAAGTAACCCTTCACACTGACTCACAGCAAATCACAGGAGAGTTCATTTGCAAGGAACCACAAATAACAAAGTCTGTGGAAGCAAAGGTTGAGCTCACCAAACAATTTGCTGAGTTCCAAATCATGCAAATAATGCACGTTTAGCCTCGCCTTGAGAAGGAGGGCAGTGTGAAATTCTAGTGGATTCAATACTCCCAATACTCCATGCTTCCTAGCCAAGCCAGACACAGAGAATGTAATCCGGCAAGTTCACGAAGGCTTGTGCGGACTTCACGAAATAGGAAGAGAACTATCTTTCAAAATCATAAGATTGGGTTATTATTGACACACTAAGAGTAGAAGCTCGCACTTTCGTCTACAAGTGCCGAGTATGTCAGTTATATAATCCAATGCAACAAAAACCTATAGAATCTAAATTGCCGATACATATTATGTATTGATAATCATGTTTAATTAACCATAATCATATTTTTAAACAATGGGATGAATTGAATTTTGAATTGAACCTAATCTCAATTATTTCCATATTAAACCTATAATTATTTGACCATGGATAAAATAAGTCAAAAGTTAAATTCGTAGGTCAACAAGTCAACATTTTGCCATGTGGGAATTATTATTTTATTTAACCTTGACTATTTAAATTTATATCTTTGATCAATGAAATTGATTATGTACATGGGTTGAAGAGCAACATTTGCTTAGATTGAAGAGATTGTTGACATGAGTTAAAGAGAATGATTCACATGGGATAAATATAAGATATGAAATATTCACATAGAAAGAAGAGTTGACTCACATACATTGAAGATTATTCACATAGGGAGAAGAGCTCACTCACATATATTTAAGATCCCTCTAAGCTTGAAAATGGTATACCGAAATCCGTATTCGAATCCGCATTTGAATTCGAATATGACTATCCGGATTCGGATTTTTCGGATTCGGATACCTGAATTGAAATCCGGATTTTATTCAGTCTGATTCGGATATACGGAAAATCCATCGCTAAAATCCGAATTCGTTTAAAATTTTCGGATTCAGATAGTCATATCTGGATAATTTATCCGAATTCGGATTCGGATTTTCAAATCCGGATTTTATTCGGTCGGATTCGGATATCCTGATTCGGATTCGGATACCTGTATATCCGATCCGAATCCAACCGATATACAGGCTTAGATCCCTCACAGGGGTAAGTGAGCTCAATCACAAACGTTGAGAATTATTTAAATGGATTAGTGAGCTCATTTGCATAAATAAGAGAGTTCATTTACATAGAAGGAAGGAAGGAAGAATCTCCAACATATTTTGGACTTTTGTGAGAAATCATGGAACCCTTGATTGAAGATCTAAAGGTGAAAATCAAATGGCTAATGCTATAAATAGAGGTGCATATCAAGTGAAAACGCCAACACGCATATTCAAATTTCAAATCCACACTTTGACTTCCTCGTCTCCATAACTTCCAAAAAGCATTCAAGCTTCCAAGTTCTTCAAGTTGTGCTAAAGTGCTTTTAGCTCTCAAAGTTCTACACTTCTTCTAATCTTCTTGAGTATTCAAAGTTAGGTTGAAGTGTTGTATTCCTAGACTCTTATATCATTTTTGTGTGTTCCATTTTGGTTGAGATGGTTATCTCAAGATCATCAAAGTGTAAGGAGGTTTTGTGAGCTAAACCATAAAGCTCTAGGTTGGTTTTATAAAGTTACCTGGAAAACTCTTAGATGCTAAGTCTATCTTGAAAGACTTGGGGAAGTTGCAAGTTTTCTTTGAAAACTTGAGAGGTTCGTAAGCATTGTAGTCTTGAAAGCTTATAAGAGGTTCTTGAGCGTTATAGCCTGTAAAAGCTCTGATAGGTTTGTCAATACCTTTAGGCTAGTAAATTTCGTGAGACAATTTTACGAGACTGGACGTAGGTCCGTTTGGACTGAACCAGTATAAATCTCTTTGTGTTCATTGCTCTAGTTAAATTCTTAGTTATTATTCAACCTTAAAATCGATCACTTATATTGCATAACACATTCGATTTTAACCTATCTATTATATATATATATATTTATTTATTTATTTATTTATCTATCTTAATATTACTTCAAAGTCCTCGACCAGTTATCAGGTGCTCAAGAGGTCATTTATTTCCAAGTTATTCACTTTAAGTCATCGATCTGTTATCAGGTGCTCAAGAGGTCATTTACATTCAAGCTATTCACTTTAAGTCATCGACCTATTATCAGGTGCTCAAGAGGCCATTTACTTTTGAGTTATTTACTGTAAGTCCTCGATCTGTTATGAAGTGCTTAAAAAAGCTTGTTCTTTTTCTCAAAGCAATATATATAATATTATTTAAAAATATAATATTATATTCATTAAACTCATATAATAATATTATATTGCGATCAATATTATATTATTATCAATTTTGCGATTGTATTATTGAGTGTTTTTGCATATCTTTCCGCTACTATCTGCATTACGCGAAAAAAGATTATTAACCTCACCTTATAGCCTCGGATTACGATCCAACAAAATCATAAGCGAATATGACTCCGATCCTGAGCACGATACCATTCGCTCAGTGGAGACTGGACATCAAAGGAATTTTTCCACCATCCACATCTGAGGCTAGATCCATTTTTGTAGTCATGGATTACTTTACAAAATAGGTCGAGGCCCAAACGGTGGCCAAGATCACTCAGGATGCAATAGTCATTCATATACTGCTCTGTAGTGTTTCGATTCGGAATCCCCTAACACATTATCACAGATAATGGAACCCAATTCACCAGAGGAAAATTTTTGAATGTGCGATGACTTAAGTATCAAACTTCACTTCTCCTTTGTTTACCGACCCTATGGAAATATGCAAGTTGAGGTCACAAACAAAGCCATCGTACAATGACTCAAAAAGAAAATCGAATCGGCAAAAGGGGCTTGAGGCGACATGTTGTGTGAGATTTCTGGGCATATCAAACAACGAGCAAAAACCACACGGGAAACATCCCCTTCGCTATGATATATGGAATGGAAGTTATCGTAGCAATCTAAATGAGTATACCAAGATACAAAATTTCGAACAACGATGAGCAAACAAATGATCAAAATTTAGTAACAACATTGGAACTAAGAGAAGAAACGTGTGACGAATCGAACCTGCATAACGAAGCCTACAAGACTAGTGTGGCAAGATATAACAACCGTCAAGTACGAAAATAGGTATTCTTACCAGGAACACTCATCACGTGTGATGGGGGTGAAACTCGACCAGTACTCCAAGACGCGCAAGCAAGCGCCAAAGCGGGGAACTTCGTGGGAAATCGCACCGGAACTCAAGTGCGCAGAGCTCTGCTTCGCTAGGACTTCTTCCACTCCAAATGACCTGCCTTTAATGATTGGGGGATGCCTCCTATTTATAGGGATTCTTATGGGGGTAATCTGGTCATTTGGGCAGTAACCGCCTAACTGCCTAACTGATCAGATCGAGGCCCAAGGTCGACTTTCCAAAGATCGACTTTCTGGGGATCCGACTTTCCTGGTGATCGACTTTATTCAGAAGTCGATCCCAGGGAAGTCGATCCTCAGGAAAGTCGATCTTCCTAGGATTCGACTTGGGACCTTCCCAATCCTAGAATAGGTACCTCAACTCATCTTAGGCTATCCGGACTTCTAGTTGTTGGTAAGTTGTGACCGGGTTCGGGATACTATATCACCAGTACTCCCCCCTCCTCTGCGTATTAGATATCTTGGGATACGTCTTTTAGTATTATGGTCTGTGTGTTGGACCTTGTACTATCAACGTGCAAAACGAGCATCACCGAAAGAAATAGGCAAAGAAACAAGTTATCGTCCAATATCGAAGGACCATACATTGTAGAAGAGGAAATACGGCCAGGTACTTATCGCTTACAACGACAAAACGGGACCCTCATCCCGAACCCATGGCACACCGATAATATGCAACAATAATATGCTTAGGTTGTCTGTAACTTTTTCCTTTTTTCTTATCCTATTATGTACTCGCTATCTTAGTTTCAAGCTGTAATATTTACGAGATGAACATTTTTATTTTATTCTAAAACTTTAAATCCAACTCTACGAGTTGCGAATCTAAGTTGCGATTTTTCAAAAATTATTTCTCGCTGGAGTCTTAAATATTTACGAGTCCAAACTAGGGTTCTAAATATTTTAAATTATATCTGAATTTTTATAATCGAACATTTACAATATACGAGTCTAAATTGTGATTTTAAAAAACATTATCATAAAAAATTCTGAATATTTGAGAATCCAACCCAAGGTTCTAAATATTTTGAATTAAATCTAAATTTTTGAAATTATTTTACAAATCGAACATTTAGAGTCTAAATTACGATTTTAAAATTATTTTAAAAAAATTTACGACACTTACGACATCTGCTAGTTTTAATTTGAACCAAAAATTTCGAATCCAACCAAGGGTTCTAAATATTTCGAATTAAATGTAAATTTTTTAAATTATTTTGCAAATGAAAAATTTACAACCTACGAGTCTAGATAATGATTTTTTTTAAAAAAAACGTTCTAGTTGATATAGTAAAGGACTGCAGAATATCTTTTAAAGCTGATATCTTTAAGAAAAAATATGCTTCAAAAATGAAAAGGACTATTTCGCAGGTTTGGAAGACAACTCTCCTGAGGCCAAATTCTTAGTTAAAACACTAAAAAGGATATGATAGAGTTTTGGTATAGATGATATGATCAAACAATCATATAAATATGTAATACTTAAGCAATTCAAATGATGAATGAAAATATATGATGCTTAAAGTATATATAAATATGTAAATTGTTGATACTGTTGGATGATCGATTGATTGGAATGTAGCTCGATTATCCAACGGATGATTTGCAGGTTTGATGATGTAATTGAGCGGAAGTGTTTGAGCAGCAGCAAAGTGTTGTTTGAAGAACAGAGTGTGTGTGTGTGTGTGTATGATGAATTGTGGATAGTGAGAACGTTAAAATATGATGAAGGCTTAGGTAGGTTTAAATACTAAACACCCAACGGCTATATGTTGGTGTTTGGTATTAATCATAATAAGGGAATGGAATTAATGATGGATATGGAATTAATGATATATGGGAATTCCTAGAAAAGGAATGTGAGAAGTCATGGGAATATATATATATGCAGCAAGGATATATTTGCAATACATGTATAACTTGGGGTTTTGAGATATATATATATATACAGTATAATATGTGTATAACTTAGGGGTTTAAAAATAGTATTTACATAAGGGTGTGTTTATAATTTTAATTCTTTATGGGGTTGTATTTCTAATATCCTCCCTCAAATCAAAACCGGTTAGGTTTTTGATTTGAAAAAAAGTTAGGCGTAGCATTGCAACCTTTGGGTTGAATCAAAGGCGGTTCGCCTGGATTCTTGAGCCTGGGTTGTGTACATCAAGCAGTTGCAACTTTTGGAGTAAACTCCGAAAAGTCGGTCCTCCCAGGGATTTTGTGAAAAAATCCCCAATGTTTTGTGCACTGGGAATGTGCTTGAGTATAACCTCTCCCGCTAAAACCTTGTCACGCACCGTGTGGAGATCGATTTCTATGTGTTTGGTTCTCTGGTGAGAGATAGGGTTTTTGGCTATTGCTTCTGCCGCGGTGCTGTCAGTGAGTATTCTTGGAGCCGGTGATTCTCCGATCAGGTATACTCCTATTTCTTGTAGTAGCATTTTTAACCATGTTACTTCACATGTCGTGTATGCTAATGCACGATATTCAGCCTCTGCTGATGATCTTGACACCGTTTGTTGTTTCTTTGACTTCCATGATATTAATGACGATCCTAGGAATATGGCAAATCCAGATGTTGATCGTCCCGTAGTGGGACAACTTGCCCAATCAGAGTCTGTGAATGCTCCTATGTGGTCTATTGAGGAGCCTGATGAGAAATGCAATCCTAATCCAGGTGATCCTTTGATATATTTTAAGACTCTGTATGCTGCTTTCATTTGTGATTCGGTTGGTGTTGCCATATGTTGGCTTAGATATGTCACAGCATAGGATATGTCTGGTCTTGTGCATGTTAGGTATACTAGTTTACCTACTATGCTTCTATATTTTTGTGGATCCTCTAGTATGGTTTCATTGTCTTTTATTTTGTTTGATTGCATTGGAGTTTTGTTTAGGAAATCATTGTTATTAGGGCAATCTGTAATTCTGTTTGTTTTGTGTTTGGATATTTGTTTGTGACTGTTTGGAGTTCTATTTGGTTTACATTGTGTGAGTTCATATTTTTCCAGTAAATCTAATGTGTATTTCCTCTGACCAATGTATAAACCATTTGGTGTTTTGGTGAAATCGAGTCCTACAAAGTATTTAAGTTCTCCAAGATCTTTAATTTTAAAGATTCCTTGGAGATTTTCTTTTAGAGTTTTAATTGTGTTTATGTTGTTGCCTGTGATAAGAAGGTCATCAACATATGCTAAGACAATTGTAGTTTCTTGTTTGTTTTTGTTTATAAACAGAGAATAGTCTGTTTTGCATTGCTTGTATCCAAGGTTAGATAAGGCATTTGATAGAGTTTGGTACCAAACTCTTGATGCTTGCTTTAGACCATATAGTGATTTGTTTAGTTTGCAGATGGGGTTGTGTGGTGCATTTTTAGGTAATTCTAATCCCAATGGGATTTTCATGTATATGGTTTCTTCTAAGTTTCTGTGTAGGAAGGCATTTTGGACATCCATTTGGTGCATATCCCATTTTTGTGCTACTGCTATAGCTATGACAGTCCTTAAGGTTGTCATTTTGGATACAGGAGCAAAGGTTTCATTGAAGTCAATGCCTTCAATTTGGTTGTAGCCTTTGGCTACTAATCTAGCTTTATATTTTTCAATGCTTCCATCACTGTTAAATTTGGTTTTGTAGACCCATTTGCATCCAATGGGGTTTTTATCATTTGGCATGCTTGTGATGGTCCATCTTTGGTTATGTTCAAGAGCCTGTAGTTCTTGCTTCATGGCATTGTTCCATTTTATGTGTTTGGATGCTTCCTTATAGGAAGTTGGATCCAAATTGTTCTTTATTGTTGTTAAGAACGCAGAGTGTTCAGGGGTAAAGTTTTGAGAAGAAAGCATGTTCTCAATGGGGTGTCTAGTGGATGTTGCTTGTAGAGAGAAATCTTTTAAGTATGATGGTGTTTTCCTATTTCTTTTTGGTCTTGGTGCATCCTCTTCTGGGATGCTTGGTGCATTTTTTGTTTCATGTTGTATTTCTGGGATTATTGGTGTATCCTCTTCTTGTGAAGGAGGTATGAGTGTGTATGTGTTCTCATCTGATCTGTTATCTGTCTCTGATGTATCAAAAATGTTTTCTTGATACTGTTCTGTTTGTTCTTTGAAGGGGAATATGTCTTCAAAGAAAGTTACATCTCTGTTTGTAAAAATTTCTTGAGTGGATATATCTAGTATGTTATATCCTTTCCTTTAAGGAGAATATCCAATGAATATTCCCTTTATTGATCTGTTTTCAAATTTTGATTTTATTTTTTGTGGCATAGCATAAACACCCAAACACTTTTAGGATGTCTAAATTTGGTTGTTCTCCAAATAGCCTAAAGAATGGAGTTTCATTATCTAATACTACAGCTGGGGTCCTGTTTATCAGGAAGACAGCTGTTGTGATGCATTCCCCCCAATACTTTAGGGGAATGTTGGATTGAATCATTAGTGACCTAGCCACTTGTAGTATGTGTTGATGTTTCCTTTCGACTCTTCCATTTTGTTGTGGGGTATATGGACATGACAGTTGGTGAGCTATACCATCTGTTTTAATTATGTTTTGGAATTCTTTGGATAAGAATTCTGTACCATTGTCTGACCTTATGGTATGGACAGTGGTTTGGTGTTGGTTTTTGATATTTGTTAGGAATTGTTTGAATTTGATGGATGTTTCTGACTTATTTGTCATTAGGAAGACCCAAGTCGCTCTAGAGTAATCATCCACTATGGTTAGGAAATAGTTATTTCCTTGATGCGTAGGTGTGTGGAATTTTCCCCATATGTCCAAGTGTAATAATTGAAAGCACCTTGTCGTTTTATTTGAACTTAGAGAAAAAGGGAGCTTTGTCTGTTTGGACAGTGGGCTTGTATTACAAAAAATTTTAAAATTCTTTGGAATACATTTGTTTATGATATTGAAATGATAAAATCTAGATGGTGCTGGGTGTCCTAGTCTCTGGTGCCATATCTCTTCATCCTTTGTTTCCTTCTGTTGGCTGTGATTGGCCTGATTGTCATGCTTTAGGATGTAGAGTCCATTCTTCTTCTCACCCCCACCAATCCGGTTTCCCTGTTGGTCCTGTATAGAACAGAAAGTAGGGTGGAAGGTGAATGAGCATTTTATATCCTTTGTTAGTTGGCTTACAGAGAGTAGGTTGACTGAGAAGGATGGGATTTTTAAGACATTGTTTAAGGTAATGTCTTTTGTGATTTGAGTGGAGCCACTAACTGAAACTTTAGTGATTTGTGAGTTTAGGAGATGAATATTTATAGGATATAGTAGATTCTTTTCATTGTTTAAGCTGGTGTTGGGGGCACACATGTGGTCTGTTGCCCCTGTGTCAATGATCCACTGATCATTTTGTGATTGGGTGCATGCTGTGGTGTTTAGTGAGTAATGTGGATTAAAGCATGTGTTGTTTTTATAGAAAAACATACCAGATGTGCTACCAGACATGTGAGCTTGTGGTTGATTTCCCTTTTGGATTCCTCCCTGGGAGAGTATGGAGATCAACTCTTCTCTGGTGATGAAGTTTCCTGTAGTCTGTGGATTCTCAGAAGTTTGGGCTTCATCTTTTGTGTTGGCATTGTTGCTTTGGTACTTTTTGTACCCTTTGTTGGGTTTGTAGCTTTTCTTGCTGTTGTACCTTGTGGAGTTTTCTTTTCTTTTGTTGAAGTCCACCCCATGGAGTCCATGGCCTGGTGGAAAACTATTTTCATAGAAGCAGTTTTCTATGCTGTGGTTGTGTTTCTTGCATCTTGTGCAGTATGGTTTAGAGTCTTCACTTTGATTTTGTGGTTTTGGTGTGAAGTTGCTCTTAGATTGTGTAGCCAGGGCAGTTCCTTCTTCAGGATAGACACATTCCCTTTGTGTCTCTTCTTGAAGTACCATTCTGAAGGCATCATCCACAGATGGAGGGGTCTTCTTTTTGAGTATTTGGCCTCTTATTGATAGAAAGGTATCATTTAGGCCGGTTGTGAAGGTGATCAACCTGTCCATATTCTCCCTCTGAATGCAGTTAGGGTTGTCACAGCATTCAAAGATCTGATTGTTGTCCAATTCATTCCACAGGCCTTGCAACCTTGCATAGTAGTTGCTGACAGATTCACTTCCTTGAGTGCACAGTGCAATCTGCCTTTTCAGTTGTGAAATGACCAGTGAATTAGCCCTGCTGTATTTATGTTTGAGGTTCTCCCAGGGGGTGGTGGCATCTTTTATGAAGATTACACTTCCTATGATCTCTTTTGAACAGCTGTTGAGTATCCATGCAGTGACCAGGTCATTACATCTGGTCCAAGGGGTGTAGTAGCTGTCTGTGTTGTTGGTTGGTTTGGTGATGGATCCATTTATGAATCCTAGCTTGTTTTTGGTAGACAGTGATCTTTGGATCTCTACCACCCATGTTTGATAATTTGGTCCACTAAGTGGAGTTGTCACCAGGCCTAAGCTTGGGTTGTCACTACCTGATATGTAGTATGGGCTTCCATCCTTTATTTTTAGCTCATCAATTTTTGTTTCCATTTGCAGATAAAAATGAAAGGAGAGCAAAGAGACTGATGAGAAGGCACACTAGGAATCTCAGGAGAATGAGGGAGCTAAGAAGGCAAAATATGGATGTGAAGGCCCTTGAGTATTTTACTGATGTGGAAGATGTGTACTCTTCTTCTGATTCTGAGTATGAAAGACCTGTTCCTGTCTGGGATATTGATTTTCCTGAAGACAGTGATGGTGAAGATGGTGTGGTGTGTCAACAATATTATTATGATTATGACAGTGATGACTCTGTTCCTGATTATGAGATTTGGAGTGATCCAGATGTGGGTCTGAATTCTGAGGGAGAGAAGGCCAATGGTGTTTTGGCTGTGGAGATTCCACTACCTCCTCGTCCTCCACAAGAATTCTTTGATAATATCTGGAGGAATAGAGTTGTTTTTGACGACTGAAAAACTTGATTGACTGTCCTTTCTTTTTGTTTGAAACAGCTTGCTCTTTTTGGTGTGGTGACTGTTTCTTTTCTCTTTATAGTTTCTTTTTGTAGAGAAAGAAAAAAAATAGTAGAAAAGATTTTTTTTTTTGAGGTTTCAGGATGAAGCCTGCTCTGATACCATGATAGAGTTTTGGTATAGATGATATGATCAAACAATCATATAAATATGTAATACT
This sequence comes from Zostera marina, assembly GCA_001185155.1. Lineage (NCBI taxonomy): Eukaryota > Viridiplantae > Streptophyta > Magnoliopsida > Alismatales > Zosteraceae > Zostera > Zostera marina. The sequence goes on from LFYR01001197.1 coordinate 35,722, forward strand.
TAAGCAATTCAAATGATGAATGAAAATATATGATGCTTAAAGTATATATAAATATGTAAATTGTTGATACTGTTGGATGATCGATTGATTGGAATGTAGCTCGATTATCCAACGGATGATTTGCAGGTTTGATGATGTAATTGAGCGGAAGTGTTTGAGCAGCAGCAAAGTGTTGTTTGAAGAACAGAGTGTGTGTGTGTGTGTGTGTATGATGAATTGTGGATAGTGAGAATGTTAAAATATGATGAAGGCTTAGGTAGGTTTAAATACTAAACACCCAACGGCTATATGTTAGTGTTTGGTATTAATCATAATAAGGGAATGGAATTAATGATGGATATGGAATTAATGATATATGGGAATTCCTAGAAAAGGAATGTGAGAAGTCATGGGAATATATATATATGCAGCAAGGATATATTTGCAATACATGTATAACTTGGGGTTTTGAGATATATATATATACAGTATAATATGTGTATAACTTAGGGGTTTAAAAATAGTATTTACATTAAGGGTGTGTTTATAATTTTAATTCTTTATGGGGTTGTATTTCTAATAGGATAGCTACATAGGAAAAGGTCGATATAGTGGAAATCACAATATCAACCCCATCGTATTTTTATTTTCCTATTCAATTGTATTTCAGGGCATTGCCCTTCATTATTTTTAATAAAAACTTTTAATATTTGCAAAAAAAAATTGATTTTCAAATTAATTTCAAAAATTTACACGAATTTTGTTTCTAAAAACTTACGAAAATTCTGAATATTTACGAATCTAACCTACGATTCTAAATATATACGAATTTAAATTACTTTTCAGTTTTTTTAAGTCTAAATTATTTACGAAAATAAAATTTTCGACTTACGAGCCGAAGTTACGATCCTAAAAATTTACGACAAATCGATAAACAAAAATAAAATTTATTAACACATAAACAAAAAATAAAAGTTACAAAATATTGCGATAAAAAGAAAATCATTTTCCTTGGTAATTAGGATCTTCAGGTTTGAAAATAAAAATAAAGAGATTTTTTTTATGGATAACACCTCCAAATATTATGGATTTATATTTGACGTCCTATTCGAACACGATCAAAGAATATACGATGAAGTTGGAGAAAAATTAAATCACAAAATGTTGAGTGTTGCGAATGATTTTAAATTGTTAGCAATGGACATACCATGGAATGAACAAGATGAAGAAAATATGAAAGAAGAAATGGATATAATTACTAGTTATTATTAATTTTATAATTTTTGAACAGAAAGAAATATATTTTAGTGGTTCGAATAAAGATTGTCGTCATATCAACGAGAAGTTGAATAAATTATGGGAACTCATTCATAATTCACTACTAACGAAGTATGATAATTGAAAACTAACATTCGACGAGGTCATGAAAACCCTAACTGATTACGTTATTAAAGATCAATTTCTTAAGAAGTGAAGTGGTTGACAAGTGAAGAAGTAACACAAATGGCAGAAAAGGAGTCGATGTCGGAAAAGGTAAGTGATTAAACCCTCGGCCCACTATATGTGGCCCAAAGATAACAACAGTAACTTAACCCATGACCCAGGCCCAGCAAGGATCCGACCTGGGTCAAACCTGAGCCCGACCCAACTACGATACGGATAAACCACAGGGACCCGACCTAACCACGGCTTGGGCTAAAGCCCAGATAAGTATCTGTCAAGCCCAACCCCATTAGCAGGATAACACTACTATTAATACTTCTTACATAGGGATCAACAGTAGTTTAATTTAATGAGTCTACACTAGCTACTAGAGAGAGTGAAAGAGAAGACGATCTCGGATCGACTGTAACGGCCATCCCATCGGCCTTGAGTCATCAGTAAATATATCATTTTTTATTTTAATATATATAATCGATTTTTAATTATTTATTTTATTTAGACATTGAATGAGTTCTCCATAGGCGAACATATTGGAAAGAGATCAAAGAAAACTTGTATGTTAGGAACAAATAGTTAATCAATAAGTGCTCTACAAACCTAAACTCCCAATATGCAGATACAAAAATTCCCAACAACCACCCCTCCAACTACGTCCGGCTACGCAACCGCAACAACTTGTGAACATTCATTCGTCTGGAGCATTGACGTCACGACCACTACTTTAGTCCAATCAGAATCCGTTCCTCTCTCCAGCACGTCGTCTAATATCACGAAGAGATTTAACGGTGGTATTTCCAAAGAAGAAGAAGAATGATCAGTAAAATAATAATCAGAACATATATATAATTTAAAATTTTAACATTTATTTATTCGACTCAAGGTTTCCTATGCGTTTATACGTTCATGCGATGACTAAATAAGCATATAAGTATATGTGTGCATATACACTCATATACGTAATCCATTCATTCACTACTCCAATTCAAATCTTCAACAGCAATGGGGTTGAAGTCGTTTGTAAGGAAATTTTCTTCATAACGTTTCCTTTAATCGCCGGTTGTAGTTGACAAACACCAATTTACTACATCGGTCGGCCTCTAGTCGATTCTTCATCTTTGTGTGAATTTGTTTAATGAAAGATAACTAGTTTGAGTTTAATTCAATACCTAGAGACACATTACTTACTATTTAATACTTACAAAATCAAAGGTACTCCAATTTCTTTTACAGATAGAGGCAATGACACAAAGTCCCAAAATACGCCTAGCCGTAATCATCAATGTTGGGATAGATATTCTATATCAACCCCATCAAGACACTGTGCAATTGTAATTTCCAAAAACCAAATTAGATCCAATTAAATTAAATAATTCTGATTTACATATCAGAATTATGAAACCATTACTTGAATTTGTTGTGGTAATGGCTTGAGTAGCCAACCTAGATGCAAAATGACCTCTTTCTTCTTTTAGAGAGTTAGTTTATCCATTATCCTTCTTCCTTCATGATCATCATCAATCATTCGAAAGGCATATTTTTGAAACTTTACCTCATAAGATAGAGCCGTCTCATACACAACTCTTGTCCTATTAGTTAGAAGGAAAAATAATAATATGAAGAAAAGACTTACTTCTTCAACTCATAGTAAAAGTTGTGATTTAAAAATGCTCCAGCTTCAAACAAATCATGGTTTAAGTGTTTATCTAATCTTTTCTTCATAAATTCCTTTAGAGTTCTCAACATTCTAGATTTATTTTCAAAATGAGTTTCAATCGTGTTTTTCACCTTCTCAAAACATTAAGTGACGTGCCCCATACATAGGTAATCATCTATATCCACCAATCTCAAAAGAGCAACTAAAGGCTGAGTTGCTTTCAAACAATCTTCCACACTTGTCCAGAAAGCTCTAGCAAACACATTCTAATGCACATTCTCTCCATGTCAAATATCTAGCCACTTCTGCCAATCCAACTTGCCTAAGTGATATTTGTAGTCTTTTAGGCTCTGCAAAGTCAGAAATGAAGTGGAAAATCTTATAACACCACACCTAATCAATTCCTTGTTATGAATAACTGACTCTCAAAAGCTCAGCATGAATAACTGAATGCGTGTAGACATATGTAGTGATCTGACGGCCTGGCAAAATCACCTTCTTGAATAAAGGAATCTTGCCAATATCCTCTAATATTAGGTCAAGGCAATGCACCACATATGGAGTCCAATAAAGATGACTTTACTTCTCCATCATAAATTTTCCTGCTCTCACGGACCTCGAAGCCTATTAACAGTCGGAGGAACATAACTCCATCTATATCGGCCAACCGCTTCAAACATAACCTAAATTCAGAAAATTGAAATTAATTTCTAAATTTTCATATTAATTTTTAGAAATTCACTATACGAAAACTGACTAAAAATAACGTATCACAAATGGGGGAAATTCTTCCATTTTTGTTCAAAGTCGGAAATGAAGGAATTTCTATCATTTTTAGCAAATTTCCGTCGATTTTTTTTTTAAATGACGGAAAATATTAGGTATAAATGACGGATTTTCCTCCATTTTTTAAAAAATGAAGGAATTTCTGTCATTTTTATCTATGTTATATTTTTTTCAAAAATTTAAAATGACGGAATATCCCCCTAATTTTATAAATTTGTTTTTTTTGCACTTTTGGATGTTAATATAATTAATGTTAAAAAAATTATAAGGTTTTATCAAATATGTGTAATAAAAAATAGGATTTGAATAATATATTTTCAAATATTAGAATATAAAGTTAATAAACTCAATTACATCCGAATAAAATAATTTGACTCAAATTAACTAAATCTATTAATATAAATAAATTAATTAAACTCTAATTCAATAATACCAAAATTAATTAATTAGACTCAATTTAATCAAATCACACATATTTTAACCAAATCCAAATCAATTTGACTCTTTAATTAATAAATCCCAAGATAAAAATCCCTAAAATAAGTTTATCCCCAAAGTTAAGGGTGAGAACGAGGCGGGTCGCCCCGGTCACGCCCCGTTCCGCGCCACGGTGGTAACCGGGGGCGGCGCAGATATTCTGCCCCGTTTTTCCATTTTTGTCTCGTGCCCCGGTCATATTCCGGGGCGCGTCTCGGGGCAAGGCGAACCCCAGGCGGGTCACCCTGGTTTTTAGAAAAAATTAATTTTAATTTTTTTTATTAATTTAAATTATATTATATTAGATATCTAATTTTTAAAATCAAGGTAAAAAGTTTACTCATTTTAAATTTTAGATTTAATTTTTTTTATAATTTAGATTTAATTTTTTTATTTTTATAATTCAGGCGGGTCGCCCCGAATCCGCCCCGTTCCACTCCCCGTTCCCTGGTTTTCTAATTTTTTTACTTTCACTCTAAATCTCAATTTTTGCCTTCTCCAAACCCTCCTTTTACTCTGGAGAGAAATCCCCAAACCCTCTATAACCGGAGACAACGCCCTCTGAAAGAAACTCTGGACGGAAATTCCTCTGAAAGATTTGTGTTTGTGATTGCGTTTGGGTTTGGGTTTGTATTTGTGTTTGTGTTTGTTTTTGAGTTTGGGATTGCGCGTTTGGGATTGGGATTGCGTTTGGGTTTAGGTTTGGGTTTGCGTTTGGGTTTGGGTTTGGATTCGTGTTCGTGTTCGTGTTCGTGTTCGAGTTCGTGTTCGAGTTCGTGTTCGTGTTCGAGTTCGAGTTCGTGTTCGAGTTCGTGTTCGTGTTCGAGTTCGAGTTCGAGTTCGTGTTCGTGTTAGAGTTAGTTAAGTATATTGACATGATGAGTTTGAAATCATTACCTTGTTATTACCTCATTTAGATAATAAGATTAAACATAAAAATTTCAAATTCCACAATCGATGCACTTTAGGCAAGTCGCTTTTTCTTTGAGACTAATTATTTCACCACGCTTTTTCTTGAACGTAACAGTTTCTTCCACAGCAGGAATTTTGTTCATCGGCTTTGCTGCTAAATAAACATTCTCCATCTTGCACTCAAATAATACTTAAGAAAATGTAGAGTATATATAATTTTGATAAATGAAAGAGTATATATTTATAGTTTTCTTCTGTCTAAAGGTAAACGAAACTGTGAGTAATTGTAGTATGTTACTGATTTACATGCATATAACTAAAGTGGAAAATAAAAAATTGAAAAATAATTTTCTGTTACTGACATAAATGTGTTTACATTTTCATGACCTAATTCAATCTTCACCTTTTTTTGGTACCCGTCCCGTAACTGGACAGTCAGGTACGATGAAGTTTTTTCTACCAGAAGTAGAAAAATCTCTGTCCCCGACCGAAATCCTCGTCCATTTCCGGATACGGGGATAGGAATTGAAACCCCCATTTCGGATAATACCCGTACCCAGAGTAAATTATATTTAGAGCTATTGTGGCAGACTTTTAAATTACAAGAAAAATGGGAGTAATTCTGGAATCTTCTATCACATCAATTTTTGATGATAGGGGGGAGATTATAAAATTCATAGGGTATTTTTTGTACTTCTCTAACACATTTTTTTTGAAAATAGTAAAGATTTTCAGTAATATGGGTAGTAAGAAGTTATGGACTCCAACCCCCTATATCTTAGCAAATTGGGTTACAATTATATACATTAAGGGTAGAAGCATAGGGGAAATAGAAAGTAGACCCACACTGGACTCTCATATGTGGAAAACTATTTTAGCCAACAAATCTTTCGAGTTGCAACTGACAAACATTCAGAGACACTTAGATCCAAAGGCATCGTCCAAGGGATAAACTCCGGAATCTGGTCTAAAATGCCCCTAAATTCTCCATGTTTCTGTGCAGAATAAAGGTCAAGATCCTAAACACCCTTACTAGACTACAAAGATGGGACATCAACCTTGAAACAATACAACGTCTCTTCTTTAATAGTCAATACAATAGAGACCTACTACTAAAATCCACCGGAGGGGTGTTCCTCTGGATTTTCACCAAGTCAGGGGGTGTACGAGAAATACCTCTGAATTCACCACCGGAGGGGTCTTTTGGTGAAATACCTATAGATTTTCACCAAGTTAGGGGGGTGTACGAGAAATACATCTGAGATTTCACCAAGTCAGAGGGTGTACGAGAAATACCTCTGAATTCACCACCGGAGGGGTGTTTTGACGAAATACCTCTGGATTTGCCCCAAGTCAAGGGGGTGTACGAGAAATGCCGCTGAATTCACCACCGGAGGGGTGTTCTGACGAAATACCTCTAGATTTTCACCAAGTCAGCGGGGTATACAAGAAATACCTCTGAGATTTCAACAAGTCAGGGGGGTGTACGAAAAATACATCTAAATTCACCACCGGAAGGGTGTTTTCGCAAAATACCTATGGATTTTCACCAAATCAGGGGGGGTGTACGAGAAATACCGTAGAATTCACAACCGGAGGGGTGTTCTGAAGAAATACCTATGAGATTTCACCAAGTCAGAGGGGTGTACGAGAAATACCTATGAGATTTCACCAAGTCAGGGGGTGTACGAGAAATTCCTATGAGATTTCACCAAGTCAGGGGGTGTGCGAGAAATACCTCTGAATTCATCACCGGAGGGGTGTTTTGGCGAAATACCTCTGGATTTTCGCCAAGTCAGGGAGGTGTGCGAGATATACCTCTAAATTCAAAACCGAAGGGGTGTTTTGGCGAAATACCTATGGATTTTCCCCAAGTCAGGATGATGTAGGAGATATACCTCTGATATTTCACCAAGCCAAGGGTGTACGAGAAATACCTATGAGATTTCACCAAGTCAGGGTGTGTGCGAGAAATACCTCTGAATTCACCACCAGAGGGGTGTTTAGGCGAAATACCTCTGGATTTTTGCCAAGTTAGGGGGGTGTACGAGAAATACCTCTGAATTCACCACCAGAGGGGTGTTTTGGCGAAATACCTATGGATTTTCCCCAAGTCAGGAGGGTGTAGGAGAAATACCTCTGAGAATTTCACCAAGTCAGGGTGTGTATGAGAAATACCTCTGAATTCACCACCGGAGGGGTGTTTTGACGAAATACATCTGGATTTTCACCAAGTCAGCGGGGTGTACGAAAACTACCTCTGAACTCACCACCGGATGGGTGTTCTAGCGAAATACCTCTAGATCGTCACCAAGTCAGGGGGTGTACGAAAATACCTCTGAGATTTCACCAAGTCAAGGGGTGTGTGTGAAATACCTCTGAATCCACCACCGGAGGGGTGTTTTGGGGAAATACCTATGGATTTTCACCAAGTCAGGGGGGTGTACGAGAAATACCTCTGAATTCACAACCGGAGGGGTGTTTTGGGGAAATACCTTTGGATTTTCCCGAAGTTAGGAGGATGTAGGAGAAATACCTCTGAGATTTCACCAAGCAGGGGGTGTACGAAAAATACCTCTGAATTCACCATCGGAGAGGTGTTTTGACAAATACCTCTGGATTTTCACCAAGTCAGCAGGGTGTACGAAAAATACCTCTGAACTCACCAACAGATGGGTGTTCTGGCGAAATACCTCTAGATCGTCACCAAGTCAGGGGGTGTACGAGAAATACCTTTGAGATTTCACCAAGTCAGGAGGTGTATGAGAAATACCTCTGAATTCAACACCGGAGGGGTGTTTTGGCAAATACCTATGGATTTTCACCAAGTCAGGGGTGTACGAGAAATACCTCTGAATTCACCACCAGAGGCGTGTTTTGGTGAAATACCTATGGATTTTCACCAAGTTAGGGGGGTGTACGAGAAATACCTCTGAGATTTCATCAAGTCAGGGGTGTACGACAAATAACTCTGAATTCACCTCCGGAGGGGTGTTTTGACGAAATATCTCTGGATTTTCCCCTAGTCAGGGAGGTGTACGAGAAATACCTTTGAATTCACCACCGGTGGGGTGTTCAGTCGAAATCCCAATGGATTTTCACCAAGTCAGAGGGTGTATGAGAAATACCTCTGAAATCACCACCGGAGGGGTGTTTTCACGAAATACCTATGGATTTTCACCAAGTCAGGGGGTGTGCGAGAAATACCTCTGAATTCACCACCGGTGGGGTGTTTTGGTGAAATACCTATGGATTTTCACCAAGTTAGGGGGCTTGCGAGAAATACCTCTGAGATTTCATCAAGTCAGGGGTGTACGAGAAATACCTCTGAATTCACCACAGGAGGGCTGTTTTGACGAAATACCTTTGGATTTTCCCCTAGTCAGGGGGGTGTACGAGAAATACCTTTGAATTCACCACCGGAGGGGTGTTCAGGCGAAATACCTCTAGATTTTCACCAAGTAAGCGGGGTGTACAAGAAATACCACTAAGATTTCAACAAGTCAGGGGGGTGTACGAGAAATACTTCTGAATTCATCACCGGAGGGGTGTTTTGCGAAATACCTATGGATTTTCACCAAGTCAGGGGAGAAATACCTCTGAATTCACCACCGGAGGGGTGTTTTGGCGAAATACCTATAGATTTTCACCAAGTCAGGGGGTTTACGAGAAATACCTATGAGATTTCACCAAGTCAGGGGGTGTACGAGAAATACCTGTGTGGTGAGACATGCCTGATTACATCAGTCACTCCCAGCAACGCACTTCAACAAGGATTAGGGTTCCGTCGCTTTATGCCGGACCGCTGGAGAGTTCCACAATGCGGAGCAAGTGTCTACGTCAAGTACTCAAGGCAACACCTGGGAATCGCCGATTGGGACTACCAAGTCGCCGACTCCAGGGGTGAATCGTCGACTCCAGACAGGGCACTCGAGTCTGGTAGACCGAGGACCTGACCACAAGGTAGTCGGCGACTCCACCTCTGAATCGGCGACTCCCATACTTGAGTCGCCGATTCCCAACCGTTACTTGGGAGGGCCCACGTCATTATGGCACCCTTAATTGGGCACCATAATGGAGTAGGCCTCACACTAATGAATGGGGAAACATACCCCAGGACCCTATAAAAGGGGTCCTTAGGGGTCCTCTACTCTCAAGTCATTCCCACTTGACCACACCACACCAGAGCAACCAAGGAGCCCGAGTCGCCGACTCCTACATCTGAGTCGCCGACTCCCCTCCACTTCTGCAGGTACATTGACGTAGAGCGCGCATCGTGGACTTCAAAGCCTCCGGCCCTCCTCGCAACCCCACGAGCCTACTAGTAGCAGATTTCGTGCTTCATCACCTGGCGCCGTCTGTGGGACTATCGAACTACGATATATATCCCGTCGTAATCGCGAAATTTTCTTCGCAAAGTTCAACTCGATTCCCTCACGGTGAATCGGTGACTTTGTGTCAAGGAATCGTCGATTCACACAGGCAATCGCCGACTCCACCTAGTGAGTCACCGATTGCAGGTTATTCTGCTAGCTAAGAGTGCTGTCCACGGCTTGGTTCGAAAAAGGCCTTAAGTTGAATCGTCGATTCCACATAGGGAGTCGTTGATTCCTTTAGCTTTTTGAGCAAGTGCTGTCAATGTCTTTTGCTTTGGAACATTCACTTCCATATAGGTTGGATTTTCCATAGAAAATCTCATATTCTCATCTGAATCGTCGATTCCCACTTGAGTCGACGATTCCCAACTGAATCGTCGATTCCCACACTGAATCGTCGATTCCCACACTGAATCGTCGATTCCCAACTGAATCGCCGACTCCCACATTGAGTAGGTGATTCCCTCAATTGAATTGTCGATTCAGTCATCGTCTTCATTCATCGCTTTGGTTGAATAAGACCACTCATAGCCCAGCTCTTTGAACGAAACGAAAATCCATCGTTTTGGCTGGATTCGCATCGTCGTTTCGGTAAAAAAAAAAAGAGTATGGGGCTTTTTACCTTTTTTCACTTCCAGTGATTTTGTCGGTCCACCTCCGGAATACCCAGATCTGATTTTGGGATTCTACGAACACACATCACGTGAAAAAAAAATTCTACGAGTATAAAAAAACAAAATTTCCCAATAGTGCAAGGAATCTTTTTTGGGATAGATCTAAACAGGCATCCCAAAAACGATCTCCGACGGCACGATTTTTTGCAGAAAAATTGCAATTTTTTTTTTGCTAATTTCAAACTTTGGGGACTAGTAGTACTGCTCAAGGGGGTCACAAAACAACAAAGAAATATTATACAAAATATTTTCTATTTTGTGACACCTGGGGAGCAGGCACCTACCCATAGCTTCCGACACTTCGGAAGAACTTCCACTTGTAGTCTGTTGCTTCAACCCAATAGAAGCAACCATCACATTTATGACTCCTTTTACTAAGGATCATAAAAAGAAAGCTCCCGCTACTGCTACTGAAGTAGGAGCTTCTGGTAGGAGAGTTGGTTCCCGTACTATACTAACCTCCAATACACCACTATCAGCACATGAGGTGCCCTCATCACTCCCATCAAATGGGGGAGTGAACCTAACTCCTGCGCTAGAAGAGAGGTTGATTAACTTTATGGATTTCATAGAAAAAAGAGTTAGCAACCTCGAGAAAGCGAGGGGCAACAAGACCATCATCCGCGAAGAAGCAGGTGAATCTGGATCTTACTATTCTCCCTCTGCGGAGAAAAAGAGGAAATCTCCAGTGCCTCCTAAAGCAAAGGCTGGACCTAGCAAGAGTCGCATTGACAAGACTCTTACAACAAAATTCGTGGAAGATCTCCGTCGGAAGTTGGCCGACAATCCGATCGCCAACAGTCCGATCGAGCTCTTGAGAATCAAAAGCGCTTCTTTTCACAAGGACCTTTTGAAAGAATCTTTTCCACCAACCTGGCGGGTACTCAAGATAGAAGCGTATGACGGTTCGAGTGATCCAAAAGATCACATCAACCTCTACCTTAGTGTCTTGGAACCGCAGACCACCGATAACGGACTGTTGTATCGGGCATTCCCCGGCACTCTCAAAGGCAGCAATTATCGGTGGTTCTGTGGTCTGCCAGTTGGCTCGGTCTCCAGCTTCGCGGACCTCTCTTCGAAGTTTATCGCCCAACATGTGGGGATGATCAGAATAAAACACAGTGTCAACGCACTATTGGCATTATGACAGAACAAACTGTCTCTGAGGGATTACACGATTAAGTTCACTTCGATGATGACAGAAGTGAATGACCTAATCCCGAGTCTGGCCATAGCGGGGTACATGAATGGGCTAGTACCCTACTCCCCTTTGGCCCAGAATCTTACGCTACATAAAGTGGAGACCCTCCCCGACCTCTTCCAACGAGCTCAATCGTTCATTGAGATAGAAGAGGAGAACAATAATTAGTTGGACGGAGTCGAGCCGCCCAGCCGGAAAAAACCTCGCTATGCTAAAGAAGATACATACCAGGATACAAGTTCCCAGTCTGAAACCTCGACTAGTCCTCCTCGAAGCAGAGAGGAGCTTGTCATCAACAGTTATGACCACCAAAATCATAACTCATACTCTCAGTCTGGTGACAGTTATGACCACAAAAGCCATAGCTCACACTCTCAGTCCAGTAACAGTTATGACCATAGCCCACGCTCTCAATCCTTTGACAGTGATGGCAACCAGAGCCACAGTTCACACTCGCAATCAAGTGCATCACACTAGTAGTGAGGAACTATCACCTGTTAGAAGATAGGATTGGTTAGAGTAACCATGCAGTTTATGCTTCTGTTAGTGGCAACCAGCGATCAAAACATGTCGATTATTTTGTTTGTCGCTCATACTATTCTTATGTATTCTCAATAGCGATATTATTCTAAATAAATCTCTCTTTAATCCATAGAGATATATGCAGTATCATATTTAGAATAATCACCCATCGTTTTAGAAGGATCAATCATCCATCACTTCGGCTGGATGACGTCCGTCTCTTCAACCTCATATATCATCCATCGCTTTGGCTGGATTATACCCGTTGCTCAGACCTAGCTTACGACCCACGAGTCTAAGTGATGGTCACAAAAACCATGTCCTAAATATAAATAAACCTAACCCCAAAAGGTTCTAAGTACCCACAATACATACGAAAATCTATTATGTCGCTAAGGCCTTAATAGATAAAAAATCATTTTATCGCTATACGATTCAACCCCATCTTGTCATTATGGCCTTGATGAGGGTAAAAAGTTACTCTGTCGCTTCGGCCAGAGTTCAACTACACATTAGGGAATGAAATCTAGAGTCTTAGGTTCTCAAAAAATCCTAAGTCCTATTGCTGATAATTTTTGTATCTCCAACTCATTACGTCACTTAGTTTTGCGAGTCTTAATTAATTGTGAAGTTTAATTTATTTCGCGAATTTAGCCATAGACTTAGCTACGATTCGTACGACCAAGTCTACGCCCAGAGTGGCTAGCAATAAGGTTAGCAGAGTCTAATTTACGTCCAGAGTGGCTAAATTACGACTTGTGAATCTAGTTTCGGGTCTTAGTTATAATTCAAAAAATAAATTAAATAAACAATTAATTAAGAAAGCAAAATAATTGATTGAGTTCCAAAAAATTCCAAAAATATCAAAACATTTCAAGAAGGGGAGTATGACAAGCTCTCCCGATACTTCTGTCGCTTCGGCCAGAAGTCGTCAAAACCCTCACAGTTACCTAAAACTTAGGAGTCGACGATTAGGACACCCAGTCGCCGACTTAGGGTAAAACAACATCACATTTTTAGGAGGGAATATCACAAGCTCTCTCCGATACTTCTGTCGTTTTGGCCAGAAGTCGTCACATTTCAAAAGAGAGTATCACAAGCTCTCTCCGGCATCAGGGTTCAAACTTAAGTTGTAATTGGAAATTATAAATGTAACCCTCGAGTTTGAAAAATTTGCATCCTTCGGATTTATCATTCGCGCTATCTTTTACAACTCTACATTAATCTGAAGGTATAAATTATCCACAAATTTAACCGTAGGCTGAGCTACGATTCGTACGACCAAGTCTACGCCCAGAGTGGCTAATAATAGGGTTAGCAGAGTCTAATTTACGTCCAGAGTGGCTAAATTACGACTTGTGAATCTAGTTTCGGCCTTTAGTTACAATTTAAAGGGTAATTTATATGAAAGATTAGCAATGAAAAAACAAAAGATAGCCCATTAACAATGACTTCGAGGGGGAGTATCACAAACTCTCCGAACACTTCTGTCGCTTCGGCCAGAAGTCGTCAAATTTTGAGGAGTATCACAAACTCTCCCGACACTTCTGTCGCTCCATCCAGAAGTCATCACATTTCGAGGGGGAGTATCACAAACTCTCCCGACACTTCTGTCGCTTCAGATAGAAGTCGTCACATTTCGAGGGAGAGTATCACAAACTCTCCCGACACTTCTGTCGCTCCGGCCAGAAGTCGGCACATTTCAGGGGGGAGTATCACAAACTCTCCCGACAATTCTGTCACTTTGGATAGAAGTCGTCACATTTTAATGAAAAGTATCACAAACTCTCCCGACATTTCTGTCGCTTCGGCCAGAATTCGTCACATTTCGAGGGAGAGTATCACAAACTCTCCCGACACTTCTGTCGCTTCAGACAAAAGTCGTCACATTTCGAGGGGGAGTATCACAAATACTCCCGACACTTATGTCGCTTCGGACAGAAGTCGTCACATTTCGAGGGGGAGTATCACAAATACTCCTGACACATCTGTCGCTTCGGCCAGAAGTCGTCACATTTTCAGTAGAGAGTATCACAAGTACTCACTACGCTTCTGTCGCTGCGGCCAGAAGTCGTCAAATTTTCAATGGGGAATTTCACAAGTACTCCCGACGCTTCTGTTGCTTCGACCAGAAGTCATCACATTTCGAGGGGGAGTATCACAAGCTCTCCCAACACTTCTGTCGCTTCGGCCAGAAGTCGTCAGATTTCGGGGGGAGTATCACAAACTCTCCCGACACGTCTGTCGCTCCGGCCAGAAGTCGTCAAAAATTGAGCACGGTAAGATCTGTCGCTTCGGCCAGATTTACCAAGGATCAATTTGATCAAAGGAGAGGCATCAAGGAAGGTAAAATCGCACGGTAAGTTCAATAAGTTAACTATGTGTTTTGGATTGATCTAGTTGTTTTGCAGGATATTTTATTTTTTGTAGGAAAGGTTCTAATAATGAACCAGGTTCTAATAGTGAACCTGACTTTGATAGTGGGTCGGTTTGTCTCGTCGCGTCGACCTTGATAGACCAGAGGTCATTTTGACGCTTCGGCCTTAATAATCTCAAGGGGGGGTATCACAAGCTCTTCCCGACACTTCTGTCGCTTTGGCCAGAAGTCGTCGAAACCCAAGGGGAGTATCACAAGTTCTCCCGACACTTCTGTCGCTTCGGCCAGAAGCAGTCACATTTTTGAGCATGATAGATCTGTCGCTTCGGCCAGATCAATCAAGGATTTATTGAGCATAAGGAGGAGCAGCATGAGAGGCAGCTCTACACGGCAAGGTCAGTAAATCAATAAGTATATCCTTTGGACTGATCTAGTTGTTTTGCAGGATGTTTTCTTTTTTGCAGAAAAGGTTCTAATAGTGAACCAGACTCTGATAGTGAGTCAGACTCTGATAGTGAGTCAATCTATTTTGTCGCTTTGGCCTTAATAGATCTAGGTCCATTTTGTCGCTATGCCTTAATGGACCAAGAATTATGTTGTCGCTTTGGCTTCAATAATTCTTCTGTCTTGTCGCTTCGGCCTTGATACACTTGGAGATCATTTTGTCGCTTTGGCCTTAATGATCTCGACCCATCTTGCGCTTTGGCCTATGGGGTAACCGTCGTTGCGGACGTAAAGTCTCTCTTGATCAGGGTGGAATATAAACATCAGTTCTGATAGTGAACTAGATTCTGTCGCTTCGGCCAGAATCCACGCATTATGTCGCTTCGGCCATAATCAAATTCTAATAGTGAATCCACGCATTCTGTCGCTTCGGCCAGAATCAGATTCTAATAGTGAATTCACGCATTCTGTCGGTTCAGAATCCACAGCAAAAGTCGCTCCTGATCAGAGTAGGACTATAAACATGTAGTTTCGTTGTCCTGGGACTAGATTCTGATAGTGAATCAATCCATCTGATAGTGCATGGATCACGCGGAGTCATTTGTGTCGCTGTAAGTGCAATGACTCAATCCCATCTTGTCGCTTTGGCCTTGATGCAGATCACCTTGCTTGGGGGGGATACTGGCGGTACACGCGTGTTTCTTGTGCTCTCTTCAGGGGGGAGTACTAGTGAGACATGCCTGATTACGACAGTCACTCCCAGCAACGCCCTTCAACAAGGACTAGGGTTCCGTCGCTTTATGCCGGACCCTCGGAGAGTTCCATAATGCGGAGGAAGTGTCTGCCTCAAGTACTCAAGGCAACACTTGGGAATCGCGACTAGGACTACCAAGTCGCCGACTCCAGGGGTGAGTTGCCAACTCCAGACAGGGCACTCGGGTCTGGTAGACCGATGACCTGACCACAAGGGAATCGACACTCCACCTCTGAATCGGCGACTCCCATACCTGAGTCGCCGATTCCCAGCCGTTACTTGGGAGGGCCCACGTTATTATGGCACCCTTAATTAGGCACCATAATGGAGTGGGCCCCACGCTAATGAATGGGGCAACGTCCCCT
This sequence comes from Zostera marina, assembly GCA_001185155.1. Taxonomy (NCBI): domain Eukaryota; kingdom Viridiplantae; phylum Streptophyta; class Magnoliopsida; order Alismatales; family Zosteraceae; genus Zostera; species Zostera marina. The sequence goes on from LFYR01001197.1 coordinate 51,686, forward strand.
AGGACCCTATAAAAGGGGTCCTTGGGGGTCCTCTACTCCCAAGTCATTCCCACTTGACCACAGCACACCAGAGAAACCAAGGAGCCCGAGTCGCCGACTCCCACACCTGAGTCGCCGACTCCCCTCCACTTCTGCAGGTACATTGACGTAGAGCGCGTCGTGGACTCCAAGACCTCCGGCCCTCCTCGCAACCCCGCGAGCCTACTGGTAGCAGATTTCGTGCTTTATCAGCTACCCGAGGGGTGTTTTGACAAAATACCTGTGGATTTTCAACAAGTCAGAGGAGAAATACCTCTAAATTCACCACCGGAGGGGTGTTTTGGCGAAATACCTATAGATTTTCACCAAGTCAGGGGGTTTACGAGAAATACCTCTGAGATTTCACCAAGTCAGGGGGTGTACGAGAAATACCTGTGCATTCACCACCGGGGGTATTATGGCTAAATACCTCTGGATTTTCACCAAGTCATGGGGGTGTACAAGAAATACCTCTAAATTCACCACCGGAGGGGTGTTTTGGCGAAATACCTATGGATTTTTACCAAGTCGGGGGGGTATACGAGAAATACCTCTGAGATTTCACCAAGTAGGGGGTGTACGAGAAATACATTTGAATTCACCACCGGAGGAGTGTTTTGACAAAATAGCTCTGGATTTTTACCAAGTCAATGGGTTGTACGAAAAATACCTCTGAACTCACCACCGGAGGGGAGTACTGGCGGCATGTATTTATATGAGTCGAGGAGATAAGGGCCAATATAAAGTCGACCAGAAAAATTCGAGGCCAAGAAGTCGAAAGGGGTAAATCGATGCCAAAAAGTTGACCAGACCAGATTGAGCAACAAGTTGACCTCTTGCCAAGGGCAGTCAAGTCCCCTTCTAGGATAAGATTGTATCCGGATTGTCACCAAGTCAGGGGATGTACGAGTAATGCCTCTGAATTCACCACCGGAAGGGTGTTTTCACAAAATACCTATGGATTTTTACCAAGTCAGGGGGGGTGTACGAGAAATACCGCTGAATTCACCACCGGAGGGGTGTTGAGAAAAAATACCTCTAAGATTTCACCAAGTCAGGGGGTGTATAAGAAATACCTCTAAGATTTCACCAAGTCAGGGCGGTGTACGAGAAATACCTCTAAATTCACCACCAAAGAGGTGTTGTGACGAAATACCTCTGGATTTTCACCAAGTCAGCGGGGTGTATGAAAAATACCTCTGAATTCACCACCGGAGGGGTATTTTGACGAAATACCTCTGGATTTGCCCCAAGTATGAGGGGGTGTACGAGAAATACCTCTGAATTCACCACAGGAGGGGTGTTCTGGCAAAATACCTCTAGATTTTCACCATGTCAGCGGGGTGTACAAGAAATACCTCTGAGATTTCAACCACTCAGGGGGGTTTACTAGAAATACCTCTGAATTCACCACCGGAAGGGTGTTTTCGCGAAATACCTATGGATTTTCACCAAGTCAGGGGGTGTACGAGAAATACCTCTAAATTCACAACCGGAGGGGTGTTCTGAAGAAATACCTCTGAGATTTCACCAAGTCAGGGGGGTGTACGAGAAATACCACTGAATTCACCACCGGAAGGGTGTTTTGGCGAAATACCTCTGGATTTTCGACAAGTCAGAGGGATGTACGAGAAATACCTCTGAATTCACTACCGGAGGGGTGTTTTGGCGAAATACCTATGTATTTCCCCCAAGTCAGTTGGGTGCACGAGAAATACCTCTGAGATTTCACCAAGTCAGGGGGTGTACGAGAAATACCTCTGAATTCACCACCGGAGGGTTTTTTTGACGAAATACCTCTAGATTTTCACCAAGTCAGCGGGGTGTACGAAAAATACCCCTGAACTCACCACCGGATGGGTGTTCTGGCGAAATACCTCTAGATCGTCACCAAGTCAGGGGGTGTACGAGAAATACCCTTGAGATTTCACCAAGTCAGGGGGTGTACGAGAAATAATTCTTCTGAATTCATCACCGGAGGGGTGTTTTGGGGAAATACCACTGGATTTTCACCAAGTCAGGGAAGAAATACCTATGAATTCACCACCGGAGGGGTATTTTGGCGAAATACCTATGGGTTTTCCCCAAGTCAGGGGGGTGTACAAGAAATACCTCTGAGATTTCACCAAGTCAGGGGGTGTACGAGAAATACCTTTGAATTCACCATCGGAGGTGTGTTTTGGCGAAATACCTCTTGATTTTCACCAAGTTAGGGGGGTGTACGAGAAATACCTCTGAATTCACCGCCGGAGGTGTGTTTTGGCGAAATACCTATGGATTTTCCATAAGTCAGGATGGTGTACGAGAAACACCTCTGAGATTTCACCATGTAGGGGGTGTACGAGAAATACCTTTGAATTCACCACCGGAGGAGTGTTTTGACAAAATACCTCTGGATTTCTACCAAGTCAATGGTTTGTACGAAAAATACCTCTGAACTCACCACCAGAGGGATGTTCTGGCGACATGTATTTATATTAGTCGAGGAGAATAGGGTCAGTATAAAGTCAACCAGAAAAATTTGAGGCCAAGAAGTCGAAAGGGGAAAATCGATGCCAAAAAGTCGACCAGACCAGATTGAGCAACAAGTTGCATCTTGCCAAGGGCAGTCAAGTCCCCTTCTAGAATAAGACTGTATCCGGATTGTCACCAAGTCAGGGGATGTACGAGTAATACCTCTGAATTCACCACCGGAAGGGTGTTTCGCAAAATACCTATGCATTTTAACCAAGTTAGGGGGGGTGTACGAGAAATACCGCTGAATTCACCACCGGAGGGGTGTTGAGAAAAAATAACCCTAAGATTTCACCAACTCAGGGGGTGTACGAGAAATACCTCTGAGATTTCACCAAGTCAGGGCGGTGTACGAGAAATACCTCTGAATTCACCACCAAAGAGGTGTTGTGACGAAATACCTCTGGATTTTCACCAAGTCAGCGGGGTGTATGAAAAATACCTATGAGGTGTTCTGGCGAAATACCTCTAGATCGTCACCATGTTAGGGAGTGTACGAGAAAAACCTCTGATATTTCACCAAGTCAGGGGGTGTATGAGAAATACCTCTGAAATCACCACTGAAAGGGTGTTTTGGGAAAAATACCTATGGATTTTCACCAAGTCCGGAGGTTGTACGAGAAATACCTCTGATTTCACTACCGGAGGGATGTTCTGGCGAAATACCACTAAATTTACCACCAGAGGGGTATTGTGACGAAATACCTCTGGATTTTCACCAAGTCAGCGGGGTGTACGAAAAATACCTCTGAATTCACCACCGGAGAGGTGTTTTGACGAAATACCTCTGGATTTGCCCCAAGTCAGGGGGTGTACGAGAAATACCTCTGAATTCACCACCGGAGGGGTGTTCTGGCAAAATACTTCTAGATTTTCACCAAGTCAGCGGGGTGTGCAAGAAATACCTCTGAGATTTCAACAAGTCAGGGGGGTGTACTAGAAATACCTCTGAATTCACCACCGGAAGGGTATTTTCGCAAAATACCTATGAATTTTCACCAAGTCAGGGGGTGTATGAGAAATACCTCTGAATTCACAACCGGAGGGGTGTTCTGAAGAAATACCTCTGAGATTTCACCAAATCAGAGGGTGTACGAGAAATACCTCTGAATTCACCACCGGAGGGGTGTTCTGAAGAAATACCTCTGGATTTTCGCCAAGTCAGGGGGGTGTGCGAGAAATACCTCTGAATTCACTACCAGAGGGGTATTTTTGCAAAATACCTATGTATTTCCCACAAGTCAGGAGGGTGTACGAGAAATACCTCTGAGATTTCACCAAGTCAGGGGGTGTACGAGAAATACCTCTGAATTCACCACCGGAGGGGTTTTTTGACGAAATACCTCTAGATTTTCACCAAGTCAGCGGGGTGTACGAAAAGTACTCCTGAACTCTCCACCGAATGGGTGTTCTAGTGAAATACCTCTAGATCGTCACCAAGTCAGGGGATGTACGAGAAATACCCTTGAGATTTCACCAAGTCAGCGGGGTGTACGAGAAATACTTCTGAATTCATCACCGGAGGGGTGTTTTGGCAACTTGTATTTATATGAGTCGAGGAGAAAAGGGCCAGTATAAAGTCGACCAGAAAAATTCGAGGCCAAGAAGTCGAAAGGGGTAAATCTATGCCAAAAAGTCGACCAGACCAGATTGAGCAACAAGTTGACCTCTTCCCAAGGACATTTCCCTTTAAGGATAAGACTGTATCCGGATTGTCACCAAGTCAGGGTGTACGGGAAATACATCTGAATTCACCACCGGATGGGTGTTTTGGCAAAATACCTCTAGATTTTCACTAAGTCAGGTGGGTGTACGAGAAATACCTCTGAATTCACCATCGGAGGGGTGTTATGGCGAAATACCTATAGATTTTCACCAAGTCAGCGGGGTGTACGAGAAGTTCATCAACCAATCTGTGGAAACCTTGAGAAGAGAGTAGAAGCATAGACACGATAATATGGTGTACCTGACCTCGAAAGGACAAGCACCACACAATAAGGGGGGAATCTGCCTCAACAATGGAAGAAATTCACACCATTGATAATAAGTACGGGTTACTTGTTCGAATAGATAAGAAGCCAAGTGGATATTATATCCCCCTTCTCCTTAGACTCTTCAACCAAGAGTAACCATGTGAAAGGTGGGAAATACTATAAATTTCACAAAGACCACGGTCACTTGACAGATTACTGCAGAGATTTCTCGGCATACTTCGAGCGGTTGATCCGTGAAAGAGAAATTGGCAATATCGCCAAGGGACCCCGAGGTCGCGATAACTATAAGTCCCACCAGAAGGATAAACATCCATGCTCCCCATCTCTGGACAGCGAGAACAGTCAGTGAAAAACCATCAACGTAATATTTGGTGGTGGCTCGCTAGGTCCAAACAGAGAATATTCACGGAAGGTAATGATGTCAATATCAAAATCTCAAGACAATGGAAAACAGGTTCGCAAAGAGAAGGCTACATTCTCCGAAGATAACATGGATGATATCATGTAACCTCACGAGGATCCACTCGTGATCCAAGCAGACATCAATCATGATTCCCACATTGAGACAATGATCGTCGACACCGGATATTCGGTGGACTTCCTCTATATGGATACTTTCACTCGCATGGACCTTAAAAAGGAGGATTTGTCTCCTTGCAAAGAAGCAATATACGAGTTCACTAACATCGCTTCCCCATGGCTAATGTTATCGAGCTAAAAGTGTTCATCGGTTCCAAAAAAGAAAGGGTTAGTCAAACATGTCTATTCATAGTGGTGGAAGTAGAATCCACTTCCACAACATTTTAGGACGACCCTTCATATATGGAATCAAGGCTATCTCGTCCTCCTATCACCAATGTATGTTATGCCCAATCAATGGGATCATCACAACTCTCAAAGGATCTCAAAAGGAATCTAGACAAAGGTATAGGAAGATGACCCAGTTAAACAGATAAGATAACATGCTCTTCACGCCCCGCCCAACATCACGAAAAGGGAAAAATTAGAACTCGTGGATGAAACCGAAGTTTATCAACCGAAGAAGGGGAACTTGACCTTAGGCAGAGAATTCCTTTCTACCCTAAGAGCCAAGATAATTGCCATCCTATAGGAGCACCAGGATAGGTTGCTCCTACATGCACCGACACAGGTTGCTCATCAAATCATGGCATGGCGCACAAGCTGAATGTCGACCCATCCATCCTAGCCCGACGCAAAAATATTGGGTACTCACTGCTAACATGCGGGTGGCAGCCAACGAAGAGATATACGATACCCGCATTGGCTAGCAAATCGCGCTACAAGAAAATAAGGTGGTGAGACATGCCTGATTACGGCAGTCACTCCCAGTAACGCCCTTCAACAAGGACTAGGATTCTGTCGCTATATGCCGGACCCCTGGAAGGCTTATTCAGTGCTTCATCACAAGGCTACGCCCACAGGCTTAGCCACTGATGTCAAAAACCCGTAGCTAAGCCCGTGGCTATTTTGAAAATTTAGCCACGGATGGAAAAATCCGTGGCTAATTGGGTGGCTAAATTTCTTGGGAAAAAATTCCCCCCATTTTTTCACTCATATTTTGCCACGGATTCGGAAGAGACGTGGCGAATTACGTGACAATAAAATTAGCCACTGATATTTTAAATTATTAGCCATGGACAAATGCTATGGCTAATAATTATAAAATATATATATCTAAATTTAAAAAATTATATAAAATTAATAAAAGTTATTAAATATTGTTAAAAATTAATAAAAATAAGTTTATATACATATCTAGATAGTGTTAGGGTTAGAAAAAGTTACATTATAGTGTTAAGGATAGATAGTGTTAATTAGTGATATATAGTGTTAGGGTTTTTTATAAATATTAGGTTAATATTAGGTTACTCTATATTAATTTACTATATTAAATTTTAAATCCGAAAATTCAATTTAATAAATTAGATATTTTAAAAGTTATAAACAAACTTTATTTTAAATTATAAAAATTTAAAGAAGTTATAAATTAAAATTATTTTAGATATTTTAAATTTTAAAGTTAAAAATAAAATTTAAAGAAGTTATTTTAAAGTTATAAATTCAATTATAAAAGTTATTTTAAATTATAAATCCTAAAAATTTAAAAATTAACAACTAATGATTTTTTTTTTAATTCTAAAAATATCAATTCCTAATATTAACTTTAGTAGGTTAGTCTAATTTAATAACTAAATAATTATATTTTATTAAATTATCAAAAATAATTTTACTAAATAATTATATCTTAATAGGTTAGAAAAATTTACATTATAGTGTTGATTGTAAATTATAAAGAGAATTATAGTGGTGAAATTCGACAATGGTGTCCCTCATTTTTTGAAATTTGCAAGAGAAGTGAAAGAATAAAGTGCCCTTACTTTTCTTGTTGTTGTTCATTTTATTTTTCGATAGATGAAATGGGTACTAACCTTTACAAAAATGGGTTCATAGCTGATTACTCTATTTGGGATCAACATGGTGAAATCGGAAGCGCGAGAAAAAAAGCACGGACAGAAATCGGATGCACCAACTCCAACCACTATTGTTAAGAGTGGGTGAGTACTTTTATTATAATTAATTAATTCATTATATTATTTAATTTGATTGTTTTTTATAAGACTTTTACCAACAAAGTAAGAAGTCAAATCAAGGTAACATAATGTCACATTTATCTAAATGAACTTTTTGGAAAGAAGAGGACAAGGAAAATATCTTTGTGAAGTTTTTGGTATGAATTATTTATTTATTTATCATTTTTTCCATATGTAATTTTTTGGTTTTTATGTAGTGCTACTTCACATTTGAAGACATTCAAATGACTCGTGAATGTTTTGATAATTATATTCAATTAAATTATATATGTTGGTTGGTTGTATAAGGCAAGACAAGAGGCAAAAAAGTTAGTCAATGTTGACAAGCTGACCCGATCTTGTGCTCGATTTCCACTCATATACCTTTCTGCGGAAGTAAGGACTGACATGGTAGATAGTTGGTTAAAAGAAGATTGGCAAAAAAGATCTGAAAAAGCAACAGAAAATCGTAAAACCAATCAAGATTACATGCCATACACTGGTCGGTCTTGTTCAATTGCGGTCACTCATCAAAAGATGGTAAAAAAAATCGTTTATATAATTTACGTTTACCATTCTAATTTTTTGTGTATGAGAATCAGAATGAAAAAGTTGGTCATGAAGTTGGTCATTTTGTTAGGTTTACAAGAAAATACATAGTTTGGCTAAGACAAACGATTGGGCTGATCCAAAGGGAGGATGCTTCATCGTAAGAAACTTCGTTAGAAATGTTTCGTTGTAAGTCTTTTAACAAATTTTAGTCATATTATTTATTTATTCTTTATTTTCATTTTTATAGACCGACTATAATGAGCTCCAAAGAAATGCTATGGAAGCCGCTGGTATTGATATCAACGATCAAGCACACTCATCAAAAGGATCACACACGTAATTGCCAGATAATCTAGAAGTATGGGTGAAAGCCACTGAGGGAAAAAAGAAATGTTGTGTGCTTGGAACAAGAGCATGCAAGTGATCCAATGCCACTACCTTCAAACCTAATATGGTGACTTCACAGAATACAAGTTTGGATATTTTTGAATTTCAACGAAAAATAAAGAAAGAAGTGTTTGATCTAGCAGTGCAAGAAGCCATAAGAAAACAAATGCCGGATATAGTTAAGTAAGGAAAGGTCTACGTCGAGACATGATTGAGGTAATTAGCATTTACATATATATGTATTTAAAATATCATTCATATTTCCCTTGTAATCTCAATATAATTTATTCTATTTTTTCCATTAGGGTCAGTCGAACCAAGGAGTTAACAACATAGTCACGCCAATTACAAGAGATTCAAATATTGAAAATGTTGGCAATAGCGCAACTAATAGTGCGTCTGACAACAACACATAAGTTTCTCGACTTTATTTTATGGTGTTTGATTGCTTTTGAATATTTTTTAGATGTCACAGGTATTATTTTTATGAACATATGTATTTCAATGGTATTTTTTAAGTTTATATTTATGGATTGAAGGATTTGGATGTGTTTAACATTTGGTTTTGGATTAATATATGAATTTTGGTTAATATTTGAATAGATTGATCTATAAATTGATATTTGTTAAATAAATGTTAATTTTAGGTTATATGAATGTGTAAGACTTTACAATATGAGTATCTTTCACCATTTAAATTTTTTATTAAAAAAATGTTAACTAATTAGCCCCGGAGAAGTTTAGCTATTGATTTTGGCCGTGGCTCTTCACTTTTCTTCCTGTTTCAAAAAATTAGCCACGGCCAAAAAAAAATAGCCATTGATTTATGTCGTGGCCCTTCACTTTTCTTACTGTCTCAAAAAATTAGCCATGGTCAAAAAAGAATAGTCACGGATTTATGTCGTGCAGCCCTTCACTTTTCTTACTGTTTCAAAAATTTAGTCACGGCAAAAAAAAATAGCCACTGAATTATATCATAGCTAATTTTTTTAAAATTTTACCTGATTACCGATTACCAAAAACAGCCACGACATCATGCGTGGCTAAATTAAATGGCCGTAGCTAATATTTAGCCACAGAAAATCAATTCTGTGCCTAAAAATCAGTAGCCATCAAACCTACGCCCACGACCGCTCCCGTGGCTAATTCCCATGGCTAAATCAATTTAACCATACATTTGATCAAAGGGCCACTGATCTTGGCCATGGGCGTTTCCCTATTTTCTTATAGTGTCGGGCAAAACGTCTCCACATACATTGATAACATTCTGGTTAAATCATCAATTATAGAGAAACACCTCGAAGACCTAAGAAAAACCATAGATATATTAAAGCAATACAGAATGAAGCACAACCCAGCAAAGAGCGCATTCAGAATCAAAGAAGGCAAGTTCCTTGGATTCTATGTGGGTCAGCAAGGGATTAAACCAAATCCCAAGAAAATTCAAGCAATCACTGATATGGAAGCCCCCCCACACGATCAAAGAAGTACAAAGAATAAACGGCCGAATCAATACGCTCAGTCATTTTATATCGCAAACAGCTGACAAGTGCAAACCGTTCTTTCGGTTATTAAAAATTGTGGCTAAGCAAAACTTAACTTGGACACCGGAATGTGAGGATGCATTCATAATGTTTAAGGCACACATGTCCTCACTACCAATGCTGACATCACCCAAAGATGGAGAAGATCTGTACATGTTTATTGAAGCCTCAGAAGAAGTTGTAAGTGTTGTTCTCATCGCACAGAGAGACAAAAATCAGATTCCCATTTACTATCACTCAAGGCAACTTCAGGGCGTAGAAGTATGATATTCACTAATCGAAAAAATCGTATACGTTATGATCCACGCCTGTCGTCGCTTTCGGGCATACTTTTTTCCGCACACCAAAGTAGTTATGACATCGTATTCCCTATGGCACCTACTTCACAAACCCAACATATCATGGATTGTCGAAATAGATGGCTCAAGTTGTAGTAGGAGTCAGGCATCGGAGTGAAAACTACAAGTACTTTGTACGGATTCAGTTTCTGGCATCCAGTAATGTCGTCGAATACAAAGCGACTATATACATGAGCTAAAGCTGCTAAGGACTTTAGGCGCCGAAAAAATAACCATTCGTACTGACTCGCAGCTCGTAGCATGGGAAACCACTGGAGAGTTCGCTTGCAAGGAGCCACAAATAACAAAGTATGTGGAAGCAATGGTTGAGCTCACCAAATAATTCGTTGAGTTCCAAATCATGCAAATCCCTCGAATCCAAAATACACCAGTCGACGCGTTGGTACGTCTAGCCTCGGCTTGGGATGGAGGGCAGTGCGGAATTCAGGTGGATTCAATACTCCTGATACTCCAGCCTTCATCCCAAGTGCTAAATAGCTGCTTCGATCTTCAAAAAGATTGATGACATCCATTACTGGCATTCACTCAAAATGGAACACGCCGGAAAATAAGCGGAAAAAATCCTTTGATAACCCACTCCCACGCTGCCTAACCAAGTCAGACACGGAGAAAGTAAACCATGAAGTTCACGAAGGCTTGTGTGGACTTCACGAAGGCGAAAGAGTACTAGCTTTCAAAATCATAAGGTTGGGTTATTATTGGCCCACACTAAGAGTAGTAGCTCGCAATTTCGTCTGCAAGTGCTGAGCATGCTAGTTACACAATCCAATGCAACAAAAACCATTAGCGGATATGACTTCGATCTTGAGCACGATACCATTCACTCTATGGGGACTGGACATCATATGACCATTCCCACCATCCACATCTCACGCTAGATTCATTTTCGTAGTTGTACATTACTTTACAAAATGGGCCGAGGCCCAAGCTGTAGCCAATTGATCACTCAAGATGCAGTAATCAAATTCATATACCACTCTGTAGTATTCCGATTCGGAATCCCCCAACACATTATCACAGATAATGAAACCCAATTCACTGGAGGAAAATTTTTGAGGATGTGCGAGGACTTAAGTATTAAACTCCACTTCATCTCTGTTTACCTACCCTAGGGAAACAAACAAGTTGAGGTCACAAACAAAGCCATCGTACAAGGACTCATAAAGAAAATCAAATCGGCAAAAGGGGCCTGAGCAGACAAGTTGTTTGAGATCTTCTAGGCATATCGCGCAACAAGCAAAAATCCTACGGGCAACACCAATTTCCTATGACATGCGGAGTGGAAGCCGTCGTACCAATCGAAATGAGTATACCAACATACAGAATTTTGAACTACGACGAGCAAATAAATGACCAAAATTTAGCAACAACATTGGAACTAAGAGAAGAAACGTGTGCTGAAACGAAGCTATGTAACAAAATCTACAAGGCTAGTGTGGCAAGATATCACAACCGCCAAGTACGAAAAAAGGTATTCTTTCCAGGAACACTTATCACGTGCAAAGCGAGCATCACAGAAAGAAATAGGCAAAGAAACAAGTTATCGTCCAATTTCGAAGGACCATACATTGTAGAAGAGGAAATACGACCAGGTACTTATTGCTTACGGTGACAAGACAGAACCCTCACCCCGAACACATGGTACGCCGACAATATGTAACAATACTACGCTTAGGTTGTCTGTAAATTTTTTCTTTTTTCTTATCCTATTATGTACTCGCTGCTGATACATGACTGATTACGACAGTCACTCCTATCAATGCCCTCAACAGGGACTAGGGTTCCGTTTTCTTTATGCCGGACCCCCGAAAGGTTCCCACGATTGCGGAATGATGGTCTTCGTCAAGACATCAAGTTGAACTAGTGAATCGCCGACTAGGGCTGCCAAATCGTCGATTTGGGTGATAATCGCCGAGTTGAGGACGAGATTGCCAGCACTGGCAGGCTACCAAACTCGCCTCTTTGAACTCGTCGACCCTACCACCAAATCGCTGATTCACCCTCCGAATCGCCAATTCATGACCGTTACTCGACGCAATCTCGCATCATTAATGACGTGCCATTAATACCGGGTGCAATCATCGCCATGGATTGCGCCCGGATGGCCCTATAAAAGGGGTCCTCCGGGCACAATCCAGAGCATCAGTTCCATCCCAATCAGAGCAGAACACGGAGAAAATCACTGATTGCACACTTGTAATCGCCGATTCCTCTCGGAAGATTTGACGTAGAGCGTGCGTCGTAGACTCAAGAGCCTCCAGCATCACCTCGCATCACCGCGAGCCTTGGTAGCATTTCCCGTGCTTTATCACTCGCTATCTTTGTTTCAAGCTATAATATTTATAAAATGAACATTTTTATTTTATTCTAAAACTTTAAATCCAACTCTACGAGTTAGGAATCTAAATTGCGATTTATCAAAAATTATTTCTCGCAGGAGTCTTAAATATTTACGAGTCCAACCTAGGGTTCTAAATATTTCAAATTATATCTGAATTTTTATAATCAAACATTTACGACCTACGAGTCTAAATTGCGATTTAAAAAAAATTATCTTCAAAAAATCACAAAAATTTCGAATATTTACGAATCCAACCCAGGATTCTAAATATTTTGAATTAAATCTAAATTTTTGAAATTATTTTACAAATCCAACATTTACGACCTATGAGTCTAAATTACGATTTTAAAATTATTTTCAAAAATTTACGACACTTACGACTTTTGCGAGTTTTAATTTGAACCAAAAATTCCGAATCCAACCAAGGGTTCTAAATATTTCGAATTAAATCTAAATTTTTGAAATTATTTTGCAAATCCAAAATTTACAAACTAGAGTCTAAATAACGATTTTAAAATTATTTTCAAAAATTTGACACTTTCGACACTTGCGAGTTTTTTTTCTAAAAACTTACGAAAATTCTGAATATTTACGAATCTAACCTACGACTCTAAATATATACGAATTTAAATTACTTATCGGTTTTTAAGTCTAAATTATTTGCGAATCTAAAATTTACGACTTTCGAGTCTAAGTTAAGATCATAAAAATTTACGACAAATTGATAAACAAAAATAAAAATTAATTAGCACATAAACAAAAAACAAAAGTTGCAAAATATTGCGATAAAAAAAATCATTTTCTTTGGCTATTAGGATATTCATGTTTCCGCACAGCCTTCAAGAGGTCCATTGTCTTGCGATGCTTGGCAACTTCCTCCAGATGTGACTCAATCCATGCTACGATCATATTGCCAAAGACTTGTGGCACATGGGGTAGCGCAGATGAGAGAGTAGTTAAACTTCAGAAGTTGGTCTAAAAGTGGAAAATTTGCAAATATTCCACATGACTTTGAAGGTCTTGGAAATATCAACAAGATGAAGAGAAAAATCGCCCATTTAAGCAAAAAATCGCCGACTTGAATGGGAAAATTGCAAAAAATCCCTACATTACTGCTCATACAAAAATCACCGATTAAACCCAAAATCGCCGATTTCAGAGGGAGCATCCTGAAATTTCAAAAATCCGTCACGTAATATGATTCTCAAGGGGAGTATCACAAGCTCTGTTCAACACTTCTGTTACTTCGGTCGAAAATTTCAAAAATACATCATGTAGACAGGATTCTCAGGGGGAATATCACAAGCTCTCTTCAACACTTCCGTCGCTTCGGGTGGAAATTTCAAAAATCCGTCAAGTCGACAGGATTCTCAGAGGAGAGTATCACAAGCTGTCTTCAACTTTTCCGTCATCTCAGTCGGAAAGTTCAAAGTCCATTTCTACTACACATGAATGTACACCAGTCACTCCTGTCAACATGAACTAGGATTTCATTCACTTTATGTCAGACCTTCGGAAGACTCCCACGAAAGAGGAACTAAAAGTCTTCGTCGAGATCTGAGTCAACACTCTAAATCACCGATTCTGCAAAATTGCCGACTGGGGTGGCAAATCACCGAGTTAAGGAGATGATCGTCAAAGTCTGGCAAACTGCCGATCTTCCCCTTTGAACTCGCCCATTTCACCCCCAAATCGCCAATTTACCCCAAAATTACCGATTTCAAAGCGTTACTCCAGTCCAGCCCGAGCCATAATGGTCGTAACGGATCCCATTTTGGCCGGGCGCGATCTCCGCCGTAGATTATGCTCTCAGAGGTCCCTTAAAAGGGGACTCCGGGCTCAATCCAAAGGCATCAGTTCCATCCTTTCTAAAGCGTGAATCATGGAGCAATCGCCGATTTGACTCACAAAATCGTTGATTCCCTCCCGGAAGACTTGACATAGAAAGCACGTTGTGGATCTCAGAGCCTCCATCATGAGAAGATAGCCGCTCGCACCAACATGAGTGCTGGTAGGATATTCTGTTCCTCATCAGTTGGCGTTATTTATGGGACAATCGGACTCGCCGATTTCCTACCCTAATCGCTGATTTTTTTCGTTAAGATCTGCTGATTTTATTTGAAATCACCGATTTTTTCGGAAGTTGTCTACCGCCGTAGGCCCTGATCACGAAGCTCTGCTAAAATTCCAATGTGCATAGAATTGTCGATTTCGACAAGTCAAATCGCCGATTTGCGGATAGTTTTTTTGGTGAAATCGTCAAATAACTTATGAGATTGTAGTCCATTGAGCCAAATCATCGATTTCCATTTAAAATCTTCGATTTGGTCTCCCACATTTCGCTAACTACGCCAAATCGCCAATTTCCATCTGAAATCTCCGATTTGGTTTTACATATTTCGTTCACCACCCGATTCGGCCGTACAGACTACCCGGATCGTTGAGGTAGATGTCTGAAAGTTCACAAAGATCAAAACTCGACCCATCATAAGGGGGCAACGACAACCAAATAGTCAGAAAACGACTCGTGCAACTCAAAAAAGCACGCAGTCGAATCGTGAATATCCAAGTAATCGAGTCGAAATGATCGACTATTATGCATTAGGAAATGAACTATTATACTTAGAATCCGAACTTGACTTGAAGTAAATTTTCTTATTAACCAACTTTTTTGGGGAGCCAATTACAACCATGATTTGTCAAGCACCTATATATGCATTAATCCATCTTGTTCCTAAAAATAGATGTACATAAAATATTGTTTCTAACAACCATGATGGGTTAGTGTTTGTGTTTGTGTTCGTGTTGGTGTTGATGTTTGTGTTCTTGTTGTTGTTCGTGTTGTTGTTCGTGTTGTTGTTCGTATTCGTGATACTCTAAAATAACACTCTTGCAAAACCATTATTCTCATTTAGATAATAAGATTAAACCATACATGAACAATGGGATATGCACTTTGGACCAATGATGTTTTCTTTGAGACTAATTATTTCACCACGCTTTTTCTTGAACGTAACAGTTTCTTCCAAAGTAGGAATTGTGTTCATCGGCTTTGCTGCAAAAAAAATATTCTCCATCTTGCACTCAAATAATACTTAAAAAAACACAGAGTATATATTTATAGTTTTCTTTTGTCAAAAGGTAAAAAACAACTGTAAGTAACTATAGTATGTTACTTATTTATTTACATGCATATAACTAAAGAGGAACATAAATGCATTTCGTGCATGTTTTACTGCATGTTTCATGCATTTCATATAACTTCAAAACTGAGGAAAAGAAAAACTTCAAAAACAATTTTCTGTTTCAAAAGCATTTCATGGCTATACCATCCAAATTGAATGATACAATTAATAGTTTTCTTTTTTTTTTTTTAATCTTCTGGGAATTTATTGAATATAAAATATTTTCTTACTGAATATAACCAATGCTCAGTTTCAGTGCCATCAAACCTTGACATGTTAACTTTAATATGCTTGGCAGGTGTATTCCCCGGATCTTCTAGTACTGACAATGCATAGCTTGGCTCGTTCGGGATTGAACCCGATCCAAATTCGTTCAACGAACTCGACTCGTCCTCCTTCCCCAATTCTTCAGTTAGGTCACAAGCGCAGATCTAAAAATGAAATCTGAAATCAAGATCTGAAAATCTAAAATCAGACCTCAGACGAATCGACGCGGAAGACACAAGCGCAGATCGTCGCAACTTCCAGATCCGAAGACACGAAGGCGGGAGAATCGCGGGAGGGATTGCAGTGACTTCGGGAGGGGGGGAGGGAATTAGTGAAGCAATTGCTCTGGTACTATCACAAAAGAGCTTAACACTAATTGTATTGAATCAAAGATTAAGAAATACAAAATGTCAAATATATCCTTTTATAGGATTAAGAGTTAACTAACTATCTTATTACTACACTAATTAATGATATAGCTTCTAATAACTAGAAACTGTATCTGCTCTGATCTTCTCAACATCAGCTCGTATACCTACTCCATTTACCAGCATCGTATCACATACATATAAGTTATAACTAAAGAGGAAAAGAAGAACTTGAAAAACCTTTTTTTTTCTGACATAACTAAAAGAGCTCGTGTCCTCTAGACGAGATGCACAGTGTGGATGATGGCCGGAATCGGAAATCCCTAATCGGATGAGCGACCGGAAGTGAGGAAAATAGTTATTTGTGAAATGAAAAGTTAGGCACGTAAAAATTGCATTAAAAACCTTCAAGATTTATATTACATACAATTCTTTAAATAGAGTTGTTTATGGGCTTATTTCAGTATTAGCCCATTAACGAAAAACTGAAATCTGTTTTATTATTTTAATATTAATAATTATTTATGTGTACATTTTATTATTTTATCCCTATTATATATATAGTTAGTATTTTACAATATAATTATTATTTTACCTCAGTCCCATAGTTATTATTTTACCATCATTATTTTATGGTTACAATATTTTATATAAAATTTTAGGGATTCTACATAAAAATAAGACGATGGAGAGTGGTTCGATAATATAGGAAATGGGTTCAACGGTTCGAAAAATGTGATGAACCGTGCGTGATACGCTTCGTACCAAGGGAAGGGAGACCAAAGCTTCTCGGATCTTTTACAATTGAAAAAAATGATAATACTCAAAGATTGATTGTCTTTATTCCATATAACGTTTACAAATACTAACAAATCTGTAAAGAAATCCTAAATTGTTAAATCAACATGTATGGGAAGAAATAATAAACGTAGATGGAAATCAAGATATAAATAATTTAATATTAAATGCAATGTTTGGATGATTTTCTTGCTCGTTTGGCCGGCAGAGGATGGAGCGTATCAGTGCTTGTGTAAATTGAATGATGATGAAATGGCGAGTTAATGTTGTGATGGAAAATGAAGTTGGCGTGTAAAGTAAATGTAAAGAAAGAAGAATAAATTTACCATTTATTCTTAATTATAATATGAATTTTAATACATTTATAAAAAACAGTGAAGATTGAATTAGGTCAAAATGTTAATACATTTATGTCCTGGAATGGTTACGGGTGTCCCTGATCGGTGAGACGGTAGCTTTGGCTATAATCGATTTATGTACTGATTGAGTAGACCGGAAGCTTGTCAGAAAATTTCAGGATCGGGATTGAAGATGACACATGTCAACATACATCATATAATATCATGAAAAACAGTGAAGATTGAATTATGTCATGAAAATGTTAATGCACGCTTTGGAAACTCAAAGTCCAACTCGCATCACTCTCCTACGGAAGACAGTTCTAGGAGAATCCAGAGACACACATATTTCAGTTCTCATCACAAATCGGTGACATATCATTCGGATGTACGTTCAAGTTCTTCGATCATGAAAATGTTAATACATTAATGTCAGTAAGAGAAAAATGTTTAAGTTTTTCTTTTCCTCTTTAGTTACAACTTACATGCATGTAAATTGGTTAACATACTACCGTTAATCAGAGATTCAGAGTTATATTTTTTTTTACCTTTTGACAAAAGAAAACTATAAATATATACTCTTTCATTTTCTTAAGTATTATTTGAGTGCAAGATGGAGAATATTTTTTTTGCAGCAAAGCCGAAGAACAAAATTCCTGCTGTGCAAGAAACTGTTGAGTTCAAGAAAAAGCTCGGTGAAATAATTAATATGAAAGAAACCATCATGGGAAAATGCATAAAGTGCGCAACATGTGCAATTTGAAATTTTTTATGTCTAATCTTAATTATTATCTAAATGAGAATAATAATGGTTGCATCGAGTGTTATTTTAGAGTATCAGATTCATGTTTTTAGCGTTAATACTTAATAATATTAATGAAACAGGGATTTCTGTTTCACTTAATTAAACCTAAATAAAAGAATCCACAAACATAGAACTATCAGAAATAGATGTCTCCGATCTATTGATCGGATTCGATCAGAGAGCGTACAGTGACCTGGAGTGGTTCCGGGTGTCCCTGATCAGTAGATCAGAATACGATTTAAGGATCGGTGAAACGGTAGCTTTGGCTATGAAGCCGAGATGATCGATCTATGTACTGATTGAGTAAACCGGAAGCTTGCCAGAAAATTTCAGGATCTGGATTGAAGATGAATAGAGCAGCAGGATATCAATAAATTTTCTTGTTGATTGCAGAGTTGTAGTGGAAGATGGTTTATTTTATTTCATACTGAATATGAGTACATAAGGGGCCCTTTATAAGAGATATTACATAGGATGCATACTGAAAAATATGAAAAATAAAATCGAAGGTTCAAAACTTAAAAATGACACTTACCAGTAGGATGTCAAATAAAGCCCGGCTCGGCGGGCTTGGCTCGTTTAAGCTCGGGCTCGCGAGCCCAACTAGCCGAGCACGAGCCCAATCCTCAAGCTCGTTTAGCTTAACAAGCCGAACCCGAGCCCAATCCTCAAGCTTGTTTAGCTCTTAACCAACCGAGCTCGAGCTTGGACATGCCAAGCTCGCCTCGGCTCGTTAAGCTCGATAGGCTCGGTAAGGAGTATAAAAAACTAAAAAATATTATATTTAAAAAAAATAGAGGTGTAGCATAGTTGGTAAAAGGTTTGTTTAGTATTTTAAAGATCATGGGTTCGATCTTCCATATCTTCAAAAAATTACCCCGAGCCCTGACAATTCTTAAAACGAGCCAAGTCCGAACTCGGCCAAACCAGCCAAGCTTGAGCCTGGATAATTCCTTAACGAGCCAAGCCCGAGCCTGACTTTATAATTAATCAAAAGCTCGGCTCGGCTCGGCTCGTTTGACACCCTACTTACCAGTTATAACTAATTTTTTGAAGAGGGACGAAATCCCTAAATCTGGTTGGTGACCGGATGATTTTCTCCCTTTTGGTACTCCTGCACGCTCTATTTCCTTCTCCTATTGAATTTTCAATTATCTTCTGTTCTATTAGTGTTTTCTTCATTACAACTTCTATCGTTTCTTGATTAAATTGGATTGCTTCATGTGTGACTCCCTCATGTAGCACCTTGTCCTCAAGGTGTAAATCTGGAATTGAAGCCTCTAAATCAGCAATTGACTCCCATGTAGTGTCTTCGATGCATGCTCCGCTCCAATGAACTAACAGTTGAGGTATTTTTAATTTTTCTCTGCATAATTAATACCTTCTAATCAAGAAATACCATGGGTGATAAAATAGATTGATTTTTTGTAGAGAATGGTGGTAATTTAAATACTTCTTCTGTGGGCGGGGTGCCATTGTAAGGTTTAAGCTTAGATATGTGGAATGTGTTGTGAATTTTTCTTTCTTCCGACAACTTAAGCTTGTATACAACATAATTAATTTTCTGTATAATCTCGTAGGGCCTAAAAAATCTCAAACCTACCTTGTTATTTATTCTGAGTGAGACTGACTTCTGTCTGTAGGGTTTCAGTCTAACAAAACCCAATCCCCTACGCTAAGGACCCCCGAGATTCTTATAAACACTAAGGACTCCCGAGATTCTATTTATAAGTCGGCTCGTGGGCTTGTGGGTCTAGGCTAACACATGTCGAGAGTGTAAAAAATTTGACACGAACACAACATGACCGAATCCGTGTCAACACGACACAACTGACACCACACGTTTGAATAAATAAAAAAGATTTTAATAAAAAATTTGAATAATAAAATTAAAATGAATTCAAGTTCAATTAAAATATTAAATATTAAATATTTGATAGAGTTTTTTAGAATTCAAATACAAAATCGATCTAATTAAAATCTTCAATTCAAATTTAATTCAAGATTATTTTTCACAATCCAACATCAATTTTTTAAATGGCTTATATTTAATAATTGTCACCCCTATTATATTATATTCAATTATTCATAGGTGAAAATAGGTCCGGACCTATGTTTAGTCACATAGGTGAAAATAGGTGGGACTTGAAAATTATAATATATTAGTAATTTAGTATAGTTTAAGATTTTAATTATAAAAAAACCTTAAACACCGTTATTAAAAAATACCTTCCAATAACGAGATGAAAAACAAAGAGCGAGTGATAATGATGAACAAAAATATTTTTTTGATCAACAACACTTTTTTATAGGAAGTAAAAAAAACGGTTGTGGATTGTTAGTAACTGCCGGAATAAAGATCAAATAAAGACAAATGTTTTTGGGAGGGAAGAGTAGGAGGAGAAGTGAGAGTATGGAGAATTTTGAAAAAAATATAATTTTTATTCATATTTATTGATAACTAAGACAGCTACTAGTAAATCAATAACAGTAAGCTACTAGTAGGATTTGGACCCATTAAAGGATTTGGACCTGCAGGATCGTGTCTAGGTCTAGACTCGACCAGCTAGTAACCTGGGTCCGGGTCCAGATTCGCCAGACCCGATCGGACCTGGACCCGGATATTATAGATGTTTAAAATAAATATTTCATAATATATTAGTAAATTATGATTTAAATATAAATATTTTATAATATATTAGTAACATAAGGGTTAAATATAATTTTTTTATTGATTTTACTAATATTTATATGTTTCATGTTATTGTGTTATGTTTCGTATAATCATAATCGTCTCTCGTATCGTATTTTCAAAGACAAATACTAAACATACATAATTATAAATCATGTCAAAATTTTCGACATTTATCTGACGATATTATTAACGTGTAGTGCTAAAATCGTGTTTGTTATTATTGCCACCCCTACAACCAACAGGCGAGCTTACTTTCGCCATTCGGGCTTGTCTTGGGATGGGCCGCCGATCAGGCCAATCATTTGGGGTATTATCATCTTTAATTTTTAGTAATTAAGTACCAATTAACAAACAAACAAAAAAATTCTTCTCCAAAGATTTTTTTCAATTCACCCCTACAAATTTTAAAATGATATTTTAGTCCAAAAAATCAATTAAATTAAATATGATTTACACACCCTTATAATTTTTTTCAAATCACACATTTAGTAACAAATAATTAATTAATTATACATAACACTAAGGGTGAGAGTGGGGCGGGTCGCCCCGGTAGTAACCGGGGGCGGGTTCATTTTTTGCCCCATTATCCTGGTCATATTGCTCCGGTTTTTAAAAAATAAATTTTTATTTTTATTAATTTAAATTATATTATATTAGATATATGATTATTAAAAATTAAGGTAAAAAGTTACCCATTTTAAATTTTAGATTTTTTTTTAAATTTATATATATATATTTTTATAATTTCAGACGGGTCGTCTCGGATCTGCCCCGTTTCGCGTCTCGATCACCGGTTCCGGGGTGGGTCTCGGGGCAGAAAGGTAGAGTACCTGCCCTGCCCGCGACCTACCCCGTTCTCACCCCTACATAACACTGAGAAAATTATTTTCTTCAAAACGACATGGTCTTAGTGGATTCCACCTAATCTTGACTTAATTAGTTATAATTAAAGTAATGGTTCTAATCGACATGACCGCATGGGTCGCATTTACTACCATGATATAATTGAGAGTCAAATATTCGGCAGGTCGGTCGTCTCTGTCAAAAACAGGTTGGACATGGGTCCGAAATAAGGTGAATTTCCTATTTACCCTTATGTCGTAGATCATCCGTTCGAGATTTACCTGAAAACCCTACCAATTTGGGTTCGAAGAGGCCTGATTTTTCTATTTAACCTAAAACGTCCCCATACTAGCTCAACCTTACTTGTCAGTTAATCAATATTCTGTAAAAAAATTATAATAAACTTGTTCGGTGGGTCATCTCTGTCATAAAACTGGATGGACCTTGGTATGGTAGATGGTGAATTTTTCCCTTACCCTAATGTTGAGGAGCAAACCCGTCTCATTCGAGGTTCAGACGGCCTGATATTCATCTTTAACATGACACACCCCGTTAGCAGTCAGGATCTTTCGCCGCATTCAATACCTTGTCAATTATCAATATTCAGTAGAAATTTTTCCAATCAACTTGTTCAGATCGATCGTCTCTGTCAAAAAACAGGACGGACCCTGGTCTGGTAGAAGTTGAGTTTTTTCCTTTACCCTAATATTATGAACCAAATCCACCTCACTCGAGGTTCGGACGGTCTGACATACCTTTTTAACTTTAACCGCCCGTTTGCGATCAGGTTCTTTCGCAGCACTCAAGCTTACTTGCCAGTTATCAATATTCAGTAGAAATTTTTCCAATCAACTTGTTCAGATCGATCGTCTCTGTCAAAAACCAGGACGGACCCTGGTCTGGTAGAAGTTGAGTTTTTTCCTTTACCCTAGCTAATATTATGAACCAAATCCACCTCACTCGAGGTTCGGACGGTCTGACATACCTTTTTAACTTTAACCGCCCGTTTGCGATCAGGTTCTTTCGCCGCACTCAAGCTTACTTGTCAGTTATCAATATTCAGTAGAAATTTTTCCAATCAACTTGTTCAGATCGATCGTCTCTGTCAAAAAACAGGACGGACCTTGGTCTGGTAGAAGTTTTGTTTTTTTCCTTTACCCTAATATTATGAACCAAATCCACCTCACTCGAGGTTCGGACGGTCTGACATACCTTTTTAACTTTAACCGCTCGTTTTCGATCATGTTCTTTCGCCGCACTCAAGCTTACTTGTCAGTTATCAATATTATTCTGTACAAAATTTTGTAATTAACTTATTCGGGTGGATCGTCTCTGTCAAAAAATAGGACGGACCTGGTCTGGTAGAAGGTGAATTTTTCCTTTACCCTAATATTATGAACCAAATCCACCTCACTCGAGGTTCGGACGGTCTGACATACCTTTTTAACTTTAACCGCTCGTTTTCGATCATGTTCTTTCGCCGCACTCAAGCTTACTTGTCAGTTATCAATATTATTCTGTACAAAATTTTGTAATTAGCTTATTCGGGTGGGTCGTCTCTGTCAAAAAATAGGACGGACCTGGTCTGGTAGAAGGTGAATTTTTCCTTTACCCTAATATTATGAACCAAATCCACCTCACTCGAGGTTCGGACGGTCTGACATACCTTTTTAACTTTAACCGCCCGTTTGCGATCAGGTTCTTTCGCCGCACTCAAGCTTACTTGTCAGTTATCAATATTTCAGTAGAAATTTTTTCAATCAACTTGTTCAGATCGATCGTCTCTGTCAAAAAACAGGACGGACCCTGGTCTGGTAGAAGTTGAGTTTTTTCCTTTACCCTAATATTATGAACCAAATCCACCTCACTCGAGGTTCGGACGGTCTGACATACCTTTTTAACTTTAACCGCTCGTTTTCGATCATGTTCTTTCGCCGCACTCAAGCTTACTTGTCAGTTATCAATATTATTCTGTACAAAATTTTGTAATTAGCTTATTCGGGTGGGTCGTCTCTGTCAAAAAATAGGAGGGACCCTGGTCTGATAGAAGGTGAATTTTTCCTTTACCCTAATGTTGTGACCAAACCTGTCTCGATCGAGATTCGGACGGCTTCTTTAAGTCGCCGGTCCCCACTCAACTTGATTATTCAATTTTTGTAAAAATAAATTGAATTATTGAAAGAGAAAGAGGGGTAATACCGTAATAATGTACATGGTTATCCCAATATAAATACCAACCCACTCTCCACTCGTGGTCTTCACAATTGCAAGATTAATAAGAAGAAAATACTATGCATAACTCAAGCAGCGGCCGTTGCCGATCTCAAATCCGGCGATACTCCACCGATGCTACCATTAAAAGGTTAAATAAAATTACGTTCTGCTTCTAGATCTGTTCGCTCTTTTCATTTCTGCAGTTTCCAACACTTTGCCGACATCAATTTTCCACCTATGTTTTGTAGATCTGTATTTATCTCTTGATTTTTATACCGTTTATCAACAACTTATTGTGATGATTAGGAAGGAAATAAATCTAATAGTTACAAGATTAAAGAGATCCGTTGGAATTTATGTTTTTTCAATTAGGATTTGGTGTTTTAATTTTTGATTTATTCGTTATTGGTTTGCTAAACTTATAGATCTGTCTGTGATTTTCCCCTCTTTTATTTTTTCTATAATCAATGGGGTTTTTAATGTTTACCGTTGGATTTCACCAATTATCAACTTGTCGTCATCATTCAGGAGGAAATAGATCTAATTAATAGTTAACAAGATAAAAATATCCCTTGGAATTCATGTGTTATTCGTTTTGAATTTGGGGTTTTCATCTTTTTTTCTTTTCATTCTGGTTTGCTAAATTTGTAAATCTTTCTGTGATTTCACTGTTGTTTTTTCCTCTTTTAAGCAATCGGTTGAAATGAATTTCCCCCTCTTATCAACTTGTTGGAAAAAAAGAGATCTAATCATTATTAATGATAACCATCAATCAATATTTATATTTTTACAGCCAGCTTCACCTGCGAACGTCCGCAGTTGAAGCTGGCTGCGGATGGGCCACAGATCCGTGGTCACCGGGAACAGGCGTCGTTCCTTGACATCACAGTCCGGAATCGCGGTACCGAACCACAGGGCGTCGCGAGTGATGGAAACCGAACCTGAGGCTGTCGCGAGTGCAGGGGAATGAACGACAGCAATACTGGACGGCAGCGATATCCGCTGCGTTTTTGGTGCGGATCGTCCGCACCAAAAACACGCCCTATATTTTTATTTATCTGTTTCTCTTGTTGGAACAATCCAGGAAACAGATTTATTCGTTTTCAAATTGAGGCGATCGAATAGATTGTTATTAACCATGTTTAATTGTTTATTCATTTTGGATTTAGTTTTTTAATCTTTCTTTTCTATTCATTATGTTTTACTAAAATTTCTATTGTCATTTACAGGTTGAATATGCTCATTTGTTGTCACTCTTGATATTTTATGAAAACATTAAATGTTATTCTTGTCTACAAAGGTAAATGTTTATAATCATTCATTTCTACATTCTATAATCATTCATTTATTTGTTAAATAATAATGTGATTTTAATGAAACTATATATACACAATCTTATTAATGAATTGAAGTAATCTTATTAATGAAAGTTTAATCTTATCGAGAGAAAAAGTATACAATCTTATTGTTAATTGAGTTATATATTACTACATATTTATTCATTCTTTTTAAAATTTTAGTTAAAGTGGTTTGGAATATAAATTCTACAAATCCACAACAAATACGACGAACATACTTCTTCTACCTGCAATATTATTAGATTGTAAGATCTCATGCTTTCATCACTTATATTATTTACTTCTTTTGTGATTTATAAACAATTAATTAATCTTTTATTGCTTTTAATTTTCAGGTCGTCGTAATAAGATACAAAATCTCAAAAAACTTATATGGTTGTATGAATATAAATTCTACAAAATTACATACGAGATTACATCATTTTTATAGGCTGACTATAATGAGCTTCAAAGAAATGCTATGGAAGCAGAAAATTCTGAGATCAACTCATCTAATGGATCACACACACTCCCTGATAATTTAGAATTATGGGTCAAAGCTACTAACGGAAAAAACAAAGGTCGTGTGCTTGGAACCAGAGCAAGTAATCCAATGCCATTACCAATTCCTGATAATATGGCGACTTCACAGAACACAACGACGAATTATATAGAAATTCAACAACAAAAAAGTAAAGAAGACTTTGATCGGGCAGTTCAAGAGGCCATTAGAAAACAGATGCCGGATATACTAAAGGAACTAAGGGAAGACTTACGTCGAAAGACGATTGAGGTAATTAGCATTTATATATAAATCAATATTCATATTTTCTTTATAATTTCAATTTTTTTTTTACATTAGGGTCAGTCGAGCCAAGGACGCGACAACATAATCACGCATACTACAAGAGATTCAAATGTCGAAAATGTTGGCAAAAAAGCGACTCAAAGTCCGACTAAAAGTGGGACGAATAGCGCGACTAAGAGCATGACCGACACTAACAAATAGGTTCCTCTTTATTTATCTTTTCGTTTAGTTTTGTTTTAAATGACATGAATTGTATGAAAATTGGAATGGTATGGAATTGGAATGGTTTAGAATGGTTTAGAATTCATTCATTTTCTTTTATCTTTTGGAATGGTATAGAATTGAAGAATTGAATGGAATGTTTTGGAATTGATGTCTATCAATATATGAATGTGTATGAATGGAATGTTTTGGAATGAACTATCAATATATGAATGTGTATGAATGGAATGTTTTGGAATGAAATGTGTATGAATGAAATGTCTATCAATATATGTTTGAATGCTTTTTTCAGGTTATATGAATGTGTAAGACCTTCAATAGGCGTCTTCTAAAATGAAAAAATTTCCTATAAATATTTTAGAAATTAGCCACGGTCTTTTGGCATTTAGCCACGGATTTTGGCCGTGGCCCTTCACTTTCAACTCTGTTTGAAGGATTTAGCCACGGTCAAAATCCGTGGCTAAATTTATTTAAGGATTTAGCCACGGCTCGTTAAGGATTAGCCACGGATTTTGGCCGTGGTCCTTCACTTTCCACTCTGTTTGAAGGATTTAGCCACGGCCAATTAAGGATTAGCCACGGCCAAAATCCGTTTATTTAGCCACGGAAAAATAAAATTAGCCACGGATTATACCGTGACTAATTTTTTAACATTAGCCACGGATTTTGGCCGTGGCTAAAATAAATGGCCGTGGCTAATATTTAGCCACGGAAAATCAATTCCGTGGCTAAAAATTAGTAGCCACCAGACCTACAGCCACGGCCACTCCCGTGGCTAATATCCGTGGCTAAATCAATTTAGCCACGGATTTTGCCATTTAGCCAGTGAACTTGGCCGTGGCTGTTTCTCTGTTTTCTTGTAGTGATTTATTGTACACGATTCCTCCTGTGTAGAAGTCTGACTTCTTATGTTTATGCGACGAACGAACATACTTCTTCTACATGCAATATTATTAGATTGTAAGATCACATGCTTTCATCACTTATATTATTACTTCTTTTGAGATTTATAAACAATTAATTAATCTTTTATTGCTTTTAATTTTCAGGTCGTCATAATAAAATACAAAATCTCAAAAAACTTATATGCTTGAGTACCATATGTATATCAAAAAATTTTCATCAGCTTTTGGGGGTGCAAAATCGCCCACTACCTTAGCCATTCGAATTGAGTACCATATGTATATCAAAGGATGCAACACCTGTTCCGTCGACCACTAACTCCACAGTTTTTTAGATCGGAGAAAGAAGCTTTTCCTAGGATGTTCCTAAGCCACTTTTAGTGGGTTGGGAGTATCATCAGTATTCCTCCCCGACGGGCTGGGCTTGTTGATATTCCTCTTGGGTCACTCTTGTTGGCCGAGGGTATCATCAACTTTTCTAATATGATTTTTCATGGCATATATGGATAGGCACACATATATCAATGAAGGGAAGACCGATACAATCTGATATTACAGATGGAGGAAACATCAGGCGGATAATCCAGGTAATCAGAAAGTGGTCGAGGGGTACTCCGGTGTGGCATGTGTATGGCATGTATGGAGGAGCTAGTAAATCATTAGAGGTAATGCTCAAGGAAGTCATAGAGAACCTAAAATCAACGTAAAAGGAGGATAACTTCAAGGAGGCGCATCGAATGAGGTTGGAAGTATAGTGTTTGTCAATGTGAAATTGTAAAGCAGGTTAGGTCGGCCGGTGATCGAGCCCCCATGGCCGTTGACCCTCCTCTCTAGAAGTCTCCTCATATCTACTATCTTATTTTTCTTGTTTTTATTAGTATCTCTAGTTAATTGTTTTTTGCTTTATGTAAATTAAAACCTTTAAATGCTTTAATCATATTTACCTCCAATCCTCCATCAAAAAAAATCGAGGAGGCTCTAAAGATCTTTTTTCCAACCAAATTTCCATTTGATTCATACATGTTCTTAACCCTATATATTTATTGGACGTGCTTCAGGCGTCGTATCTTTAATGCATCGTCGTACGCGATCAAATCGTATCCATTAATATTTAATCTAATGACTAAAATAATTTAATACGCAAGACACTAATACATGTATGTACGACGTAAAATAATATACTATAAAAAACATTATAAATGTATGATGAAAAGTCGATCTAATTGACAGGATTAATTTGACGTATTTTGATGTATTTTGACCTCGGCACAACTGATAATTACTCTATATTTATTAACTAAGGATATAATAATGACATTGTAAACAGGGGTGAGATTCCCCGTACCCACTCCGTACCCAGACGGGCAGGTAGACGCGGCATAGACGTCCTGCCGTGATCCCTTCCATAGCGTTCTCGACCCCCGTAGCGTCCTCCATCAGATCACCGATCGTTGTTGCCGGATCGGTTGTCTAGCTCTATTCCCAGATGACAGATTTGAAGGATTAAAACTAGATCCAAAGCTGGTCGGATTTACCACGACCGGGTTCCTCAATTTGCAAGCGAATTTCATGGCCTGACATGATCATCGTGATATCAGGTAAGGTCACTAGAGTTTCCCGGACAACGAGAGAAGAGACGATTTCCCCAAAATCGGATCCCAGATTATTAAAGATTATTGCTTGGAACACCTTATTATTTGATGCCGGAAGATGTCATTCGACGATGACCGGAGATGTATTCCGACGAGAGATTTGAAGAAATAAAACCCTAAACGTCTAATGTTGCCTAAACACCCATTGCCAATTAATTAAAACTCTTTGTATTGTTGCATCCAAAGTTCCAAACCTTTGAGTTTTTGGAGTTTTACCTGCAACTCTGCAAGTTCTTAAAACAAGTTATTGATTAAGTCTTTTAAGATTTTGAGTATTTAACTCCTTTATACCTCTTGTGGAATTAAGTGTCCCATTGTGGCCAACTCATCAGAATATAGCTTGGCATGTCGCAATGTATACTCAACAATTGTTATTATAAAATTTCATGGGTTTATTTCATTTTTTAAAATATTTTAGAATTTTTTTTGTAAATTTTTAGTTGGGGGTGAAAACGGGACGCAAAACGAAACGGGTCAAGTATATCCTGATTTCCTGCCCCGGACCCTGTGACCGGGGCGCGGAACAGGGCGGATCTGAGACTACCCGCCTGGAATTATAAAATTATAATTAAAGTAAGCCTAAAATTTAAAATGTGTAAATTTTTTACCCTGACTTTTAAAAGTAAAAATACAAAATAATTAAATCTAAAATGAATATAAGGTTTAAGGGATAAAGTTTAAGGTTAAAAATGTAATAAATTTTTAATCCTAATAATTTTATATCTAATATAATTTATTAAAAAATTATTTTTTATAAACCAGGACAAAACCCAACCGGGGCGACCCACCTGGGTTTCGTCCTGCCCTGAGACCCGTCTTAGAATATGACCAGGACAAAAATTAAAAACAGGCAGAATAATTGCCCCAACCTCGAATTACCACCGGGTAAGGTTGTCAACGGGTCCGATCCGGGCCTGGGTCTGGAATCAATTTCAGACCCGTTAAAGGATTTGGACCCGGATGTCCGGGTCCAGATTAGCCAGACCCGGACCCGGCTGTTTTAAATTTTACAAAAAAAATATTAATATTTAAATAAATTAGGGGTTTAAATATAAATATTTTAATGTATATTGTTTCACTATTTCACCAATTACCATGATTATTTTTTTATTCACTACTTATTCACTCTTTCACCAAATTAGGGTTAGTTGTTTTAGACTTTATATTTAATTATTTATTTTTCTAAAATTTATTAACTATTTTTGTATTTTTAATTATTTATAGTTTTTAGGTAAAAAAAATTGCAATGTGTACTTTCTAGTTAATTCTAATTAAGGTTGTAAATGGGCCGGGTATGGGACGGCTGAGCTGGACCCATGAAGTTGGCCCAGGTCAGGGCTAGGTCCAAAAAATAATTTTTTACCTAAAAAACAATAAATAATTAAATATACAAAAATAGTTAATAAATTTTAGTAAAATCAATAAACATAAAAAATAGCAATTTGGAGATATTGAAAGGGTGAAATCGTGAAACCCTAATAATTTTGACGAAACCCTAATATTGGTGAAAGTGTGAGTAAGTAAATAATAATGTTGAAATGGTGAGAGCGTAAAACCTTAATAATGGTATATTTATATTAAACTCTTAAGTTACTAATATATTATACAATATATATTAAAATATTTATATTTAAACCCCTAACTTACTAAAATATTAATTTTTTTCTCAACATTTAAAATAGTCGGGTCCGGGTCCAACCGGGTCTGGTTAATCTGGACTCGGACCTGAGCCACTAACTGACCAGGTCCAAACCCATTAAGAGGTCCGAAATTGGTCCCAGACCCGGGCCCATTTACAGGCTTAATTCTAATATATATAATATACTATTAAATTTTACAATATAATTAGGGGTGTAAATGGGTATGGATCCAAGTCTGGGGCCAATTTTAGTCCCATTAAAAGTTTTAGACCCAGAGGTCCGGGTCGATAGCTAGACTCGGTCGGACCCGGATATTATAAATATTTATAATATATTACTAATTTAGTATAGTTTAAGGTTTTATTTATAAAAATACGTATTATATTTTTTTAACCTATATATATAATCTTTAACTTTAGGGTTTAAATATATCAAAAATCTTTAAATGACATTATATAAATTTCAATCTCAGGGTTTCGTCAACCTTAGGGTTTTATTTTTTATTGTAAAATGTTAGGAAATATTCTCCCCAAAGTTTCATCAAATCTATTAATCTATGAGTCATAATTCATAAATTTATTGAATGATTGACTAACTATGACTAATCTATGAATTTAATAACGTAATATTGACTAACTCTAGTTTTTCTCTTGTTTATGTTTTTTTATTTAAATTTTAAAAATTGTTTGGTTCAAATGGTGAAGTTTTACATGAATAAATGGTGAGTCTTGTTCGAAATTGAATTTGGATAGGATCAAAATTATTTTTCAACAATTCTATTATGAATATGCACAACAAATTAATTGTGAAAAATTCAAAACAGGTATTATTTATAAGGTACACTTCAGGTGCGTCAAAGCACACATGCGCTAAAGGCGCCAATACAACGTAATACGGGTAATGAGTACAATTCGAGGATAATATAACATACGACGTACAATTCGACGAATTATGATCTAACGGCCGAAATTTTTTCGGCGCATGTGCGCTTTGGCACACCTGAAACTAGATTATTATTTATATATGAATTATTTTGATTATAAATTATGTACAATTCATATTTAGTTTTTTTTGAAGCAATAGTTTTTGGTTTGTTGAATGATTGATATTAAGGTAAAAGTATTTTGTTATTTTGTGAAGAGACAACCCCCACACAATGTACGAATAAAGAGCACTTAGCAAAAATTTCATCGATATTTTGAAACAAAAGCAATATCTACCGTATAGAGAAGATCGAACTTGAGTGTTGCCAGCTATGATAATCAATGGCTACACTCTAAAACAAAAGGTTTTGATATTCTAAATTAGTAGAAGGTACATCAACCAAAATATCTCATTTTGTCTAAAATTTTCTTGCATCAGAGTCCGCTTTTAACACTGGTGGCCGAGTCGTTCACAAGTATCAAAGTTCAATGAATCCTGAAACAGTAGAAACTTTTGTGTGTGTCAAGATTGGTTGCGAATCAGACGTTTGGGTAATTTAATTTTATTACTAATAACTTAACAACTTGTATGATTTAATACTTTGTTAATTTAATTGCAGGTATAAATTTATCTACAATTTGAATGAAAGTGGTGAAACTTAAATCAATAAACTCAACTGAAAATGAAGTAATTTATGAAGATTGTGAGGAAATAGAGAATGATATTATAGACTTGGACTAATTAATTCTTGTCTAATTAAATATATTTTAGACTTAGAATGATATTTTTATTTTATGTTTTATGATTTAGAATTTTACGCAATTTTTTATTAAATATTTTTGTATAATTATTAATTTATTATAGGTAAAAAAAATCTCTTTCTGGACCCGATCTGATTCCGGGTCCAGACATTTTCTGTCTGAACCCGACCCAAACTCGGGCCAACTTCATGGATCCAGGTCTAAGCCAGCCAACCCAGACCTTGCCCATTTACACCCCTAAATATAATTTGTAAACAATTATTTTCGTTGCTTATTTAATTATTTTTTGTGTGTAGGTTGGGTTGGACCCGAGCCCGAACCAACTCACCAGAAAGTCGACGAATTTTATAAAGTCCCCTATAAATATAAATAATAATTATTTGGTAATTTATTATTATTATTTTTTTTAATTTAAATATTTTAGGATTTAGTGATTTTTAATTAAATATTTAATAGTCAATTTGACAACTTATTTTTATTTATTACTTTGATACTTTGTTACTTCATTTATTACATATTTAAAGAAGATTATTATTTATTTTCATATAATTACCCTAGCTTGTGAATGGTGTAATTGCCCTCTCTTCCTCCTACGGTCTTCGACCTCTCACCCAGTGTAATTGCCCTCTCTTCCTCCTGCGGTCTTCGACCTCTCACCCAGTGTTCAATCTCCTCTGCGTTTGCTCACGCTTGTTACGATCATCTCTCCTATCTATTTACTTTATCGTCGGCTATACGTAAGTCACCATTAATAGTTTCTTGATACCCCCCCCACACTCGATATCATGAAGGTTAAGTAAAAAAATTGACTACACTAATTAGGTTTGTATATCGGTCGACTCGGATACCCTGGTATCCGAATCCAAATATGGATAATCCGAATCCAAATATGGATAATCCGAATCCAAATATGGATAATCCGAATCCGTCTGAATAATATCAGGATAGGAAAATCCAAATTCTAATTCAGATAAATTTTCGGATATCCGGAAAATCCGAGTCCAGATAACTTTTTATAAAAACCTTAAAATAAAATTATAAAAGTATAAAATCACCATTAATAAAGTTAATTAATAGTCAATTAATCATCTTAAAATCCAGATATCCGAAAGTCAATTTATATTTATTTAGATATCCGGATATCTTAATCGGGAATTATTAACCGAATTCAGATTTTAACAGTGGATATTACAAATATCCGAATCCGTCTGGATATCATTTTTGGTATTCGACTATAGATATGGAATCTGAAAATCTGAATCCGACTAGACATATTCGAATTTGAAAATAGATACGAATACAGATTTCGATATACCATTTACAGGCTTAACTACACCAGGTTAAATGAGCACACCTGATAACACCCAATTTGACTCTTTTACTTTTAAAAATTATATGATTTTTTGTTTAAATATTTAAATCAAGATTTTTCTTTCAAATTTACAAAGACTATACTAAAATTTTAGTTTATATAATTTTTTTTAAATCATATCCGATTCGAAAAAAAACATTGCTTCTAAAATTGATGATTAAATCATTTTAATTTTTGTATGAAAATAGCAAGGCAGTTTCATTAATTCATTTTAGGGTTTCAATAAAAGACATTTATCGAAAATGCTTGTGTTCATGAAATGTATACAATAAATTTCTATCCTGATTTATTTTCTTCACAACAATCCACAAATTCCCATATCATCGGCAGAGAGCGCTTCGAGCAATGATGAAAATCTAACGGATGAAAATCCAATGGCCGATGCGAAGAATTCTTATTTCTTTGGAACTTAAGCGTGGTGAAAAACCATTTGATCTGCTCCAGTATCCGGCATACAGATATTTTGCTCACGTACAAAATATTATCTCCAGGAGCTTTCTGAACTCCTCTCAAAAAATAAACAAATCGAGTATTTATCATGCTAGTTAAATCAAATTCCGGAAGGACAATTTAATTATAGTCCGGCTACCTTGGCCTTACAGTCGACAAACATGGAGAGAATACTCAAGCAAATCGTTTCGATTGATATTCCAGCGCTCCATATATGACGAAGCAAGATATCTGTAGGAAAAAATCACAAAAATAAAATCGATCGAATTCCTAATCCTAATCATAACAAAAAAAAATTACCTATGCAAATGACTCCATTGCTGTAGACATGCTCATTCAGAGGGATGGGATCCAAAAATATAATCTAACATAACATTTTTTTTATCAATATCGAAATAATGAACGAACGAACAAATGAACGAAAGAACAAATCGACTTACCGACGGAGGTTCGTATGGATAATCCACCGGAAAATCTACCTGAAACTTGAAGATATCCCCAGCATACAAGGTTCCTGGTTGAGGCGTCCACTCAATAATCCACCTAGAAAAATAAAATTGATTTATCAAATTAACTGCCACGAAAATTGTCAATTAAGAAACCGTTGATTAAAGAAAAGAAGAAGAAAAAAACCTATAGATGTTATCATTGGTGACATGATGTTTGAATCCAACAGGTTGCATGCGATTCCAGTACTTCAACTCCCTCTGCAGCCGCCCTCTCGAGAACTGTAAACAAAAAGAAAAAAATCCGATGATGATCGAAACCAAGGAATTAGATGATGAAGATGGAAAAGGAATTTACCGATGGAAGATCGAGAACCATGGTTGATTATCTGCTAATCTTGGAAGAAAGAAAAAAAAGAAGAAAAAGAAACACGAAATCCCTTAATTGGGTAACGTAATATTTATATCGGGAAAGGAGGTTACGTACACGTGGCATGGCAGTGATTGTTTTAGGGTTTGCAATAAAGAAATTAAAAACAGTCCGGCCGTAATTATGAAGGAATTTAATACATATGGCCGGCCCATGGCCCATAATAGGCTGGCCATAACTCCTCTCATAAGGGGTTTGGAATATACATTTAAGAAACGCTTCTTATGAAATTTCGTCATCTGAAAAATAATAAATATTTCAGTTTTCACCCAATCTAATTCAGATATTAAATTAAGAGATCTTACGCAAAAAGTCACACACAACTTTCCCCAGCCTTGGGAGCTATTATGAAATGTTATTGGGTATTTGTCGTAGCCAGCGACGAATCCATAAATTTTTTCTCCGAAGGTTAATTTTAAGTCATTTAACCAAATTCAATTTTTTTTTTATCCAAATATTCTCGACGAGGGAAGGGGATTTTATTTAAATTTAAATTTCATAATCTTCTTTAATTATGTGATTATACTCCCACTGCAAAAAAAAGTTGATTACATGGAATCCTTGGAGCATGACATAGGTCCAAATCATCATCAGCCTCCTGAATAGACGCCATCAACGACCTTGGAGCTCTGATCAGCCCCCTGTTTGTTTATATTGTTAAAGATATTTTTACCTTTATTAGTTATAGGTAAAGTTGTAATTTATCTTTACTTTTAGGTGTGTTTGTATTTTAATCATGAATATATACAAACACCTTGGTGGTTTAAGACATCAAGCAGGGAATCAACCCAACTCTCCACTCTCATCTTCTAAAATCTCTATCTTCTTCATCCTTCAATCAACATCTTAGCAATGGCAGGTAGTGACGGATCCTATAAGTTCAAGATGGTATCAGAGCCATCCAACGTAGTGACACTTTCGATGAACTCAATCATCTCATCCGAAGAATCTTTCACGCCGGCGACTAGCTCCAAACTTGGGATCACTCCACCACTTTCTCAATGTCAAGCTAAGTTCTTCCAACTACATTCTTTGGAAGAATCAGTTCGATCCAATCCTCAACTACACCGATCTCTACTTCCGGTAGAGAAGGAGGCAAAGGGGAGGAGGAAAGATGAAGAACAAGCCATTAATCTTTCTGACCACGTACTGCTTCTCTATTTCTCAAACTCAATCTTAAAACTCTATCCACACAATCTGAATGAAGGATAGAATTCGGAATGGCATCCACGTCATCAGAATTAAGGATAATAATAAAAACATGTTTTTTTTCATCTTCTTACAATCAATCCCACGTAAGCATAAAATGATAAAATCATATCTTATTTGAATATCAATATCTAAAGATGTTCTAGAATATCTTGGTCACTGAGCGCTTTGGATTTTAACTAACAAAAGTCAAGAACACCATATTTGAAATACATAACCATATGAAAAAGATATAATTACCAATTTACTACTCAATAATGAATATCGAAGAAGACTGTCAGCTATCGTCGCTTTCATTTCCATCTTATTTGAATATCAACATCTACTCTTGTAGAATATCAACTCCTGGCCGACTCGCGGTTGCCAAGATTGACCGTAGTATTTAATTAATCCATTTATATCTGCAAATGTGTTTGACTTTTGAATTGGTACTAATTATCACAGCATTATAAAGAAGATGATTACTCAATTGATCAGCTCTTAATTTGTAGTGAATCGACAAATATGGAGATTTTCATCAAATGTTTTTCTTCTTCATCGCGTTCTTTGAATATTATTCCACGACTCTTCTTTTTGTTCATGTGTTGTTCTTCATCTCTCTTCTTCCACGGTGGGATTGCTGCAAAGGAAAACAAAACCGATCCAATCGAAGGTATATCTACATCTTCTTCTTGCAAATCACGATCGATGATATATATATATTCATATGTTCGATCTTGTTTGTAAAATTTCAGTTGAAGCGTTGGACGCAATATTTCGAAAATGGAAACAGATTGATGGAGAAAAAACATGGAATATAAATTCTACGAACCCATGTATAGATTATGTTGTAAATGATTCTAATAATGAAACAATAGACGAATTCTCATTCTCCTCCTATGGAAAAGTACTTGAAATCTCATGTTCATGTGACAATACTACTTCTATTTGTAACATAATTGGATTGTAAGATCATACACGGTTTCGTCAATTATATTAAATTAATTGATCTTTTACAATAATCGATCTTAGTAACAATATTGTTTTGGATCAATTTTCAGGTCTGCATGGCATCTAAAATTATCAGGAACAATTCCAAATGAACTTGAGAATCTCACAAAACTCGTTTACATGTATGTTAATTAATTTATAAGTTCATTTTCTAATCATTGTAATTATTAATTGCATGTATATATATAGGAATCTTCGTGATAATTCATTGACGGGAGAATTACCAGATTTTTTGTGGACTCTCACAGAAATGGAAACCATGTATGATAAATTGATAATATAAATAAATAAATATTATTTGTTTGATCATTAATTATATTTGAAAATATGATCGAAGTTTAAAAATTAGATAAAAAAAGATTTTAAAAATTATATATGTACTTGCAGGACTCTATCAAGAAATGATTTCGATGGTTCGCTTTCTCCAGAGATAAGAAATATGAAAAATATCAAGAAATTGTGAGTCTTAAATTAAGAAAGATTATTTAAAAATTGTATTCAAATTTTCATTTTTTTTCAATTGAGGTTTATCATTTATGCTTTAAATTTTCATTATATGCATATAAGATTATTTATAGATATATATGTAGTTGAAAATATATTAAACTATTAATTTAAAAAATCTTATTGATTTGTAAATCTTTAATTAATTAAATCTTTGATCTATTTTTGTATCAATATTGATGATTTAATATTTGCAATCTTGACGTCAAAAAAATATCGTGGATATTGATGGAATAATTTCTATCCACGGTCGATTTATTTATAATTTGAGTTTTTAATAAAGTTGGAAACGAATAAAATCTTGTATGTAACTAAGTACAAACTAGTTCATAAAGATTGTATTCCTTTCTAATTTGAGTCAGAATAAGTATCATTGTCTTTCTATTTGATAGGGTTCTAATCCCTGAAATTAATAGAAACAACTTGACCTGAGGGTCGAAGATGCCTTAGATCTAAGATTTGAGATCTTAGGTGTCCAAGACGCGCACAACGGGAATCAATTCCTGATATTGAGACTTAGCCCTAGATGATTAGTGTTGTTAAGCAAATCAGCAGAGAGCTCAATGCGGTTGACGGTTGAGAAGTCCGACAGTGATAGAGAGGATGAACGGAGGAGTACTCGACAGAACTGCCAGATGTAGGGTTACGTTTTATGGAATTGAGAGGAGATGAAAATTTAAGTTCAAATTTCGATAAAGATTTCCCAAATCATTACAGATCGAGTTTTATACATAATTAAGACCTATTACAACTTAAAATAAACTTCAAGGTTTGTTTGCAATTTAACTAAAAAAATAACCAACGTTGATAGGTTAATGTTTCAGCCCACAACGAAGTCTTGAAGATGGCCCAACCTCTTCTTAATTCTTTTCGGTCGAATTCCATTAGCTTGAACCAGAGCCGGTTCATGTGAGTTGAACTGTTACAGACCTTCGTTGTCGCCTAAAACATTCTCAGTTAGGGATTCGGCGTCCCCTGTTTCAATCACTTGCTGTAAATCCTTGGATATTGTCTCAAAGTCGATAATAATCGTATCACTATTCTAAAGGATACAAATATTCTACCCTCTTAAAACATCCCGTCTGTTTCCTGGCGGGGTTCTTCAATTACTGGTTGGATCTCAGATTCAAAGGTGATCTTATCAGAATCCATTGTAGGACCTCTTATAGCAGATATCCCCCTTAAAATATCGAGATTCTTGCCTACAATTTTTGAGACTTACTCCTATCCTCCATCCTCTGTATGCATGCTGCATGACGGCGTGAAGGTTGAGTTTGCCAATAATGAAACTTGGAGCCAATCCTGTGAGGTCCTCCAGGGGATTTTTTTAGAATTATGTTTTAAAGATTGTGCTTTCATGTTTAACACAACTATATGCTCTACGATATGGAGGCCCTATACCGTGAGACAGGAATCTATTCTTGACTCTTAATGTGGTATACCCCTATCTCTTTTACTTGGTGTTATATGCCAAGTTGGCTAATCTCATACATATTCTTCCATGTATGAACTTTTATTCATCGAGGTTCTTTTTTAATGAATTCCTTCATATATTGAGGTGGTCTTAAACTTGTTTGTTTTTCCATTCTATCGTGTGATTGAAATTTTCATTGCCTATAACATGAGGGATTAGACTTTATTATTGCAGGTGAGACACATATAATCATTATTAACATGCTCTCAACATTGGGTGCTAAGACTTATAAGGTACCACTAAGTTACTAGTATCACTTTTCTGTAGAATGAGATATTTAGCCTTAGATGTTTATCCCTATATGAAACCTATGTCCATATTGTCATCCTTGTGATAGTACTAATGTGGTGATGGTTGCACTACAAGAAATAAGACCTTGTATGGCGGTCTTTAGATGGCGGAAATCCGCCATCTAAAGTGATCCTCGGCGGAAATCCGCCATCTAAAGACCGCCATCTTGGACACCGTCATTAAAACCCCTAAACCGCCATCTAAAGACCGCCATCTATTATCCATCCCCATTTCCCACCAAAAATCGTATAGATGGCGGACATCCGCCATCTAAACAGCTGAAGTATTGATGGCGGAAATCCGCCATCTAAAGTCCGTCATACAAGGTGCTTTTTTTTGTAGTGTTGTTTATTGAGAACTTTCATAAATCTAAAATTACATGTGTCTCATTCTCCCCGCTCATGAAAGTTATGCCACATACTTGTGGTTCTTATGTGTTGAGCTTTTATGTGACCTACCAATCTACATGTGTCTATGGATTGTAAGCCTATATGCTCTAAGGCTTACATGGGCTTTACTTCCCCATGTCAACTTATTAGATCCATGTTTTTGTGATTGCTTGACTCTAGAGTCCATTTTTCCGTCTTTCAATTGATGAAAGGCAACTATTTTACGAGAGGGTACTGAACTTGTTTCACCCTTTATCCTTTTTTAATGGTAATGAATGCAGTGTTGACTGCGATTACCACTTCATAATATTAATCTACCCCTGGAAGAGGGATCTATTTGTATTCTCCCATTCTGCCTTACTACTATGGTTTTTGAGAGAAGTTCTTATTATGAATGACTTCTGCCATTTTATATATCCCACCTTATCAGCTTGATTGGCTTAACCTGTTGGGATAGGTTTATGTAAACACTAAGAATGATTGTTAGTACTGCACGTAACAAAAGTATTCCTTTTGGTTTAGGAAATAGCTTTAATTACTACTCATTAGTCTTATTTTCCCCATATGAAATGAAACTATTTATTTAGGAGACTATGTTGGCTATTTTTTTAGAATGCTTTACATAAGCTTGCAACCTTTACACCCTCTTATAAGAATGGGTCTTTGACCTCCTGGGTGTGTGTAGTCTTGAACCTTAACCAGGTTTCAAAAACTGATGTATGCTTAGTACACCTGTTTATTGAATCAATGAAGTTACCCATATTTTTGGCAACAGATTAGGCTTTGTGCCTGCTACGTATGTTGAGCATGTACCTTTTACTCATTTACAGAATATACATAGGCAATGTATTTACGCATGATGGTTTTAGGCACTTGACTTGGTAACATGTTCTGGATTGTATACCAAATTATGTATATTGAGTGCCTATGAATTACTGCAATGTACTGAGAACCCGTGGATGACCCAAGTATATGATATACAGTCAGAAATTGAGTATAGGTATTATGTTTAGAAACCTAATAATGTACCACATACACATGTATTCTAGGTATTCTTCCTTAGGTACTATTAAACCTAAATAAAGGTTAACTAACTACTTATTTGTGTAACTAACTACAGAAGATTAGAGCAGTTGATTTGTTATAATTCAGTTGTAAATCAATGTATAAATACTATAATCAGTAATGAATAAAGAAATATTTCAAGTTTACCCACATACACATACACATACACATAATAATGTACCACATACACATGTATTCTAGGTATTCTACCTTAGGTACCTTGCAAAGAACTTTATTTTTGTTAAGATACCATGTTGAATGCATGTATTTTGATTAAGGTATGGTCACTTATGAAATCCTGAAGTGTATACCTATTATTCTAAATTGTAGAGGTCATGCGACTAAATAAAAAATAAAAATAAATATACCTAAATCGCATTATTAGGCTTCTTTTGAAGTCTACTTTCATTTGGCAAAATTGTAAGATAGCAAAAAAAATTCACTGAAATTTTCCCAATTTCGTAGCAAATTTGGACATGTTTTAGGAGTATATGTCTGAGCGTCCACCTGAGATGACTCGCTTATGAACCGGAGTCCCGTACTTCTTAGGTCTATTCATACCATTTTTATTTGTCAGTTGACAAAATTTCAGGTTCATAGTCCCTTCCTGGCCTTCGGTATAAGGACTACATGGTTTGGGGTAAAGCCACAAACGGCCAAAAAACCCATACTCATGCAATTTGTTAATAGTTTTCCTTAATTTGTAGGGTTTTTGTAGATAATTTGTTCGAAGGATCTAGTCTAGGGGTGTCAATAACAGA
This sequence comes from Zostera marina, assembly GCA_001185155.1. Taxonomy (NCBI): domain Eukaryota; kingdom Viridiplantae; phylum Streptophyta; class Magnoliopsida; order Alismatales; family Zosteraceae; genus Zostera; species Zostera marina. The sequence continues at coordinate 93,126 of LFYR01001197.1, forward strand.
CATGATTCGTAAAAAAACACGACACGACACGTTTATAATAGTGTCAGGTTAGTGTCAAAAATTTTGACACGATTAATAATAGTGTCGGTTTAGTGTTTGTTTCTAAAAATACGACACGATTACATAAAACGTAAGTTGATACGACACTACACGAAATGATTATATGCCAAGAAACGATTATTAATTAAATATAATATTATATTATTGTATATTATATTTTTTTAATTATAAAAATATATCAAATATTAATATAGTAATATTAATATATTCTTGCCGTTTATTAACATATACCAATGTTAACATTAGGGGTGTAAATGGGTTCAGGTCTGGGTCTGGGGCTACTTTTAACCCCATTAAAGGTTTTGAACCCGGAGGTCCGAGTCCAGATTAGCTAGACCCGGTCGAACCCGGACCCAGATATTATAAATGTTTATAATATATATTTTATAATATATTAGTAACTTAAGGTTTAAATATAAATATTTTATAATATATTAGTAATTTAGGGGTTAAATATAAATACACCAAAAATCTTTAACTTTGTTATTACACTACAAAAAAAACAACGCAGTTCTGACGCCCATCTCTCGGCCGCCAGGCCGCCGCTAGACAAAAAACTAATTAGTTTTTAGTTGTTACTATTTCAACTTTCAAGATGTTTTAAATATTATTGACTTAAAATGTTATTTTTATTTTATGTTTATTGATTTTACTAAATTTGTTGTTAACTATTTTTGTATATTTATTGATTTTTTTAGGTAAAAAATCATATATTGGACCCGGCCCAGACCCGAACCAACTTCATGGGTCCAGGTCCAAGCCAGCCAGCCCAGATCCGGGCCATTTACACCCCTAGTTAACATATACCAACATGACCCATTTTTGAAACGACACCTACTCGGTGAGGTACCTGCGACGGACACCTCATTCGACCGTCCGTCAGCTAGGCGAAGCTCCACCGTTGGTCGAGTCTGTCAGGAATGGTGTGTCCAACGACGTTACCATCCCCTGTAGCAATATACGAACCATCAGTATTTAAATCGATTTTCATTTAACATCGTGGAGTTTGATTTCTATCGTTCGCGGAACTGTGGTGTGGTCGTGAGGTCCGCGATGTCGGAATCACGAGTTTCGCGATTTTGACATCGCGTGCGAATCGCGATTCCGATTTCACGGAATCGTGATTTCGCAAGGTCCGCGATGTCGGAATCGCGGAGTCCCGCAAACCGGAGATGTGCACAATGAAGCCGTGAAGTTCACATCCGTAGTGGGTAGGTGCAGTTTTTCAAGTCGTCGGCAGTAAGGTGTGCACAGTGAAGCCGTGTGAATGTCGCCATGCCTCTATGCATAGATGGCTCGTAGCCAAGTGGATACGAGCCATGACGTGTGGATGCGACAAAATTCACCTCGGAACCTCATGACTTGAAATTGGCAACCGTAGGGTGTCCATTCCACGACATCAACGATATACGTACCTCACTGGAGACGTAGGAGCGAGGTATCGTTCAGTATACGAGTTTATACTAATATAGTAATTACAATATATGACATATTAAATATCTCATTTCAAAATCCTAATTCTTAACACACATTTTCTATTCTCAACGTGCTCTCGTGGACTACACTTTAAGTTTATATTGAAAGTAGCAGTGAAAAGTAGCTTTACACCTTCTTCTACATACGTACCTACTCTAGATTTCAAGAGTTTTGAATGAATGATCATTCATTTCAAATAATGAGAGTATAGGGTATTAACTAGATATGGTTGGGTGTCATGTCAACACAGATTTGGTCGTGTTGTATATTCATGTTAAATTTTTTTGACACGGATCAACACGTGTCATGTCGACAAAAAAATTAGTCGTGTTCTTGTTGTATCGTATCAACACGAATTGTCAGACATTCTATTCCTTCAAGTATCGAAAATCTTATCGATTTGGATATATTGTAAGTGTTATTATACAAAAAATATAATTTTAATATTTGAAATACTTCTGTAAAATTGTAATATAGCGTCCATTTTATCTGTACTATTTTTTCATATATAGATTACATCATGTTGCTCTTTTAATCCTCTCAGTCCTAGATTAGTCACCTACCCTTTGTGAATTTTAATATTTGATCTACATATATTCACACTTGTTTCGATATTTGAAATAAAAAAGGTATATTTCAAACAATAATTTTGAAAGAGAAATACATTTATGTCCAAGGATCCGATCTATGCTTTGGTTATCTTTTTAATCTTTGTAATGATTTTTATTACTTTTTCATGCATTCATTGATATATGTATGTACCTTTATCGATCTATATTTAAACATTGAGATTAAGTTTTGATTTGAAATTTTATTATTTGAATCAATGCATGAATTTAGAATTTATATATACAACGAGGCATAAGGTCGACGAGTGAAACTTTATATTACTATATGTTTCATTCTTTAATATAAAAACGAATTAATATTTGATATTTATTAATGTAAAATACCATTTGTTTTTACCATTTTATTTGTAGGGATTTATCATATAATAATTTCAGTGGTCCACTTCCTTCTGAGATCGGAAATCTCGAAAATATTCAGACATTGTAAGTATTATAAGTTTCGATGGTTCGATTCCTTTAGATTTCGATGTATTAATTGGAAATATAGATGTAGGAATTTTTTTTTAAAGACGATTTTTATAAAATAAAATTTAAAAAGTACAAAGGATAAAAAGAAAACATAATAATAAACGAAAAACACTGAAATCATAGCTTGAATCTTCATCGTGTCAATCTATGACCAACTTCTGATCGCGTTTCCAGGTTGAAATAACTCCCGTCTGAAACTTTTAGAACCTTTACAGAGTTTCAATACTTGTCTTCAATTGTCTTCATCTTTTTCCATCCCTGCAACTGTCATCTTTTTCTTCAATCATCTTTCCCATCTAGTAATCCATCACATTTCCTCTTCCATTTCCTAAATTGCATTTGTCATCCGACGATATAACCTCCTGATTTCCCTTCTAGATTAAATCCCTAGTTTTCCATCTTCAAACGGGAAGAAAATTGGTTAAATCTGAAAGCAACTCAGAACGGAATCGAGAAAACTTCTTAGTCTGCGGGCGAGGCCATACAGCGACAAGGAGAAGTGGCGAGAAGCCCTCTTCCCCTCCTCTAAACCCGAAAAGGAGCAAAGAAATCACGACCATAAAAGAAATGGGAAAGAATCGAATAAGCTTCAGGAGGCAAAAAGAAGTAGAGAGATAGGGAGTTGCGGGTGAGGATCTAAAACGACGACCTACAACGGGAAGGAAGAACGGTGGAGAAAGGCATGAAAGGGGGAAGAGGGAAAGAACTTATCTCCCCCCTCTCTTTTGAGAAAGGGGGGAGATCAGAAGTGGGAAAAGGGGTTATATTAGAATATATTTCATTCTTTAATATAAAAATAATTAATATTTGATATCTATTAATTAATGTAAAACACCATTTGTTTTTACCATTTTATTTGTAGGAATTTATCAGATAACCATTTCAGTGGTCCACTTCCTTCTGAGATCGGAAATCTTGAAAATATCCAGACAATGTAAGTATTATAAGTTTCGACGATTCCTTCAGATTTCGATGTATTAATTGGAAATATACATGTAGGATATTATACAATAACGATTTTGATGGTTCAATTCCTTTGGAAATCGAAAATCTGAAAAATATGCAGAAATTGTAAGTGCAATAATTAGTTAATAAACAAATTCTATTTGAAAATTATTTTGTAATATCCATCATCAAGTAATCTAACATAATATTTTATAATCTGCAGAGACCTTTACTATAATAACTTTGGAGGAAAAGTACCCGACACTTTTTGGAATTTAACAAACTTGATTTATTTGTAAGTTTATTATTTGATATTTTAAAAAAATCCAACTTGTTTTCATTTTATATAAAATTATAAATAACTAAAATAAGTGTGTTTTATGGTCATTGACAAATGATTCATTCATCATATAATATTATAATTTATACATACTAAATATCTATTAATATAAAGAGTGAAAGTTGTGAAAATTAAATAATAATTTTACATGATCATGCTTGAATTTTCGATATTTTTATTATCATTACAACACATATATAATGGATTTGATTTTTTTTGTGTTATAATTTTCATATATATGCAGGGAATTTTCTCATAATTCTTTCGAAGGAACTATTCCTACAAATATTGGCAATTTTGTCAATTTGAATGTTCTGTAAGTTATATTACTTTTCCATGCATACATGTACGTGTGCATATTCTTTTGAATATGTCATTATCATTAATCAATGAAAAATTGCTAACATAATTACTAAATGACAAGTTGTAAACATTTCAATCAAACTAATTAACACAACCATTACTTATATCGAAATTAAAATCAGCGAAATTTATCCAATTTGCAATTTATAAATCGATTTTTTCATACATGCATTTGCAATTTTGCATGCATTTATTTGAAAAATATTTTTTAATATCCATCATCAAGTAATATATCTAGCATGATATTTTGCAATTTGCATATATGCATGTATTTATCAAGTAAAGTGATGCAGTCCATGGTTTTATTAATTATTATGACCAAGACCTGAGGTATATCACAAATACCGGTATTCGTGCATGAGTTCAATGAAGAGCAAGATAGGTTCAGCAGCCTTGAATTGGCTGCCCCATGATTGGGTTGACCAAGGTCAAGCCAATTCTTATTCTTCCCAAAAGAGTTGTGGGAAAGCCAAGAACAACAAAGAGAATGGAGGATGGTCAGCGAGACCAAGTGGAGCGATCTGTGAAGATCGACGAAGAGAGGGGGAGATGACACGAACCGACGTGCTAGGGTTTTAACCAGCGCAAAATATATTCAAAATAATGTCAAAAGTAAAAAATAAAAACGATTTACAATCCTATTTATATGTAACCTTAATAGGCCTATAAGAGATGGGCCGGACTATATATGTAAATTACCAAATTAAATAACAAAAGACTAAGTATACTGATCAGTAGTGTTTAACACCCCCCCTCAAGCTGGAGAGTGTATGTCATGCATTCCCAGCTTGGGCAATAGTCTCCTTAGAGATTCAAGATTTGCTGGTTTTGTCAAGATATCTGGATATTGTGATCGAGATGGTACATGTGATAGATTAAATAAGCCTGTTAAATAATGATCACAAACTAAATGGCAATCAATCTCAACATGCTTTATGATTGAGATAGTATATCAAGAACGTTCTTTCATGAAATATTGGATTGGATGCAATGTGTATTGCAGCTTTGTTATCACAGTGAAGTGTAGTTTTGGAATGTAATTCCACCTGCAAGTCTTTCAAAAAACTATGTAACCAAATTATTTCATAAACAGTAGAAGCCATAGATCTATATTCATTTTCTGCATAAGATCTAGATATGGTGGATTGTTTATTGGATTTCGAAGATATTGTTGATCCACCAATCAAGATACAAAAACCTGTTATAGATCTTCTTGTCGTAGATGGGCAATCAGCCCAATCTGCATCACAATAAGCATCTATAGTAATGGGAGCATCCCTTTTATATAAGATACCTTTACCTGAAACATTTTTAATATACTTTAAAATTTTAATTCCAGATTGAAAATGAGGTTGTAATGGTTTTGATAAAAATTGAATTAGAAAGCTAACAACATAAGAGATATCAGGTATAGTAATTGTGAGATAAAGCAATTTACCAATTAATTTTCTATAGGATGAGGGGTCCTTAAGAAATGCATCCTTTTCATCAGAATGAGGGTTATGTTTAATTAGTATGGTTGATGGACAGGACCCCAATTGTCCAAAATTATGTAAAATATCCAGAGTATACTTTCTCTGAGAAATGAAGATACCCTGTTTGGATTGAGAAATCTCTATCCTAAGAAAGTATTTAAGTTTTCTTAAATCCTTAATATGGAATTGATTGTGAAGGTGTTCTTTCAAGATTTGATTTCACCTTCATCATCTCCTGAAATAATGAGATCATCAACATAAATAAGCAAGCAAGTGTAGGATGTTTGAGTTTTTTGAAAAAAAAGAATGTAATCCACATGTGATTGAGTATAGCCAAATATGAGGGCTTTAGTCAATTTTTCATACCAATTTCTATTGGCTTGTTTCAAGCCATAAAGTGACTTTTTGAGTTTACAAACTCTTTTATCATCTATTGGTAGCATACCAGGTGGGGGGGCATGTAGATGTCCTCAGATAGATTCCCATGTAGAAAAGCATTGCTGACATTCATTTGATAGATAAACCAATTTTTAATGAAGGCAATTGATAATAAAGTCCTAACAGAGGTGATTTTAGCCACAAGAGAGAATGTCTCTTTGTAATCAAACCCTTCAATTTGGATATGACCTTTGGCAATTAATCTTGTCTTTAGTCTTTCAACATCACCATTAGAGTTTTGTTTTATTTTATAAACCCACCTGGAACCAATAATTTTCCTGTCACGAAGTTTGTCAACAATATCCCAGGTGTGGTTTAATTCGAGAGTTACAAGCTCTTCATTCATAGCATGTACCCACAGTATGTTTTTGGAGGCCTCATCAAATGATTTTGGTTCTAAAGATGTAGATACCTTGTCCAAGAAATCAATGTGGGAGGTACTCAACCACTTGTATGCAAAATAATCTTTCATAGGGTAGGAGGTGGCCTTAGAATGACCAAAGCTAGTGGCAAAAGAACAATAATAATCATTTAATCTTTTAGGTTTATGTGTCATTTTTTTTAGCCCTCAGGCAAAATGAGGGAGTTGAATGACTATATGAGTGTAATGTTATCTTCATCAGAAGATCCCTCAATTGAGGTATCATTTTCAGAGATTTCAGAAAGTTCAGTTGTTGAGTCAACTGTTTGATCAGTTAAAGGATGATCATCTGTGATAATGATGGGTGGTTGAAGGATCCCATCTTCAACTTCATTAGGGTCATTTGTACTGTTAGAAGATGTAATGATAGAGGTGTTCATTTTGTTGAATGGAAAATCCTCCTCACAAACTGTTACATCCCTACTAATTGTTACATCTCCTTTTAAAATTTCATATAAAATATAACCATTTTGAGTAGTAGAATTACCAATATATATGCACTTCTTTGCCCTTGTAGAAAATTTATTTTCTCTAACCAAGGTGGTTGCATAACAAAGGCAACCAAAGCTTCTTAATCTATCACAACGTGGTCTTTTTCCATGGAGAATTTCATAGGGAGACACTCCCACTCATTAAAGGCAGGTCATTTGGAGTGGAAGGAGTCCTAGCGAAGCAGAGCTCTGCGCATTTGAGTTCCGGTCCGATTTCCCGCGGAGTTCCCCGCTTGGCGCTTGCTTGCGCGTCTTGGAGTACTGGTCGGGTTTCGCCCCCATCAGTTGGCGCCGTCTGTGATTCAAAGATACTCACGATAAAAGCTCCTCGACTTTTTGGAAAAAAGGGTTCGACTTTTTTCCAAGTCGTCAGCCAGGGAGTCTTGCGAGGAAATCAGCCCAGCAAGGGATCGACTTTTCAGAAGATCGACTTTTTTTCTTCCAAGGGAAAAAGTCGATTCCTCAAGGAGCTACGCTTTTAAGCTGCGACTTCCAAGGAATCCCCCAAGTGCACAAGAATCGACTCTTTTTTAAAAAAAAATTCGAACACTCCAGGATGGTGGTAACACGAAATACTTCCCAAGGAGGAGCAAATTCTCAGGAGGCATCAGAGCAACAGTCTGGCAACTTAAGAACTAAAAGACCAGTGGGTCGGCCATCCAAGGGCAATAAGAATAAAAACACTCCCACTGGACCTGAGGCTGAACCCGAGGGTGAACCTGAGCAAACATCCCAAGCATCAGCAGGAGGGGAGAATCTGAACATCACAATACAGGCAATAGCTGAGGCCATCTGACTCCTTGCTGAGAAGGAGAAACCTTCGGAAGAACCACCTCAGAAGGAAAAACCCCAGAAAAAACCTGTGAGCAATCAGGAAGCAAGGGCTTCAGCATCAGAAACCACTCGCGGGTTCGTAAAGATGCCCATAGAGGAGCTGAAGAAAATGAAAAAAACCATAGCAAAAATGAGCGAAAAACTGAAGAATATTGAAAAATCTAAAGCGTCAATATTTCATTCAAAGGCTCAAACATCAAAGCAGGCTAAGGCACAACAGGCGGTGTCAAGCCATAAGGCAGCACACTCTAGCGCACTGCCACTCCGTAAGCCAGAGGAGCAATCTAAACTTCCTCCCAAAAAACCTGTGTACGAAGAAGGCACGGGAGACATAGAAGGAGAAGAAGGCGAAGTCCCGAACTGGCTAGTGGACATGGATGCCTTGCATAAATCACTAATGGTAAAACCAGCACCTCTGAAATTCAGGCTACCCAGGCAACAGATCTAAGATGGGAAGATGGACTCAGTAGACCATATAAATATGTTCGTGGGAGCAATGCAATGGGCCACAGCAAGGCATGACATCCTGTGCAGAGAATTCCCGAGAACGTTAAAAGGGCCTACATATAGATGGTTCGTCGAACTACAACCAGGAAGGGCACTGAATCATTATTCGCAATCAAACAGAATGGAGATACGCTTCAGAATTACACGACTAAATTCACAAAAGCCATGCAAAAAATCTCCGACCTAAACACAACAATTTCGATCTGCGCATACTCGAAAGGGCTAGACATGAACACACCATTAGCAATAAAGCTAAATGTTAGTAATGTGAAGTGCATGGAAGACCTGCTAACAAAGGCCCAAAAGTACATAAATTCTGAGGAGTATGAAAAAGAAAAAAAACGAGGTGCCACAAGCAATAAAAAGGCATATGAAGCACCAAAGAAAAAATTTCAGAAGTTTGAAAAAGGAGAACCATCCTGGAGACCAAAGCACGATGGGAAGGTCTACCAGACATCTGAGGAGTTTGGAAAATCAAAATACCCAAGGTATAAAGACTTGGGATTCACGGTTTTCAGCACTCCAAAAGAGGAAATCTACAATAAGGAAAAAGGAAGAATAAGGTTTCCTCAACCAGAAGAGTTAAACCCTGCAACAAAAGAGGCTCGAACAAGGAGGAACAGATACTGCAAGTTCCACAAGGACTACAGGCACAACACAGAAAATTGCAGGGAGCTAAGCACTTTCCTAGACACACAGGTAAAGGAAGGAAAGCTAAAGCAATATATAAATAAAGTAGAAAGGGGGCGACAAGGTTGCAAGGACCCGAATAACAAGGGTAAGCGCCAGCGCTCGAGAAGTCTCGACTCAGACACTGACCACAAGAGAAGAGTAATAAATTTAATCTTCGGCGGAGGATCAGTAGGAGAAAGCAGAAGTTACTCGCGAAAGGTAATGCAGACTACCACTGTACCAAAGTCTAAGAAAAGATCATACCCAAGCAAGGGAATAAGCTTCTCTGAGGAAGATCTAGATAATGTGGTCAGCCCACACGAAGATCCGCTGGTAATACAGGTGGACATCGGGGATGACTTAAGTCTGAGTAAAGTAATGGTGGACAATGGCAGCTCGGTAGACATACTGTACCTAGCTGCATTCGAAAAAATGGGCTACAAGGTGGAACAATTAACACCGGCCAAGGAAGCCATTTACGGGTTCACAAACACAAAGGCCCCAGTAGTTGGAGCCATCGATTTACAAATATCCCTGGGAAAAAGAAACGGGAGAGTCTCACGCACGGCACACTTCATCATAGTCAACATAGATTCTCCGTTCAATGGGATCCTGGGCAGACCAAACATTCACGGTTTCAAGGCAATACCGTCATGTTACCACCAATGCTTCAGGTATCCAGGAAAAGATGGCAAAATGACAACGGTTTTCGGAGCACAAAAAGACTCCAGAAACTCGTACAAGAAGGCAACTAAAATGGCCAAACCAATAACCCTGTACATCCAGGAAAGAGAGGAAGAAGAAGACACAACCTCAGCCAATCAAGTTGAAGAAGTCAAACTCTCAAAAGGAGGAGTCTTGATAGGCACATCTATATCCTCCAAATTGAAAAAATCATTGATGCATTTGTTGGAGACTCATGTGCATACGTTTGTATGGGAAGGGGAAGCACCCTCACAGGTACAACGCACAATAACATGCCATGAACTCAACATAGACTGCAGCTTTACTCCTATACGGCAAAAGCGAAGGATACTCGCAGCCGAAAGAAAGGAAGAAGCACAGGCTGAAATCGAAAAGTTAATCAAGGCTGGGCACATCCGGGAAGTTAAGTACCCAAAATGGCTAGCTAACCCAGTCATGGTTAAAAAATCCAATGGGAAATGGAGGATGTGCGTAGAATTCACAAACCTCAACAAAGCATATCCAAAAGACAGCTATCCACTTCCATCCATCGACAGATTAGTAGATGCAGCTTCAAGAAATGAATTGTTATCTATGATGGATGCACATTCAGGGTATAACCAGATTCTGATGAAAGAAGATGATGAAAAAGCCACATCATATATCACAGAGTGGGGAACATATTTCTACAAAGTCATGCCTTTCGGGCTACGAAATGCAGGAGCAACCTTCCAAAGGCTAATGGATAAGGTCTTCAAAAAGTAAGAAGGAAGAAATGTCCTGGCATACGTAGATGACATTCTGGTGAAATCCAAAAAAGCAGAAGAACAGCCAAATGATCTGAAAGAAACCCTGGAAACTCTACAAAGTTATGGGAAGAGGTTAAACCCCGCCAGATGCAGCTTCGGAGTGCAAGAAGGAAAATTTCTTGGATTTTATGTAGGGCAGAAGGGAATAAAACCAAATCCAGATAAAATAACAGTGATATTAGAAACATCACCACCTCGAACAATAAAGGAGGTACAAAAGCTGAATGGAAAGATCAACGCCTTAAGTAGGTTCATTTCCAAAACAGCAGACAAGTGCAAACCCTTTTCTCAGTTACTAAAAACTAGTAAAAAAGGGGCAGTGACATAGACTCCAGAGTACGATGAGGCATTTCAACAACTCAAAGCACATTTAGCTTCACTACCACACCTAACTTCACCAAAAGTGGGGGAGGAATTATATGTCTATGTAGCAGCTTCAGAGGAAGCTATCAGTGCAGTCCTAATATGTCAAAGGGACAACGAACAAATACCAATATATTATCACTCCAAAAGGCTACAGGGGCAGAAACACGATATCCTCCAGTGGAGAAAATAGTCCTGGCAGTAGTACATGCAGCACGCAGATTCCGAGCATACTTCCTGGCTCATACAATTAAAGTCTTAACAGAACATCCACTGCGCAGAATACTCCACAGGCTAGATACTTCCGGAAGATTGACGAAGTGGACGCTGGAGCTAAGCGAGTTTGATGTAGATTTTATCCCTGCCACCGCCATCAAAGGGCAAGCAGTAGCAGACTTCATTGTAGACATGGCCCAGGAAAGCAAGGAAAAACCTTGGATAGTAGAGGTTGATGGCTCAAGCTGCAGTACAAGTGCAGGAGTGGGAATAAAAATAATCACTCCAGACCAAAGGATATATGAGTATTCTGTCAGATTACAATTCTCAGCTACAAACAATATAACAGAATACGAAGCTGTAATCCAAGGCATGAAAATTCTCAAAAGGTTAGGGGCCTTTTCAATAATCATCAGAACAGATTCACAACTAGTAGCTCGGCAATTTACAGGGGAGTTCATAGTTAAAGAACCTCTGATCGTACAGTACGCAGCTACACTAAAAAAAATCAAAGAACAATTCACCAAGGTAGAGGTAGAACAGATTCCAAGGAGTCAAAACAACTCAGCTGACGCCCTGGCAAGGCTAGCATCTGCTTTCGAGGGGAGGCAGAGAGAGATACTAGTTGACTCAGCATCTACACCTTCGTGCAACCTGGTCACGATACAGGCAGAAGACTGGAGGAAACCCTTAATAGAATACTTTGAAGGGTAGAAACTCCCAGAAAACAAGAATGAAAGGCGTAAATTATAAACACGCATTCCAAGATTCTGCCTAATCGGTGACATTCTGTATAAGAAATCCTACGATGGACCTCTAATGAAATGTATCTCAATAGATGAAGGGCAATTCATTGTAGAGGAGATACATCAGGGGGTATGTGATGAAGCACGGAATCTGCTACCAGTAGGCTCGCGGGGTTGCGAGGAGGGCCGGAGGCTTTGGAGTCCACGACGCGCGCTCTACGTCAATATACCTGCAGAAGAGGAGGGGAATCGGCGACTCCCTTGGGAGTTGGCGATTCGGGCTCCTTGGATTGCTCTGGTGTGGAGTGTGAGTGGTCAAGATAAGTTGAGCATGGAGGACACCCCTAGGACCCCTTTTATAGGGTCCTAGAGGCGTTTCCATTCAATAGAGTGGGGCCCACCTCATTATGGTGCCCTATTGAAGGGTGCCATAATGGGGTGGGCCCGCCCGCGTAACGGTTGGGAGTCGGCGACTCAGGTGTGGGAGTCGCCGATCCAGGAGTGGAATCGCCGATTCCTTGGAGGCCAAGTCCTCGGTCTACCAGACCCGAGATCCCTGGCTGGAATCGGCGATTCACCCTTGGAGTCGGCGACTTGGTAGTCCCAGTCGGCGACTCCCAAGTGTTAACTTGGGCTCTTGACGTAGACACGTGCTCCACACCGTGGAAGCCTTTCCGGGGGTCCGGCATATAGCGACGGAACCCTATTCCTTGTTTGAAGGGCGTTGCTGGGAGTGACTGACGTAATCAGGCATGTCTCACCAGTATGCGGAATACACCAAGGGGGAAGGTCCCTAGCCCAAAGAATAATAAGGCAGAGATACTTCTGACCCACACTGAAAAAAGATGCAGTCCTATTTGCAAAAAAATGCAAGGTCTGCCAGATACACAAAAACATACAAAGAAATCTCGCAACTCAACTAACAGGGGTAGAAAGCCCCATCCCATTCGCAATGTGGGGACTAGATATTGTGAGACCATTTCCAGTATCGACAGGCCAGGCTAAATTCATATTTGTGGCTGTCGACTACTTCACAAAATGGGTCAAGGCACTGGCTGTACCCAAAATAACACAAGGAGCAGCAACGAAGTTTGTCTTTAAGTGCATAGTGTGCAGATTCGGCCTTCCAATGCACATAGTGACAGATAATGGGACACAGTTTACCGGTAAGGAAAATATCGCTAGATATCACGACAAAAACGTCAAGGATAAAGCGATAAGGAAAGAAAGCCTAGTATTGAGAAGAGCAGGCGTCGGTAGAAAGGACTGCTCTAAAGGCAAACTAGGCGCAAATTGGGAAGGACCATACGTGGTGGAGGAGGAACTCCGACCAGGCACATACAAGTTAAAACGGGAAGACGGGACATATATTCCCAACACTTGGCACACAGATAACTTACAGTTGTGTTTTTAGAGTTATATATCACTCATTGTAATTGTTTGAATTACTTAACTAATACGCCATTTGGTTATCACAATTAATAATCATAACAAAAATGTTCCATATATTGCTATTCAATAAAAAGTACAAAAGGGAACATAAAAAGGTACATATTACAAGGTAGGAGGAGGAGAAGAGGGCTTATCACTAGCAGGAAGGGATGAGTCTTTAGAACCCGCTGCACCATTGTCGTCTTGATCTGCAACAGAAAAGTCCTCGTCAATGGCAATGTCTTCTCCCGAAACCTCCCCTTCATCTTCATCATCTTCCGCAAGCGCCCGATCCCGAATCTTTGTAGCTTCTTTCGGGTACATGCGAGCCCAGCATTGGACATCTTCGGCCTCAAAACCAGGACATACGTGAGGACCCAGATCCACCAAATCATTATAATCTCGCACATTAGCGAGAAACTCAGTTCGAATCTGGCCCATATGTTCAATCATCTTCTGGTTTTCCTCAGTCTGCCCGGCCAAGGCATCTGTCAATCGTTTAATCTCCGCATCACGGTCATTCAGCAATTGGGAAGTTTCGCGATCTTTCTTTAGTAGAGCTTCCCTTTCAATAGACCCTTCGTTCAGTCGTTCAGTAAAGACATGATTTTGCTCCATAACTGAACGAAGAGTCTCTTCAGTTGCTTCAGATTGCCGAGTGACTCTGTCAATTATAGCGTCCTTCAAAACAACCTTGGCCCGCTCGGCATCTCGCTCAATCTCCAAGGCCCCCAACTCCCCACGAACCTTGGAAAGTTCTTGTCTCTCGCTCTCCATAAGTCTACGCTGAAGGGCCCAATCCCCAGCCAATTTCTTATTGATAGCAGAAAGAGTAGAGGCGTCCGAGATTTTCTGCTGAATTTCGCCCTCTAAATCTTTACACCTACGCTTGACTTTCTTCAACTCGTCTTCTAGGGAATGATTATCACGAAGACGAGACAAGGAGGAGAGACGGCCCAGAAACAGATAAACGAGCTGCAAAAGGAAAAATAAGTACAAGCTCATCGTAAAAATAAGAACAAGAGCGCTTACGTTATTAATATTCTGTCTGACTTCTTCGACAAGTCGGTCCATCGGATACCCAGATATGGTCCGTAACGTAGTTCGGGCGGCACAAACATCCTCAGAAAAGGGTGAGGTCGACTTTTATAACATCGACACCCTCAGAAAAGGATAAAGTCAACCATCGCGCAGTATCGACATCCTCAGAAAAGGGTGAGGTCGACTTTTATGGAACATCGACATCCTCAGAGAAGGATGAGATCGACTAGTTGCATAAACTTCGACACCCTCAGAAAAGGATAGAGTTGACCAACAAGCAACATCGACATCCGTAGGATCGACTTTTAAGGAATCGACATCCTAGGAAAAGGTCGAATTCCATGTACAAAATCCTTAGAAAAGGACGAAGTATACCCGCAAACTATACCGACGTGCTTCAAAGCAAAGGTGTAAAACAAGTACAGAGAAGGGAAAATATCTTTATTCATGGTTACAAGTAAAAGAATGAAAATATTACAAGTCCCTAGTTAAAATTAATACGGTGGCACAGACGACGAGAAACCTGATTGGGGGAAGAACCACAACGTCGAGGACGCCTCTGGCGCCGGCCACGAGTGGGGGCAGCAGGAGAAGCCACAATCGGTAGGTCACCAACAAACCATTCTTCAAAGATTGATTCCCTAGATGCAACATCAACACTCTGCCGCTCAACAATAATTTGGCGCAGAGCTGGAAGACCCAAGGCCGAAGACCGAGGATCCAAAATATTAAGAATCCGATCCAGCTCCTCAATCTCTCCCTGAATAAAATCAGCGAAGAGACTCACAAGAAGAGCCATGGATGAAGGGAAATAAGGACCCCAGGTCCACACAAAAAGACAAAAAGGGAATAAAACTAACCAGGAGGACGACCCTTCCAAGGCCAGCACGACAACTCGACTTTTTGGGCCAACACCAGGAATCGACATTTGCAGAAAAGTTAACACGAGGACCCAAGGGATCGACTTTTTCTCCCCACTCACCAACGCAGGGGGGGTATAGAAAAAAGAACCCCGACATCTTCACCAAGGCAGGGGGTGTAAAAAAATACCCCTGATATTTTGAAATTTACCAAGGAAGGGGGTGTAACTGTGAGGGTTATTTTTAAATTTTCCCTCAAGAGTCGGCGACTCCCTCTGGGAATCGTCGACTCCTGATTGTGGAACGTAGGATCTCTCAGAAGATCCTCGGAGATATTTGGAGAATTTTTTGCAAATTTTTCGATTAAGGAAGCATATCTCTCAAATTTGCAAAATAGCCACTGGAATCGATGACTCAGCATGGGAATCGTCGACTCCTGATTGCGAAACGTAGGATCTATCAGAAGATCCTTGAAGATATTTGGAGAATTTTTGCAGATTTTCGAATTAAGGAAACATATCTCTCAAATATGCAAAATAGCCATCGGAATCGTCGACTCGGGCGTGATTTCAAGGATTTGGAGATCGATTTCCGATTCCCTCCCTTGCAATTTTTGGATTTTCTAGGGGGTTTTTGAAATTTCCCCAGGGGCTATAAATAGTGGTGAGCACTTCACACTTTTCACTCCACTTTTCCCCAATTCGAATTTTGACGACTTCTGGCCGAAGCGACAGAAGTGTCGAGAGAGCTTGTGATACTCGCCCTTTAAAATCATGTCATTGTGACATAACTTTTGGAATGAGTTGTTTCCTGAAATATTTGATTTTGATTGTCAATGAGCTACTTTTGTTCTTTCTTCGCTAATCTTTTATATAAATTACCCTTTAAATTGTAACTAAGGTCCGAAACTAGATTCACAAGTCGTAATTTAGCCACTCTGGATGTAAATTAGATTCTGCTAACCCTATTGCTAGCCACTCTGGGCGTAGACTTGGTCGTAAGAATATGTAGCTCAGCCTACGGTTAAATTTGCGGATAATTTATAGCTCCAAATTAACATAGAGTTGTAAAAGATAACGCGAATGACAAATCGGAAGGATGCAAATATTTCAAACTCGAGGGTTTGAACCCTGATGCCGAAGAGAGCTTGTGATACTCCCTCTTGAAATGTGACGACTTCTGGCCGAAGCGACAGAAGTGTCGGAGAGAGCTTGTGATACTCCCTTTTGAAATTTTTTGATATTTTTGTAATTTTTTGGAACTCAATTTAATCAATTATTTTGCTTTCTTAATTAATTTTTTATTTAATTTAGTTGCAAAAACTTCACAACTAATCAAAACTCGCAAAACTAAGTGACGTAATAAGTTGGAGATACAAAAATTATCGGAAATAGGACTTATAATTTTTTGAGAACTTAAGACTCTAGATTTCATTCCCTAATGTGTAGTTGAACTCTGGCCGAAGCGACAGAGTAACTTTTTACCCTCATCAAGGCCATAGCGACAAGTTGGGGTTGAATCGTATAGTGATAAAATGACTTTTTATCTATTAAGGCCATAGCGACAGAATAGATTTTCGTATGTGTTGTGGGTACTTAGAACCTCTTGGGGTTAGGTTCATTTGTACTTAGAACATGATTTTGTGACCATCACTTAGACTTGTGGGTCGTAAGCTAGGTCTGAGCAACGGGTATCATCCAGCCAAAGTGATGGATGATATATGAGGTTGAAGAGACGGACGTCATCCAGCCGAAGCGATGGATGATTGATCCGTCTGAAGTGATGGGTGATTATTCTAGATATGATACTGCATACATATCTCTATGGATTAAAGATAGATTTATTTAGAATAATATCACTATTGAGAATACATAAGAATAGTATGAGCGACCAACAAAAGAATCAACATGTTTTGGTCGCTGGTTGCCACTGATAGAAACATAGCCTGCATGGTTACTCTGGCCAATCCTATCTTCTAACAGATGATAGTTCCTCACTACTAGCATGATGCACTTGATTGCGAGTGTGAACTGTGGCTCTGGTTTCCATCATTGTCATAGGATTGAGAGCGTGGGCTATTGTCATAACTGTTACTGGGCCGAGAGTGTGAGCTATGGCTTTTGTGGCCATAACTGTTACCAGCCTGAGAGTATGAGTTATGACTTTGGTGGTCATAACTGCTGATGAGAAGCTCCTCTCTGTATCGAGAAGGACTAGTCGAGGTTTCAGACTGGGAACTTGTATCCTCGTATGTATCTTCTTTAGCATAGCGAGGTTTTTTCCGGCTGGGCGGCTCGACTACATCCAGCTTATTATTGTTCTTCTCTTCTATCTCAATGAACGATTGAGCTCATTGGAAGAGGTCGGGTAGGGTCTCCACTTTATGGAGCGTAAGATTCTGGGCCAAAGGGGAGTAGGGTACTAGCCCAATCATGTACCCCGCTATGGCCAGACTCGGAATCAGGTCGTTCACTTCTGTCATCATCGAAGTGAACTTAATCGTGTAATCCCTCAGAGACAGTTTGTTCTGTCGTAATGCCAGCAGTGCGTTGGCATTGTGTTTTATTCTGATCATCCCCACATGTTGGGCGATGAACTTCGAAAAGAGGTCCGCGAAGCTGAAGACCGAGCCAGCTGGCAGACCAGAGAACCACAGATAATCGCTGACTTTAAGAGTCCCTGGGAATGCCCGACTCAACAGTCCGTTATCGGTGGTCTACGGTTCCAAGACACTAAGGTAGAGGTTGATGTGATCTTTTGAATCACTCGAACCGTCATACGCTTCTATCTTGGGTATCCGCCTGGTTGGTAGAAAAGATTCTTTCAAAAGGTCCTTGTGAAAAGGAACGCTTTTGATTCTCAAGAACTCGATCGGATTGTCGGCCAGCTTCCGACGGAGATCTTCCACGAACTTTGTTGTAAAAGTCTTGTCAGTGCGACTCTTGCTAGGTTCAGCCTTTGCTTTAGGAGGCACTGGAGATTTCCTTTTTTCTCCGCAGATCGAGAATAGTAAGACCCAGATTCACCCGCTCCTTCGCGGATGATGGTCTTGTTGCCCCTCACTTTCTCGAGGTTGTCAACTCTTTTTTCTATGGAATCTATAAAGTTAATCAACCTCTCTTCTAGCGCAGGAGTTAGGTTCACTCCCCCATTTGGTGGGAGTGATGAGGGCACCTCATGTGCCGACAGTGGTGTATTGGAGGTTGGTATAGTACGGGAACTAACCCTCCTACCAGAAGCTCCTACTTCAGTAGCAATAGCGGGAGCTTTCTTTTTATGATCCTTAGTAAAAGGAGCCACAAATAGGATGGTTGCTTCTATTGGGTCGAAGCAACAGACTACGAGTGGAAGTTCTTCCGAAGTGTCGGAAGCTATGGGTAGGTACTTGCCCCCCCGGGCATCACAAAACAGAAAAAAATTGGTATTTCTTTGTAGTTTTGTGACCCCCTTGAGCAGTACTATTAGTCCCTAACTCAGTGATGAATGAAGACGATGACTGGTCTTATTCAGCCAAAGCGATGAATGAAGGCGATGAATGAATGGTCTTATTCAACTAGAGTAATGAATGAAGACGATGAATGAGTGGTCTTATTCGGCCAAAGCGATGAATGAAGACGATGACCGAATCAACAATTCAATTGTGGGAATCGCCTACTCAATGTGGGAGTTGTCGATTCAGTTGGGAATCGTCGATTCAGTTGGGAATCGAGAATCATCGATTCAGTTGGGAATCGTTGATTCAAGTGGGGATTCAGATGAGGATAGACGAT
This sequence comes from Zostera marina, assembly GCA_001185155.1. Lineage (NCBI taxonomy): Eukaryota > Viridiplantae > Streptophyta > Magnoliopsida > Alismatales > Zosteraceae > Zostera > Zostera marina. Next base: position 112,165 of record LFYR01001197.1, read on the forward strand.
TTTCTATGAAAAATCCAACCTATATGAAATTGAAAGTACCAGAGCAAAAGGCATTGACAGCACTTGCTCAAAAAGCTAAAGCAATCGGCGACTCCCTATGTGGAATCGGTGATTCAACTAATGGCCTTTTTTGAACCAAGCCGTGGACATCACTCTTAGCTAGCAGAATAACCCGCAATCGACGACTCACTAGGTGGAGTCAGCGATTGCCTGTATGAATTGACGATTCCTTGACACAAAGTCAGTGATTCACCGCGGGAGGGAATCGAGCCGAACTTTGCAAAGAAAATTTCACGATTACAACGGGATATCGTAGTTCGATAGTCCCACAGACGGCGCCAGCTGATGAAGCACGAAATCTGCTACCAGTAGGCTCGCGGGGTTACGAGGAGGGACGGAGGCTTTGGAGTCCACGACGCGCGCTCTACGTCAATGTACCTGCAGAGAGGAGGGGAATCGACGACCCAGGTGTGAGAGTCGGCGACTCAGGCTCCTTAGTTGCTTTGGTTGGTGTGTGTGTCAAGTTGTTGTGGAGGGGATGTGTTGATGAATGAGGACCCCCCAAGGGCCCCTTTTATAGGGTCTTTGGGGTGTTTCTCATTCATTACCCATGGGGCCCACGCTATTATGGTGCCCTATTAAAGGTGTCATAATGACGTGGGCCAAGTCAAGTAACGGCTGGGAGTCGGTGACTCAGGGTGAGGCCATCGATTCCCCATGAGCCAGGTTGGCAGCCTACCAGAACTGACCAACGAGGCCTGGAATCGGTGGCTCACCTCTGGAGTCGGCGACTTGGTAGTCCCAGTCGCCGATTCCCAGTGTTGACTTGAGTACTTGACGTAGACACTTGCCCGCAACCGTGGATCTCTCCGGGGGTCTGGCATAAAGCGACAGAACCCTATTCCTTGTTGAAGGGCGTTGCTGGGAGTGACTGACATAATCAGGCATGTCTCACCACCCGAGAAAGTCGATCTTTGGAACGTCAACCTTGGGACCCGATCTGATCAGTTAGGCAGTTAGGCGGTTACTGCCCAAATGACCAGATTACCTCATAAGAATCCAGATGAAGCATTGAATCTGCTACCAGGGCTCGCGGTGGTGCGAGGTGATGCCGGAGGATTTGGAGTCCACGACGCACGCTCTACGTTAAATACCTGCAAGTGGAAACTAGGCGATTCTAATGAGACTCGCCGAGTTTCGTAGTGATGCTCTGGTGTGAGAGAGGAACTTGAATCGTGCCTTTGAGTGTCCCCTTGAGACCCTTTTTATAGGATCTCGGAGGGCGCAATCAAAGGCGGACATCGCGCCATGGTCATATATGGTAACATTTATGACGTTGGCTGGCGGCGAGTAACAGTCGTAAGTCGCCGATTCAGGTATGGAAATCGCCGATTTAGGTCTAACTCGCCGAGTTTCCAGGGGCAAGATGTGCAGTCTACCATACTGCCGATCTTGGCCCTAACTCGGCGACTTATCCTTTAACTCGGCGACTTGGTAGTCCAATCGGGCGACTTATGGGCTAACTCGGCGATCTGGACGATGAACGTGTTCCGCACCGTGGGAGCTCTCCGGGGGTCCTGCCATAGCGACGGAGCCCTAGTCCTTGTTGAAAGGCGTTGCTGGGAGTGACTGCCGTAATCAGGCATGTCTCACCAGTACTCCCCCCTGAAGAGAGTACAAGAAACATGCGTGTATCGCCAGTACCCCCCCCCAACTAAGGTTCAATGTGTGTGATCCAGCACCAAGGCCAAAGCGACAAGATGAGATCGAATCATCCGCCCACAGTGACGTAATGATTCAGAATCCATAGGCCAAAGCGTCAAGAATGGATCGAGTTCCAAGCCACGGAAACTCTGTTTATAGTCCTTCCCTAATCAAGGGCGACTGCACTGTGTTATCGAGGCCGAAGCGACAAGATAAATTCCGGCCAAAGCGACAGAATCTTATTCAGGCCGGAGCGACAGAATCGGGTTCTTGCCAGAGCGATAGAACCAAGTTCTAGCCGAAGCGATAGAACTAATGTTTATTGTCCACTCTGATCAAGAGCGACTTAAAGTCCGCAACGACGGCCCCCTTCAAGGCTTTTTAGCGACAAGATGGGTTGAGATCGTTAAGGCCAAAGCGGTAGAACGATCTCTAGTGTATCAAGGCAGAAAGCGACAAGATACTTGGACTCACTATTAGTGTCTTATTCTGGCCAAAGCGACAGAATAATACCTGCAAAAAAGAAAACATTCTGGCCAAAGCGACAGAATAATATCTGCAAAAAAGAAAACATCCTGCAAAACAACTAGATCAGTCTAAAAACGCATATGACTATTGACCGATTTTACCTCTAGCGATATTCTTCTCTTTACTTTAACCAATCCTCGGTGAATCTGGCCGAAGCGACAGAATCACCGTGCTCATGTTTGACGACTTCTGGCCACAGCGACAGAAGTGTCGGGAGAGCTTGTGATACTCCCCCTCGAAGTTTGACAATTTCCGGCCGGAGCGACAGAAAAGTCGGGAGAGCTTGTGATACTCCCCCCTGAAGTTTGACGATATCTAGCCGAAGCAATAGAAATGTCGGGAGAGCTTGTGATACTCCCCCCTGAAGTTTGACGATATCTAGCCGAAGCGATAGAAATGTCGGGAGAGCTTGTGATACTCCCCCCTGAAGTTTGACGATATCTAGCCGAAGCGATAGAAATGCCGGGAGAGCTTGTGATACTCCCCCCTGAAGTTTGACGATCTCTAGCCGAAGCGATAGAAATGTCGGGAGAGCTT
>LFYR01001200.1:1746-81640 GCA_001185155.1 Zostera marina
GTTTAATATCGATTGGCTTATTTAACCCCTATTGATTAATAGTGTAATTAGGGTTTAAATTGACATGATTAAAATATAATCCTATGTCGACAATTTTGATTCTACAAGCACAAGTGTAGGTTCAAGCATGTGCAAGGATAAGGCTCACACTAGTAATGCTGCTTCACTGGGGGTGAAGGTTAAAAGGGAAAGGACTGAGGATAATCTCCATATCAGTAAGTATTTTTAAGTCAAATTATTTAAGAAATTTTAATCAGTATTAAGAAGTATCTATTACTTTCAGTAAATAACCTGATTAGACATCGATCCGGTATCCCAACATATGTTGATGCTGTCCGCAAGGGTAAAATGAAATTCACCAGATCGATAGTGCTGAAAATGAAAGAAACCTGCTTTGGACAATTCTTTGGGATGGTCGATTTCCCGATAAAGTCCAGACTTTTGGATGATTTGGTAGGAGCATATGTGGAAAACTACTGTTTCCAGATCAAAGGCAAAAGAATAGAGGTGTCTGTCAAAGAAATTGGTGATATACTGGGGGTTCCGTGTTCTGGACTGCCTATCAACATAAAGGCTAAGGCCAAACCTTCTAGTGAATGGGCCAATAGGTATCCATCTTTAGATCTGGATCTGAAGAGAGATGTGGTAGGTGTAGAATCAAAATTGTCGACATAGGATTATATTTTAATCATGTCAATTTAAACCCTAATTACACTATTAATCAATAGGGGTTAAATAAGTCAATCGATATTAAACCTAACTCCAGTTAATTAATTAATCATTTGAGTTAAGGGTTTAAGTCAAAGTTAAAAGTCAAATTGGAAGAATTACATTTTTACCTTGAATATTATTATTTGGAATAATTGCATTTTTACCTTGAATATTATTATTATTATCTTTTGACACTTTATTCAAGGTATAATATTCCAAGGGGGCAAAACATTATTCAAGTTTGAATTTATACAAAGATAAAATTCTCCAACAAACTCTATCCAAGAAAAGCACTATTCAAGATAAGATCAAAGACAAAGCTTGGATTTTTGTGAGAAATCAAGAAGTCATCCATTGAAGATCCAAGGGTGGACATTGAGTGACCAAGGCTATAAATAGAAGGGTAATCCCCTCATTTTCACTCACCACACTACAAGCAAACTCAAGAGCTTTCACTCCACACTTGCCCACACGTTTTTGCCTCCAAGCTTCCAAGCTTTCAAGTGCTCAAGTGTCCTAGCTTTCCAAAGCTTCAAAAGCTCTCCAACTTCTTCTTCTAATCTTCTTGTTCATCTTTACAAGTAAGAAGTGTTGTTTGCTTTAATATTCTACTCCTCTAATCACCTCTTGTGTGTGTCCACTTTGGTTGAGAGGGTTGTCTCAATAGTACCAAAGTGTGAGAGAAGATTTTCGAGTTCAACCATAAAGCTCTAGTTTGGTTTTATAGAGGTTCTTAAGAGTGCCCTTGATACTCTAAGGTGTGAGTCTACCCGTAAAAGACTGGTTCCTAAGCGAAGTAGCCTTAAAGCTTAGAGAGGTTCTTCAGAGTTTCCTTGATACTCTAAGGTTTTGCCATAACCTTTAGGCGAGTGAATTCCGGCAGTTGGTTGGAATTGGACTAGCCCTTATTTGGGTGAACCAGTATAAATCTCTTGTGTTGTTCTTTGTTAACTCTAGTTTTTATCTTTCATCTAAAAACAACTAAAACAACACTTAATTGAAAAGGATCCCTCTTCCAGTTATCTGGTCAAATACAGAGGTTGACTACTTTACGCAGATCCCTCATCCAGTTATCTGGTCAACCATCTGAGGTTATATTCATTGCTTTAAATCCTTATTCATTTGTTCAAGCATTTACTTATCATATATATCCAGTTATCTGGTCATTTACTTGCTTATCAATATATCCAGTTATCTGGTCATTTACTTGCTTATCAATATATCCAGTTATCTGGTCATTTGCTCTACAATACAACTTGTGTTTACAATATAACTTAATACTCATATACTATAGTTGTTCGTAAAACACTATCAAGCAAGTTGACTCAGTATTCATATACTGTGGTAAACTTCGAAAAGTAATAATTACGTTATTATATCAATCAAAGTTATAATATCTCTATATCATTATTGTTCAACCATTTGTTTATTAAGTGTTTATAAGTAATTCCGCAATTAACCTGTATAAATCGAAAAGAGGCTATTATCCCTCCTTATAGCCTCAGATCACAATCCAACAGTAGGGAGTACAATTTGTTCGATTTTGGATAAGAAGAAGGAAATGGATGATGAAGATGAGGATGATGTAGTTAGACTGTGGATAATTTATTTATTTATAACAATTTTAGGATGTAAAAATAGCTATAGGATTGGAAAGAAAATATTGGATTATGTTGATAATTTAGGTTTCTTGGAGGAGTACAACTGGGCAGCCTATATCAGGGATGTTCTGTTTCTTAAAATGAAAATATGTCGTAATAGTGTCCTCCATCGGCGAGTGACAAATTGTGGATCGAAAGAGTATTTGGATGGATGTATCCTTGTGCTGATGGTATGTAATTCTTTTACATAATATACTGAATTACTATATATTTTTGTTTTAATAATTGATGTTCATTATGTATGGCTGTACAAACACACCATGATTACCAAACCCGACGACGTCTACGTCGATTTTGATCCTTACTTCAAGAAATGGGGCGGTGAGGTTATTCTACTAAGGCCAACATTGACTGACTTGAGGCCCTGTGAGGTAAACTAGTATTCGGTTAGTGTATCTTAGTTAGGGAGTAATACTAATAATTTTGGTATAGGTTTTCACAAATGACATTCCCTTGAACAAACGAATGTCACTAATGAATGAGATGAACGCTGAGTCCTCAAAAGAAGAAAATGACAATTCAGATGCTGGTCATGATAATTCAGAATCGAGGGAAAAAACTGATTCAAGCGATTCAAATGAAGAGAAGAAGAGGAAGAAAATGATTGCACAGGGGAAGAAACCAGTGTTGGAAGAGAAGAACCAGAAAAATAAGAAGAATACTACCAATGAGAATAATGCTGCTAAATTATTGAGGGATGTTATTAGCAGTATTGATAAAGAACGACCAAGGGTATTGGTGAAGAAGAAATCAAGTAAGAAAAAGAAAGATTTGCAATCTCCAGTACGTCGAAGTTCTAGACTATCAAGCTGTAAATCGGACAGTACTAGTACTTTAAAAACGGCGGACAAATATGTGAAAAAATTCAAAATAGCAAGAAAAAGTAAGAAAGTTCAATTCAACACTGAAAAATCAGTTGAAAACGAAGGTAATTTTTCTTCTTCTGAATTTCAAATGGACGATTACAAGAGTATTCTGTTTAGAGTGAAATATTTGTAATTGTTGGTGCAGGTCTAGAAAAAATTGCTGAGAAAAAGACTTCAGATCATGGGAAAGAAGAAAAAGATGATGCCAATGAAGAAGCAGATGGGATTAAATCAAGTGATGATGTACAAAATGCTGCTAGTCCTAATGGTATACAAAATGTAGATTATGTACATAATGCTGATGATGTAAATAATGAAGATGATGTCCATAATGAAGATGGTGGTAATGACGAAGATGCAACTAATGATTCTGTGAAAGACAATGAGGTAGATGCAGAAGAATCTCCTGAAGAAGGTCGAGAGAATCCTAAGGATGCTTCAAAGACAGTTCTGGATGATGCTGAGAGGCAATGCGTTGATGATGATACAAAGACTATGAATGTTACTACTGTGACAGTTGATGCTGTTATAGTTGAGGCTAATAAGGCAAAACAATATGTTAATGATAATGTAAAACAAGTAAATGATACAATTATTTATAATAATGTAAGGCAGGAGGAAGTAACAATCGAGGATGAACATAAGAAGGACGATGCGAAGGCCGACGAAGAGGTCGTTCAAGCTGTTGAACTAGTTAACTCAGGTTTATAATTATGTATTAAGTGTTATTTCGTCTAGACATAATGATAATTATTGATGATATTAATTAATAGTTGAAATCTGATTTACAGGATCACGATTTTTAGATGCGGATAAATCAAATGAAGTAATTAAAGATGTAAATTTTGTGGCAGCTGGAATTGATGGTACGTAATTAATGAAATTGTTGAATTTTATTAATTTTTTGAATAATTATGAATAGTACGATATCGAGTAAAGTCAAACCTAATGTTATTATTTATAATGCAGATGATTCTGGAGTGAAGGCTAATGATGATAATAATGGTTCGAATGCTGCAATGAATGAAAACTTCACTCCACCGTCTTTCAGCCTAGGATTATTTGGATCACAGACTCTATCTGAGGGAGTACCGATAAATTTTGAGGTATTGAAGGTACCATCTAAGCCTCTTAAGATAATTTCTGAGCCAATTAATGTACATCCTGAGGATGCTAAGGTAAGTACTGAGGCAGTTAAGGATAAATCTGAGGAGGTCGTAGTTATTTGTGAGGGTGGTCATGTAACCTATGAGGCCAATGTGGAGACGAAGTTAATGCCATCTTATGTGGGCAAAGGAAAAGGATGTACTGATTACCCAACACTTATAAAGGTAAAAGAAGAACTACATGAAGCTTGGGAACTAAAAATCAAGGACAACGTGCAAAAACTTGGTGACCCGAAAGCAAGTTCGTCTAAGAAGGTGGATTTTACAGTAGAAGGTATGGTAATAATTTTTTTTGTTAATTACACTTATTTTCAAAGCCTAAACTAATCGATTCTTCTGCCATTATCATGTAGATAATTCAAGCACAACTGGGGCAAACAAATCAATCAGTAAGACTTATGGAAAAGGTAAGAAGATGAAAATAATGACCAAAACGGATCTGAGGAAGTAGATAAATGATTATGTTTTATCCTATTTATGAAAAATATTTATTTATTAACAACATTTGATTTAAAGTTGTTTTCCCAAAACAAACATCAACCAATGTATTTTTCAACATCTTTCGATATGATAATCAACTATTGAATAGTTTTCATAAAATGTGAGTCTGTTTGACATAGTGTAAAGTACTTAGTGAACGACTAAATGCTATAATATGAATAGAAAATACTGGGATACGATATAATAATGGTAAGTTAAATTTTGAATTATTTTGGAAACATTGCTACTTGGTCAAATACTTTCTAATAACATATTTCACAGATCTTCGCGATTTTATAAAATTACCAACTTATCTATCATCACAAGAGAATCTTACATTCCTGAAAGAAGCGTGTGTTCTTGCTGATAAAACTGAAAAAGCTAAATTATTTTTAGAGAAGATGAGGGACCTTAATAAAGGTGACAACATCTTGAAAATGACTAGGGAATGGAATGCCAGAGAGAGAGAGGCCAAGGAAAATGAGACAACACCTATAAAAAAAATTGTTACTACTATCATAGACAGCGACGACGACCTAGACAATGTCCCAATTTCATCTAGACAACATGTCCAGCCTGTTAGACAGAAACCAAGCTCTATGGTAAAACGGTTAAAGGATCGACATGTAAGGAAAGGAAATCCGTAATATCGAACTAATGTACATGTACTTACATAAAATGCTATTTGACGATATAGGTGAGCCAAATAAGAAGAAAACATGACCTCATATTGAAGGATCAGGTGGGTCAGAATAAATTGACCCGACGAAAACTAGCAAAAGATGAGCATGTCGAATTGAAGAAGCTAATAGAGAAGGCTGCAATAGAAGGGATGCTAACCATAGACAACGTGTCGTGCGATTCAGCGTCTTTGATATCTATTACTGTCCACATGCCGGTGAAGGGACCGGTAAGAATTACTTTAAGAGAATTAACCTATTCCGGTAATGTTTGCATGCTTCAACGTATTACGATACAGTGTGTTTCAATGTTTATACAGGTGATGAAGAAGAAGATTATTTGTGACTATATGCGTTCTGGAGTAGTCAAATTCTTGCACCCCATCCAAATGGCAAGTGTTCCGATACATTTGAACTTCAAATATTATGAACGAAAACATAAATCATGAAAAAATGTGCAGAAAAAATGTCATGGTAAGGCTCCCAATAGACAATTAACTGATAAAGAATGGCGAACTTTGAAGAATAACCTTGATGGGGATGATGACGACTGGACAAAAATCGAAAAAGTATTGGTGCCCATTGAGAGACAAGGAGTATGACATTTAATATATCTATCGATATGCACAAAAACTTTCTACCACTACTCTCCGTTTCGCAAATTGGAGCCATTAAACAAACAATTTGCAGACTGCGTGAGTTTTGAACCTTCGTAGGTATAAGTCTTTCATGGGTAATCTGAAAAAATAATCAACTCTTCAATGCAGGTCCAATGGTTGAATCACTACATCATGAACGTGTATTCCGACCATCACAAATCTCATTGGCTAACAACACCGGTGGAAGATTTTCCTCAAGCATCATTCAAGATAACTCCAGACAGCGGAGTATATGTTCTCACGGCAATGAATTATATAGTCATGGGGGACACCGTGCTATGTAGTAGAAAAGATGTGGATTAAATGACTGACAAAATCGTATATGATATTCTTCGTGCTATTCTTCTAGATGTTAAATGATAGCTACTTACATTACAAGCAAAGAGCTTAGATTGTGTCTGTTAGGGTATTATATATTGTGTTTATTACAGGTGAATTAGTAAATGGTACATGTATTAGTATATGTTATATCATTAACTAATTAATTTAATAGCATTATGAAACACTGAAAAAATATTAATTATAAGCATGTTGAAATATGTAGACCATACAAATAATGTCAGTACAAAAAATGGGAGTAGCATCCAGACCATTCATTTACAACATTATCAAGTAATAATAACATTAGTATATAGGAAACAAGCAGTAATGATACCTTAACCCATGATCATTGACCACACACATAATAGCATTACAAGCATTCATTTGCAAAATTATCAAGTAGTAATAGCATTAGTAGGTAGGTTAACATCATTAAGGACAACTTGACCTATGTTTCATTAAGCACAGTCATAATAGCATTAGAAAAAGTCGTACTAGCATCCCGGCCATTCGTGTAATAGCATTACGAATAGTGGTAGTAGCATTACGTTTTTTCGTTTTCAACATTACCAAGTAATAATAGCATTACTTAGTAGGTTACAAGCAGTGAGGATACGTTAGCCCATGTTTCATTGACCACTTACATAATAGCATTACGAATAGTGGTAGTAGCATCAAGTCCTTTCGTTCTCAACATTACCAAGTAATAATAGCATTAGTAGGAATATGACAAGCAGTGATGATACGTTGGCCCATGTTCATTGAGCACACACTTAATAACATTAGAAACAGTCGTAGTAGCATCCCGACCGTTGATTTGCAACATGACCGAGTATTAATAGCATTAGTAGAAAGGTTGCAAGCAGTGAGGATACCTTAGCATATGTTCAGTGAACACACACAAAATAGCATTACAAACAGTCGTAGTAGCATCCCGGTCTTTCGTTTTAAACATTACCAAGTAATAATAGCATTAGTAGGTAGGTGACAAGCAGTGAAGATACGTTGGCTTATGTTCATTGAGCACACACTTAATAGCATTAGAAACAGTCGTAGTAGCATCCCGACCGTTGATTTGCAACATGACCGAGTATTAATAGCATTAGTAGGAAGGTTGCAAGCAGTGAGGATACTTTGGCCTATGTTCAGTGAGCACACACAAAATAGCATTACAAGCAGTCGTAGTAGCATCTCGACCGTTGATTTGCAACATGACCGAGTATTAATAGCATTAGTAGGAAGGTTGCAAGCAGTGAGGATACCTTGGCCTATGTTCATTGAGCACACACATAATAACATTACGAACACTAGTAGTAGCATCAAGTACTTTCGTTGTGAACATTACCAAGTAATAATAGCATTAGTAGATAGGTTGCAAACAGTAAGAATACCTAGGCCTATGTTCATTGAGCACACACATAATAGCATTACGAGCAGTCGTAGTGGCATCAAGTCCTTTCGTTCTCAATATTACCAAGTAATAATAACATTAGTAGGTAGGTGACAAGCAGTGAGGATACGTTGGCCTATGTTTCATTGACCACCCACATAATAACATTACGAACAGTGGTAATAGCATCACGTCCTTTCGTTTTCAACATTACCAAGTAATAATAACATTCGTAGGTAGGTTGCAAGCAGTTAGGATTCCCTGACTTATGTTCATTGAGCACAAACATAATAGGATTAGAAGCAGTCGTAGTATGATCCCGACCATTAGTTTTCTACATTATCAAGTAATAATAGCATTAGTAGGTAGGTAACTAGCAGTGAGGATACCTTGGCCGTTCATCTGCAACATTACCAAGTAGTAATAGCATTAGTAGGTATGTTACAAGCAGCAATAATAGCATTAGTAGGTAGGTTACTAGCATTAAGGATACCTTGACCCATGATCATTGTGCAGAAACATAATAGCATTTCAATTATTCGTAAAGCATCTATTGCATTACAAAAAATTTGTTCTGATGATTGGGTAAGAAACAAAATGTCATTATAAAAAGTCATAGCAGCATCTACCTCCTTGGTTGACTTCTTTGAGGCAGCTACTTTGGTACATTAGAGTCACGATAAATTTCTTTAGCACTCTTCATTCTCTCTGAATCTATTTTTGTGGGATGACCACTCTTACCACTCCCTTTGGTCTTCGCTTTCGCTGGTATGCCAATATTTATCGGTGTTGCTCTTGGTGGTTTGCATCTAATAATTGATGCTCGTGTTTTCTTAGGGACATCAGTGATTTTAATCAACCTGTCCAAAACTTGATTACCAAAATTCATAAGAATGTCAAGTTGTTGTTCTCCTAGGCGAGTGTAAGTCATTAATGTCTGCGAAAGTAAAATATAAGAGGACAATGGATTTTGGGATCCGGCTTGTAGAGATTGAGACGTTGGGGTCTTCTTATGTTTCCTCCATCTAAGCATTTTAAAGAATTCAGGTAATTCAGAAGTGTCATTCACAATAAAAAAATGTATAATATGACGACATGGTGGAACACCACTATACTCTGTGACAACTGCATCTTGGTCAACTTATGAACTACCTTCTGCCTTTCTAAAAATAGAACTGGGAGGAATAGTAATCCCTAATATAAGAAATGTAAGAGGTAAAAAAAAATAAACACAAATGAAATTGATAATACAATGGGCATGTAAGTAATTATACCTCAGTCGAAGCGTCCGTCGGTGAGAGTATATGATAAAAAAATCTTTTCTGCATCTTCTTTTAAAATAAAAGAAACATAACGGTCGTAAAAAATTTCAAAGCATCAACCTCAATTTCCACAGATGTACTATAGTTTGGATGCCAAAAAGTGTCTTTATGATCGTCTAGATTCTCAGTCTCTCGGATTGAATTTATCATATTGTCATAACGACGAACAAATTGAAAAAGTAAATTTTTGGCAGTAACCCTAGTTTTGAAAAATGAATTCATACCTTCGCTCCTTTGGGTTGAATGATACCAGCGAAGAAATGCTCGCACATCAAACATGGAACCCAAGACTTTCGAATATTATATAAACTTTTCAACCAAACGTTAGGCATCAGATGATTGTTGGTCAGTCATAAAGGCCAAGCTTCCTCAAAATCATCGGGAGTTTCAGAATATTTGATAAAATAAATTCAAGGCATTGGTATCGCGACAAGCAGTGAGTACTTTAGTAAACAACTTATTCGTGATATGCCATCGGCAAAGTCGGTGAAATGTTGAAGGAAAAATAATTGCGATCGCACCCTTCATAGCAAGATCTTGATCAGTAATTATAGATTTCGGAGCAATCCCCATACACTCAACGAAGATTTTAAACAACCAGGAGAACACATCGACGTTCTCGTTACTAATATGAAGAGAACATGTGGTTATTCATTTGGATATAAAAACATACATTAGGATATAAGAAAATAGCATTCATAGTTCGACAATAACCATTAACAAAATAATATGTTACCTCAGGAATGCACTTCCGAAAATGACAGTCTTTCTATGATGATTGACTTCACAAAACATTCCAAATATCAAAGAATAAACATTCGTCTTATAAGTGGTGTCAAATGTAATTGCATCTCCGAATAACTTAAAATGTTGAATCATTATGGAATCAACCCAAAACACATATTTAAGTCTACCACTAGAATCCTTGACAATGGAATAAAAGAAATCTAGTTGTACAAATTTCTTCATTTCGAATTCTTCAACCAGTAAATCCACGTCATAATTCTTCAGATCGATACGATCGTCACGACACATATTCGATATATCCAATTGCGTACATCTCATATGTTCGATTCCACCAACTTGAGTTGAAAAATAAGCAGTTTGCTGCGAACTGGGTACATTGACTTCACTAAGAGATTGGAAAAGTAATCTGGAGGTAAAGGATATCGAACAATTTATGGAAAAGAACCGTACTTTTGATGGTGTGATGAGGGGATGATTGTGTTAACAATCCATACTTCAGACATACCTTTTCTCTTTATTTTAATGCTTGCACAACTACACCTTGAAATTGCATTCTTACGTCGCTTGCCTAATTTAAGAGGATGTAATAGGTCAACTGTTCTTTCTTTTGAACACAACAATCGTCTCATAACTAAATATTTTTTACCATCATCCTTACTGGTTTTATAGTTCGTAGAACCCAAACGAACGGAGAAACCCATTTTCGACGCATAATCATAATATTGATCAAGAGCAACGGAATATGAGGAATAAAATTGACCAAAAGTAGGTGGTGAATTTAATTTAACATTGTCTGAAGAAGAATTGGTATCAGTGGATTTTTTGGGAACGAAAAAACTAGGAGAAGCATTGACGGAAGAAGTAATAGCATTAGGTTGTCCAGTTAAATCATTATTCTCAGAAGAAATAGGAGTACGCAGATTGTCTAATGGAGTGTCATGGTTATGATGAGGAACATAATTTGCATTAGGCATAAACGGGAAATCATTGATTTTTGAACATTGTACATTACCATGGGTTTCATTAGGATTACAATCAGATGGTTTTTCTGTTAGGATAGAATAAAAATCGAGACTTACATTACACTGAGGTCTAGAACGTTATGTGGGTGGAATCAATGGTTGGGCATGGAATGGACGATATGGAGGTGGTGTGATATATATAAAGGAGGAATTAGGAGAGAAATGAATGGTGTTTTGGGGGTCAATGTTAGGTTGTTGTAAGGGTGATCATTGATCAATAACATTTAATGAATTTAGAAACATACCTTGATGTTATGAATAAATATGACCAAAGAAGAAGAAGACCAAAAACAGATTTCTACATTGAGGGGAGAAAATGAGATGAAGATGTAGTGCTCTGTGAAAAACTTGAGATGGGAAGAAGGTTGAAGATGGGTAAAGAATAAAATGGAAGATGTAAAATAAGAAGATAGAAGCCTAACATGATTTGACATTTTTTTAAAATTTTAGCATCAACGATAAAAAAGTTAGCATTACATGACTAGGGTATTAGCACGGTCGACACAAAAATCAACACTAGTACGAGGGAGACATAAATGTGGTATTTGATGTTTGATGGATGTGAAGGTCATTTAATGGTGAAAAGATGGTAAGAAGAAAACAAAAGGGTAGGACAAAAACAAGAAGAATAGAAGGTAGGTAAGACAAAAACAAGAAGACAAAAAATAAAAATAAAATAAAAGTAGTACACGTGGATTGCAATCTGACGCAACCCACGTGAATGGAAAAAAAAAATTCACCGGTTATCAACTGTTGAAAATCGTGGGCCGCAGATTTCTTGCGCATAAATAAACGGCTGCGATGCCGTCGCATTGTCAGAGAATGCAAACGGTTTGCAGCTGATTTATTTTGCTATCTTATTTCCTTTCTTCGGGCATCTGCTCCGACGAATCAAACAGTTTAGAAAGAAATTATACAATAATAACACATGCTATTAGCCTATTTTGATATAATCTCTCTCTCATAACTCATAAGTCATAACTGGGTCAATAATAATAAAGTGACAATACAAGGAAGCTAGCTAACTACATTGACCAAGATAGAACAATTAGAATTCTATACAGTCTACCTTGGAGTTTTAGCACACCAACATCTTCCATATGAAGCAGCCTTCAGAAGAGAATTTGAATTAGACTTCGTTGTTTTTCCTGTTCTTGTTCTTCTGGTTCTGGTTCTGGTTCTTAAATGTTGTAGCTATACAGAAAAGAAACCGAAAATAATCTTTCGTAAATTCTATATATATAGAATGTGCCCAACAATCAAATATCCAATTTGCATTACCTTTCTAGTAGTGTATTCGGTAGTATTCCAGCAAAGAAATCTTTTGGATTTGGGTTCCAATCTTCTGTGTCAAATAAGACCAATATTAAGCCCCAAAACAATAAGAAGCCCCTCTTCTCTAGACTCTAGAGTGCATTAATAACTCAAACATAACAAATACTTACATATTTTCTTGTTCAATTTTTTTAGAAATGGATGATGCTTTGTGTTTTGACCATCCAGTTCGCTGTGCACGGTCTTTTGCTTGCTTCTGAAGCAAATGTCCAAGTGATACTTTACTTCGCACTAAGCTTGTACATCGAGCCGGTTTCGTATTATCATTTCTGCTTGACATAGGCATCATGGTGGATTGATGATGAGAGCCTTCTTCCTCCCAACCATGTTCAGTTTCTTTTTTACCATGTTCAACCGTTTGCTGATTTACACAAGGAGATGCTTCCCTAATTTCAATTACTTCACTTTTGGTCTTTCCATGGTGGAAATCGGATGGAAGATGCTTTGCAATAGCAGGACCTTTGACAACCTTGTATTTTTGAAACTTTTCAGTATTACTATCACTTTCTTTCCTAATCTGAGAAGAACCAATAGAATAAGTGGAGGCTGCATTGTAAGGAGTTTTAACATCCAAACCTGGACATTTCCAGGATCTGCTTCGAATTTCAAGAGTTACCCCGATACAGAGGACAGATTCAAAAGCATGTAAGATGTATGCTCTGAACTTCTCGGCTTTTGATTTATCTGTATCTGTGTTGAACATCAACTGCACTGTAGGTGCTGTTCGCAATTACAATATTTGAGTAGATTAAAGTTTAAATATGGATTCAAAGAAAATTATGCAATCATGAAACAGTATATAAACATCACTTACCCACACCAAAATTGACTGACACTAGCTTTCCTTCTTGATGCATAAAATTTTTCAGAGTATTTATCTGGATTTGTTCAAGTACGTCGATCCAAATTCTCTCGAAGTCCACAGAGTCTGTATTTTTTTTGACAATATCTGTTCTGTTAATTTCTCTACAACGACGTGTCTTCTCCTGTATTATACTGGTATTGACTTCATTTCCTTTGTTTTCCTTAATGTCATTACTACTACTGTTACCAATATGATTTGTATTTGTGGGTAATAAACTTTCTATGAAACTAGTATCACCAGAAGAATTCGGAAACATATACTGTTGATCTGAAGCAAGTTGGAGCATGGAAGCTGTAAGCCATGTTATTTTGTCATTTGACACCCTCAATTGTTTTTCTGATTCAGAGAGGGTATTTAGGGCTGTCCGTAATTTTTCCATTTTTTTCTTGGTCACTGAAAAAACCCGCAGTAATTTAGCTAAAAATAAGAATATATAATTATACATTTATGCAAATATACGTTATGCAATAGTGCAATACAAAGGTCATTGAAATCTTATAACTCACATATTGGCCTGCAAAAGAAGCTTCGGCATAATTTTTCTCTGGTGAAAACATAAGTACCGGCAAGAATATCAGTAATTATTGTTGCAAGCTGTGAAATTAGTGATAAAGGCTCCACTCCAGCTTCCATAATATCACGTAAGTTCTTTATGGTGTTCACAGTATGTGCAGATAAAGCCAAATCAAGGAGATCAACTAACTTCTCATCAGATACCAAACCAACCTGAACAAGAAGGATAACAAATATTAATAACGAGTGGTACATTAACAAATATTTTTCATGATATTTTTTGATGCTTAGTACTGTAAAAAATAGTCTGATAGAAGATTAACTTACAAGTTCTTGCACTAGATTCAGAGAAATCCTTTGCCCAAGCAAACTCAATTGATCTAGTGTCATCTCAGCACTCCTCAGAGAACCGTATGATCTTGATGCTATAAGTTTTAGGGCATCCTTATCTATTTCTAGATTTTCTTTAGAAGCAATCAAGCGCAACTTATAAATGATATCAGTGACTTTTAGCTTTGAGAAAAAGATCTTTTGGCACCTAGACGTGATTATATAAGGGAGGTTGTCAAGATTTGTACTGACAAGGATAAAAACTACATTTTGAGATTGTTGATCAATGATCTTTGAAATTGAGCTCCAAGAATTGGCATGCAATTTATCACAGTCGTCAATAATAAACACCTTATATTGAGATGGAAATGTATTTAATTTTCTCTCGCCAAAAACTTCCACCATCGTTTTGCAATCTAAAACACCAACTGGGCCAATCTCCACCAATGCTCGACTCTTTCCCTTATTATAGGAAATACAAGAACTGCAGTCATCACAGGGTTTGGTTCGGTCAAAAGACTGACAATTAAGTGATTTTGCAAAAATCCGAGCACATGAACTTTTCCCAGTTCCTTGAGATCCGTAAAATACATAAATCAAGCTAACTCTTTTTCTCTGCACAGCATTTACTAGAGCCTGAACCACTAAAGTTTGTCCCACCAAATCCCTAAATGTTTTTGGCATGTATTTTTGCATCAAGCTCTGGTGCCTACCATCGTGGCAAGCCCTGAATTTATCGTTACCCACTGTTCTTGCATTACAAAAGACATTGGCATCCTGCTTATTATTGCGATTGCTTGAGAAAATTCCAAGTTCACCTGAATAATCATGAATCAAAATAGGACGATCAACACTTTCTTGAGATGCACAAGCATCATCATTGAGAAAAGGCAGAGAATCAGAATCAGATTGTAAAGCAGAACACAAACCATCAACTGCAACAGAAACAGCATCTTTTTGGTTGTGAATGTTTGATGATGGTCCGGCTTTTCTTGCTGCCCGTGAATCAGAAACGCCAACAGACAGACTCCTTCCTGCCTTATCCAGGAATGATTTGCCTCTGTAATGAAGTCTAGACCAATTCCAAGGAATACCACATCCATTTCTAAGAGATCGTGTAGCATCCAATTCATCAATATCTTGTTTGCCTCCTAAACAGTAACTGCAGTGCAATGAAGTTTGAGCTACTAACGAATCTGAATCTTGAGCTCCATTATCTTCTTTTAAGTTGCGTTGGCGTCTCTTGATCCTTCGTAACCCATTACCACTCACGTGAGGTTCATTATGGATCAACACCTTTCTGGTGTTTTGATTATCACAAGGACTGATATGAGTGGTGTTTGAACATTGCTGCAATTGATCTGCCAACGTCATGAGTGGTGTGTTTGGGCCATGGGTAGTCCTCTTTTTAGAGCGATATCTGCGCCTAGTTGTTCCCTTCCCATAAACTAGCCGAGATTGAGTAGAATTGATTTTTGTACCAAATTGTTCATCATTTAGCACCATGCCTTGAGAATGATGTTTGTTATTTGAAAAATTGGACATGATAAATGGTGAGTTTTCCTTTTCCCTTTGGATTTCAATTCCAAATGATCTCCTCCCACCAACTAATACACCATCGTCGTTACATGTCCTTCCGTAAAAGGAAGAAAGAGGTGGAATTAACCATGAGGGGGGACTGGTCGATGGATCTCTGAGAGACCTCGATCTCTGAAGGGCAAGAATATCCCTGGAGAGCGACGTCTCTACTGGAACAGGGCTGTGTCGACGATACATGTGATTTTTGAGATGGATACAGTTTGTCAAATGTACATGGTTTCGTAAGTGATCGGCGATGGCCACACTGTGGTTATCCGTGAGATAATTAGCCAGTATAGGTTTGGTCATGATCAGAGGAGCTTATCTCAGTTAACCTTAACTCCCGAATCAACTGAGGATTTTTCAGCTGTTGAGAAGCATGGGTATTGGGTACAAGTTAAAGATGAACTAAACAACTGAATTGTAAATTGTAAATAAAAAAAATGAGAAAAGAAGAGTCAAATAATGAAGGAGATGCAGAAAAATAAATAAAAACTAGACCTGAAAACAAATCTGCAGAGAAGAAGAAGAAAACGAATCGAATTTAGAGAAAGGAAACACTAAAGAAAGAAAGAAAGAAAGTTTCCCCCCATTTCCCCCTACAGAATTAAAAACCCTAGCTCGCGCAACTTAAAATTTCTGATCTCCTTCCAGAAAATTAACAGTTAACATAAGAAGAGAAGAAAATCAAAACTTACTATCCATTACAAAATTCCGATCCAATGCAGATTGCAGATGCAGTTGTTTGATCAAACTTACTGATTCAGCAGCGAATATGAAAAGAGAAGTAAAAAGAAAAAAGAGAAATTTATCTACCCACCGAAAAAAGAGATGCAAAACACCCACAATTCCGTCATTTAGTTTATTTTAGGCAATGACAGACTTTGGGAAGAAGAAGAATATGAAAAAAAATTAGCTATTACGATTTAAACGACACATGTGGTATTTACATTTTTTTTAAGTTGATTTAGATTAAAATAAAATATGTGGAATAATCCTCTTGTAAGTCGGTAATAGTTGTATCTTCTAAATTTAACCTGTGCGATTTTTTATATAGTCGGTGGTCATAGTTGGTAACCAGATTCTTTATGAAATCCCTTGCGATAACTTTGACTTGTCGATAGAGCCCTTTCTTATATCGTTGATTCCTCTCCCTCCAAAGATGTCATATATATACAGCAAGTGTATTCCAATGTAGTTTCTAATATGGTGTTGATTTCCTGAATTTAGATATCCTTTCGATGATATCACCCACCCTAATGTCTCCTTATTTTATCTCTTTGATACTCATAGTCTTCTATAAAACATAATCTGTCAATCGTGTGAATTTATTTCAAAAATTCAGCTGAAGTCGCAATTGGAAAAAAACTGGGTTGTTGTTTCTTCAGATGTATCACATTGTAACAATCGACATTGACACGGTGGTAGCCAGCGACCATCTTCAGCTGGAATTAAAACAGGACAAGTCGCCGGGCAACGTCGACATCGTGGCAGACCTGGCCGGGGAAGGCAGCCCCATAAAGCCCGATCCTGGGAGACCACAAAGGATCTGTCGTTCTACCCATCAACCCGATTTCGATTATGATTAGGTAATGCTAAGTTTGTTAGTTGTCTGTAAACATGGATAGTGGGTTGTTAATTTGCTTTTTACTGCTTTAAATATGAATGAAGATGATACTCGAGATGTATCAAATTACTACTGAATTAAAAGTTCTCTCCTCCCTCTGACTCCATTTGGAAATTCAATCTTCTTCCTCCGGTCCCATCTCGGGAAATTCTGTCTTCATCCTTCCGACGAGCTCCATCTCCGGGGACTCGTGTTACCCGCATATGACACATTTTACCGGCACTGCTGCTCTCCAATTTCTCAATTTGTCAAATGTTCTTAGCTTTCTCTATCTCAATCTTCATAAGCAGAATGTCATCTTAGAAGTATGGCATGACCATACACCATCGGGCAGAAGGTCGGACATGGCTATCGCCTATCGGTGATAATGTTTGTCTTATATGACTCGATTTCATATTTTCACTACCTGAGCCTGGCCCTATAGAAAAGCTAAATTGATATCCTTCTTGGCACTCAGGATGCTAGATCCGATCGGGGAGTTTTTGGGAGTGGGTTTGGATATGAGTCAACGCTCTCCCTTTAGAGTATCGTGTCTGCATCCAAACCGTCCAAGGTGATTTCCCGCTTCAGATTCTATGCGTCCACTTAACCCTAACAACTCTCGCAAGCAATATCGGATCTACCAAACTTAGGTCTTCGTCTTCTTAAGCTATAACCATTCTGCTTCATGTCATTCCCTTAGAAGAACAGAACATGGGTAGAGTCATAGTTTAGTTAATCACTAATAATTACCTAGTTCAATCAAACAAAAAGATCTTAAGTGGTATTTAAATAACAGTAAGGTTGGCTTTTTGAGCAAATTTAGATCTAAACCTAATTGCTAGTCGCCGGAGAGCGTTCATCTCCGACGTCCGGCAACTCTCTTGATAGATAAACAGAAAAAGATTAATGTAAATCTAGTGTATTTTGAAATGATCTTGATCTAAATTTCTTCTTATCTCCGGCTATGATATTACAATTCATAATCCTCTATGGTTGGGTGCAATTTATCCACGTCATCTGAAATAATAGACACCACCCATAATATCACACACGCGATTACATGTTTCAAAATTGCTAGTGACAAAACAAGCCCAGCAATCCGATCAATCCCTGAATCAATGGCGGCGTCCGTTGCCGGAGTAGGACAGTTTTTCTCCAGGAAGAATGTAACGTCATCAGAGTCGCTTCTCAGATGCTTCGGAGCACGGAAGTCATCGTCTTTTGCAATGGTCCGTAATTATTCCAGGGACCAACTGTCGATTTGTCTTAGCAGTCCACAAATAAATAGAAGATGTCGTCGAATCTCGGCCGCCGTTGCGGAAGACGAAGCAGCTGCCTCCTCCGTGGAAGAAAGTCCAGTGAAGGAAGAGATAGAAGATGAAGTTGTGAAGAGTCCGGTAAACACAAAGCTTTATTTTGGAAATCTGCCTTATAATTGTGACAGTTCACAGTTGGCCGGTGTTATTCAGGAATATGCAAGTCCTGAGATGATCGAGGTCAGTACCTACCTATCATAAATCATACCCTAATTATTATCTCAAATTCTCTATCTGATTCTACGTCGGCGCAGGTGCTTTACGATAGAGCGTCTGGGAGAAGCAGAGGATTTGCCTTCGTCACCATGGCATCACCTGAGGATTGTGAACTTGTCATAAAGAATCTGGATGGAAGTGTGAGTTCTTTAATTTGACTGTGGGTGGATTTGTTAGATTGATTGATTGATTGATTGTTATAGCAACACGGCGGAAGGATAATGAGAGTGAACTTCTCCGATAAGCCAAAGGCAAAAGTGCCGTTGTACCCAGAAAGCGAGTTCAAGCTCTTCGTCGGAAACCTATCATGGTCCGTCACATCAGAAATGCTGACCGACGTATTCCAAGAATACGGAAACATCGTCGGTGCTAGAGTTCTCTACGACGGTGAAACGGGTGGTTCTCGTGGTTATGGGTTTGTTTCCTATTCATCCAAAGCAGAGATGGACGCTGCTATGGAGACCCTTGACGGAATGGTACGTACTTTAATTTAATTTAATTAATTACTCTTGACGGATTAATTATTTGCTAATTGTGCAAATAAACACAGGAAATTGAAGGCAGAGCAATGCGCGTGAGCATGGCTTTGGGGAAAAAATAATTGATTAATTAAAATCATAGATCAATTTCATATTTTCAATTTTCAACAAAACGAATCTTCTCATCTTCTCATCTTCCTCTTCATTCATTTCCTGGCCTGGTTATTTCTTCTATTTTCTACTTATGTTAATCAAATCTCAATCAAACAACTCTTCAATTTCATTCTAATTAATATAGTTATCTCAATCAATTTCAAGTGGATCCAAAATCCCAACAATCAATCATTTAAATATCATTCAACCAAACATCATTTATACGATTGCGATAGCTTAATTTTACAAGATTTATTTTCGAAACACTGCTAGTGTAGTGACGCTCTGCCGGGCCTGAGTCGAGTCCGAGCCTGTTCAATTTTTTAACGAGCCGAGCCTAAACTCAAACTTGGACAATTGCTTAACGAGCCGAGCCTAAGCCCGAGCTTGGACAATTGCTTAACGAGCCGAGCCTAAGCCCGAGCTTGGACAATTGTTTAACAAGCCGATCCCGAGCCCGGTTTTATAAGCAAGCTCGGTTCGGTTTGTCTCGGCTTGTTTGAGACCCTGATAGTGACATCCTGCTAAATGAAATAAGGATTCACAGACTTCTTGAGTTTAATTTGTTTAACCATGATAGATTTAATCTTGATGTAAAACGGTTGATTGAAAGGTAACGTAATTAAGATGGTGGTGTAGTATAATTTATCTACCTCAAATAACAATTGATTTTTTCATTCTTCCCCAAATTAAAATCGTCCACCTCTCTACCTTTTTCTAGGGTTTATCCAGATCTGATTCAAAATGTGTGGCAGTGATCTAGTGGAATAGTGGTATTAGCACATAAGCAAATTCTGTAATCGGTGTGGAAAGAAAATATCTTAAATGTATGGTGTATAAATTACAATATCTCTACCTGTCTCGTCAAGAACACAAAATGCATCCAATTCTCCGCCTCATCTCGCTCACCAAATCCCTAAAACCTCATTATTTCGCTCCAATCCGATCCATCTCGTCCACGATAATCCACAAAGCTCCCCAAACAACCAAATTATCCTCTTCTTCTCCATCACCATCTCGCACCCTCGCCGATCTTCGTCGCCGTCTGGCCCAAGAAGACTCCCTATCTCTCACAGATTTTGCCTCCTCTTACTCCGTCGAAGTCGGGACCAAGAAGAATCCCATCCCCAAACCCAAATGGATGAAAATGGAGGTCCCAGGAGGCGACAGGTACGCTGCAATTAAAGCGAAATTGAGGGATCTCAACCTGCACACTGTCTGTGAGGAAGCCAAGTGTCCGAATCTTGCCGAATGCTGGTCGGGAGGGGACACAGGAACGGCCACTGCTACGATTATGATTCTTGGGGATACTTGCACTCGTGGTTGTAGGTAAATCCTTAATCCCAACTCTCTCCGTCTTTCTCTCTTTCTGACTTTCTCTTACAAGTGTGTTTCTCTTTCTGACTTTCTCTCATATTCGTTGGTTCTATTGTAGGTTTTGCAATGTGAAGACTTCAAAAACACCTCCACCACCTGACCCAAACGAACCTTCCAATGTCGCTCAAGCAATTGTTTCATGGGGTTTGGATTATGTAGTCATTACCAGTGTTGATCGAGATGACCTGGCTGATCAAGGAAGCAGCCATTTTTCAGAAACAGTACAGAGACTTAAGGCCCTTAAACCAAGCATGCTGATAGAAGCACTGGGTATGACCATTTAATGTTTATGTTTTTATTTCATTTTAATTATTGCCTTATTGGTCATTTGATCTTATGTTAACTTCAATTCTTTTCTAAGTTTAATTTAAATACTCAGCCATTCAGGTAAAAATAAAATAATGTCATGGTTGTTCTCATGATTGCGACAAGTCCATTCTACTTAATTAAATATCCAAACATAAATATAATGTTAACTATTATTCTTTCAGATTAAGTTGGTACATACACTGGTTTGTCTACTTTCCCACCGTCTTATATTGCTTAATCAGTCATCGTATTCTTAATTTGTAATAATAAAATCATCAAATTGCATATAATTGAAGCATATTTGTTTAAGCACTCTCACTGTTTAATATTATATCTTCTAAGAAGAATTCCAAGTTACTTACCGTCAATAGTTTTATCAATGTTCAGGAAAAAAGTATCGTATTTAGAGATTAGTCATGTTTAGAAGCTAGAAAAATTGACGGCACTGCTAATAGCGATTAGCGTCTGCTATTCCTGAATATCAAATGATATTTTTTAACTCAACCTTGTCAAATCATTCTATGTGAATGTGTAATGTTCTTTTTTACAACATATTTATTTATTTAAAAAATTCGTAATGTTCCTTTATACCTATAATATTTGCAGTTCCTGATTTCCGAGGAGATTCTGGCTGTGTGGAAAAAGTAGCAAATTCTGGTTTAGATGTTTTTGCTCACAACATTGAGACAGTTGAAGAGTTGCAAAGTACTGTACGGGATCACCGTGCTAACTTCAAGCAATCTATCGATGTTCTGAAAATGGCAAAAGTTTATGCTCCTGTCGGAACTATGACAAAAACATCAATTATGCTAGGGTGTGGTGAGACACCTGATCAGGTTTTGTCCACAATGGAGAAAGTTAGGGCTGCTGGTGTTGATGTCATGACCTTTGGCCAATATATGAGACCATCAAAGCGGCACATGCCTGTTTCTGAATATATTACACCTGAAGCATTTGAGAAATATCAATCCATTGGTGTTGAAATGGTAACTCTTAGCATATCTTATAGAATATACATTTTACTTCAAATGAATCGTTTTTTCCAGGTGAATGATTTTCAACTGAAAATTAAGGTTGTAGTTAACCATTCAAGTAGGCAGATCTATGCAAGTTCTTTTCTAAGATAGTTTTTTTAAATTAATATGTCATCTCTTTTACGTAGTAATTTCACTTTACTTTTGTTTTGGTTATTTATTGGCAGGGATTTCGTTATGTGGCATCTGGTCCAATGGTTCGATCATCCTACAAAGCTGGTGAGTTTTACATCAAGTCAATGATCGAAGCAGACCGAGCTGCTTCATCGTCATCTCCTGCATCTGCATGATTATTTGTTTCTATAAGGTACCTATTATATGTTTGTATTGTATCTTGTACCTGTGTTAATTATTTGGAATGAATAATTGTAGTACTCTATCATCAGACCTCGGTTTTGGCCACATTGTAATAAATCGATTTATGTATAGTAATTTAAAAAAAAGGTGATAATCATCTTTGTTTCTTGCACATGGCCTAGATTGAGATTTGAGGACTTAACAACTCCATACTCTTTTAATACACTAGAAAGTCATAGGTCAATTTTCTGAGTAGCAGAGATGGTGGAGGGGATTGTTGTAATGAAGATATCTATCAGATCACAAAGTTAGCATCATTCCAAAATGCACTAGAAGTTTGTTTTGGAAAAGGGAAAATGTCATCTGCTAGTTACACTATTGAATACTGATAAGTTTTTATTTTATTTCTGACACTAGTCGATTTTTTTTTACACTAACATTTATTTTTGTTTATCTGAATTTTGGATCTATATTTATTTGCAGAGTACCCTCTGGGTCTGGCCTCTTAACTCTTTCCAAAGATTTGTGGTTTGCAATGGAAGTGTTTTTACAAGCAGGTATTTTCTTATTTATCGCCAATGGAGAAGAACACAATATTGCATACAAAGTACAAACAGTTGAGATAGTCTTGTTTTTACATCGTAGAAAAGAAATAAAAGAGGTGCTTATACGCCAATATGCATGTTGAACAGTTGAAGAAAGAGCAGCAGCATATAAATAATCAAATCATAAACATTTAGCTCCAGGAACATTGACCCATTCCAGTTGAAGTTGTATCTCTCCACACTCAACATTTCTAAGTCTGATAAACATATCCTGTACTATACCACCGTTAGTCCACAAGACAGAGCTCTCGTCGGAAAGACAGTTATCTCTGCTTGGTTGCACTCTTCGGATTGCAGTGCCTTCTGGGACTTGCAAATGCCCCATCTTTACCGCATAAAGAAGTGCTTGTATGTCAATTTCTGCATCACCCATTTTGTCATCTTTGCTGAATGTGTCCTTATCGTACACCTCCTGCAGTAATAAGTAATAATTAATCAGCGGTAAATTAATCGGAATATGAGATTAGAGTTTTACATTTTGGAGGTCTTAGAAACATACAAGTTTGATTGGTTTAATTGGATCGGAAACGGAAAGAGTTAAGGTTTCGTTCCATTCTGGATTAAGACAACCTTTCTTCACACTAGTCTTCAGTTTCTGCAATCCAACCAGATTTAGATGATCGAATTTCTCTGCATATTCTGGATTTAAAATCTACCTGGGTGTCCATTCTAATGACAACATAGGGATCACTTGTCATGGTATCCCTAGCAGCAAGCTCGATCCCTCTCAAAACACGAATACGAACAAGGCCCAAAAGTTTTTCCATGACTTCTTTCTACCTGAAAATATGAGAAGAGGTGTTTCTTCTTCCTTATACTCTCTCTTCTTCTAGCTCGCGATTGTTTGCTTTTTATAAAGATTTATAGGAACACAATATAAACAGGCAGGCGATCTAATCTTCTTCTCTTTTCTTATCCATTCCTCAATCTTCTTGACCATCTATTTTTACATCTATATCTTGACATTTTCACTATTTTTACCAACTAACCATCCACCAATTTTGACTCTTCTTGTATAGTTGACAAAGTCCAAGTCAAAAGACATTCAAAATTAAAACTATCATAGTTTGTTTCATACTTAAATTTCAACTTTTCATTGATGCATGTTAAACTGTTGATTTAAAGTAATAACTTGATTAACTTCAACACAGACAGACCCAGCCATTTGGACAGAGATATAAATTCGACAATATTAGCCTAATTACAATTTTGTTGGATATAAATTCATTCTCCTACATACCGCAATGCATGAGACTCAATAAGGAACACAGGGTTACATGATAGTCTGGAATATTGAAGTATAACATGATATTTTGGAGGATATGGTGGGATAGAATCACTGCAATTAAATCTCGAATTGACGATTAGAGGTGC
Organism: Zostera marina; assembly: GCA_001185155.1. Lineage (NCBI taxonomy): Eukaryota > Viridiplantae > Streptophyta > Magnoliopsida > Alismatales > Zosteraceae > Zostera > Zostera marina. The sequence goes on from LFYR01001200.1 coordinate 26,162, forward strand.
ACAGGAGGAAACGAATTATTATTGACTTTGTGGGAGTCAGATGGAGCCGCAATCCCACCTATTCTACCTATGTGAGTACTCGTCGGACATTTGGGAATTCACACAGATATCAGAAGAGCAAGACAATACGCTGAGTATGATGATGGACAATGCCCAAATACATACCAAAAGAAGTAAATATTGGGGATGGATATACATGGATAATATTTGCAGCTGCAACATGGGCAATCTGGACGGAACAATACGAGAGAAGATTGGTTTACTATGGCTAGAGAATAATCGCGAACACAATGACCGAGATCAACTTAGAAAAGTGCAAGACCAAGGGAAGAGAAGCTTGCTGCAATCAGGGGAGGGGGTAGGGTAGTAAATCTTAGAAACTATGAGGAACAATATCACATAGATAGCCGTTGAGTCATAAGAAAACTCGGAAAGGTGGAACACTGATTCAGTGGTGACTCAATAATATGGAAACACAAAAAAAATATAGTTAACTGGAAAGAAGTAAGATAAGAACATCATTGAGATAGTACAAGGTAAACAAAAACAAGTGGACCTAAAAAAACCAACACAAAATCCTACTTATTATCAAAATTCAAAACCACCCACAGACAGAATTAATTGATAGATCGAAAATCTTTAAAAAAGTAGTATAACACTCCTCCTGCAATCTTTATCAACTCACAATACCAGGAATATTTACGTCCATATCACTATCTTTCATGAACAACCAATACTGTTCCAAAGGATTGCTAGAAGTGCCCTGTATTTCAACACCATCATTGAAATTCACCATCTCTTCCTCAAACGTCACTGGATGCAGTTCGGAATATCCAGAGTGTAGACTTTGAACAATTTTTAGAAATCCATAGTTTTCATGAATATCCACAGTTTTTTCCATCTAAATAAATCAAACAATCAATCATTATGAATGAGACAAAAGCCAATTCTGAGGACATATGACAATAACATTCGATGAGATAGCAGGTATCATTTTTTAACATACATTTTGTGAAATCAACCGAGAGGCTTCTCTTGCTTTCTCCCTTTGCAATTTCAGTTCAGCTTCAGCAGAATCTTTAATTTGAACATCTAATCTTGCCATCTCTGTTCATGTCCAAAGTGTAAAAGAGTCTAATTTGCTAAAGGATTTTCGGATCATTGTATGTATTGTGTTACCCTATATATACTAAGCCTATTACCATTAGTAATGATTAGGGATAAGTAACACTAAAGCCCCTATTTTTTTACCTCTCCCCTATTCCTTAAATAGAGTAAAATTTACTTTGCTTAGAACCTTAAATTATGTTTGCTTAAATTATATTTTTAGTGGGTACTTCGTTGAGAATTGGAGCTCATTACTCATTTGTTTTGAAATTAGAGGTGTATACACGCATAATTCCGTTTAAGTTAACATATGCGTGCATGTACAAATGTCAATCGCATAACCACATACACGCATAGCAAACCTTGGTGAATCCTATTCAGGTCCAAAGGCATCTTTAATTGCATGGACCTTATGGAATTTGATTTTTGTTTCAAGGATTGGGGAAATTTCAATTTCTTTATATAGCACTAATATATTTATGTTGCACCTCTTGGGCCTGCCTTGAGGTATGCTCTATTTGATTAGTAACTAAGCCTAAATCATTATGTTCTATTTCAGTTTTTTGTTAAAAATTAAATTTTTGATGCAGAGCATCTTAGTACACTACTTAATCTTAGTTATAGCAATCAATGCAAGTGTAAGGCCTAGAGAGTTGAAGCAGACGAGGGGCAGGCTCAAGAATGGCTCGACTTGGCTGGGGCCACCATAACCAATCTCTAATCCTTTTAAACTCACAATGTGTATTTGTCCATTAGCCACATTGTGAGTGTAAATACTTAGTGGACCCAAGAAAAGAACCATGTGAGGATAGAACGATGAACTAGCTATCTCTGAATTTTTTCTGATTTGGAGGATATTTAAAATTATGACTTGAGCTTACAATGGTAAAACACTAAATCTATCAATTTCTCTTGAAAGTTTCAAAAAAAGACATTTAACATATAGCATCAATCTTGATGATGATTAAACTAAATACAATCTTACCATCCGAATATGCAATTAAATGGTCAAATTCCACTCCTGCTAAAGTTCTTAGCTTCTCATTATTGACCTAGTATATTTAAAAAAGAATAGTAATGAAACTTGAACAAAGAAATCTTATTCAAAGTTTCAAACAACTTAATAATATTGAAAGAAGAAAATTACACAAAGAACATACATTATTTGAAAGACCCACAGAACATCTGTTTGAACTATCCAATACTCTTTCAGATTCTGTCAACAATCAAAATAATGAAAAGACAAAATAAAATAATCCAGCTCAAAGGGAAGCCAAAACCAAGTGGATAGAAAGAAAGAATCGAACTTCATGCTACAACTTAATAAGCCATATCAGACTTTTTAATATTAAAATTGTTGGTACCTTTGAACATAGAGTGCGGAATTTTCTGTCTGCATGCTGTCTTTGCATTCCGAGACTGTATAAGAAATTAAAAATAATATAATATTTTAAACTCTTTGATCAATACAAAAAAGAAGAAAGAAAATTAATCAATCAATGAAAGATAATAACATTATAAGTTGAGTTGTGAGCTTACTCCTAAATTTGTTAAGGGTTTCCCTGCCAAAGAAACTGGACAATTGGAAGATTTCGGTTGAACTATTGTACTTATATGTCGAAACTTCTTATTTGTTTTCCTTCGTAAAGTGTGTATTTTCTGTTTTTCACTCATCACCTCCAGAGATTTACAACCTAAATTGAAAATATTGTTCAACTTGTTTGCAATAATGTGAACATCATTACTTGAAGGGTTATACTGCATAGCATTGGCAAATGTTAACCGTACATCATCAATAAACTCAGTTACAAAATTGTACTCCATAGTTTCAAGCTTTTTCTTTATACTCCCCAAGTCCATTGGTTTGCTAATAATGGAAAAATAATCTGGAATCATTAACTTCACTGGATCAACAGGTTGGTTAAAAATCCAACCAAATTTATGATTCATGAGCTTCTCTAAGATGAGTAAACATTGCTTCACTTGATAATCATCAATGGTTTGATGATTTTGAGAAGTAGATTCGGCAACATAATTAGGTTCAAGTCGCAACGTTTTATTCTGAATCGCAAAAGAAGAAAGGGAATCATCTTTTTCTCCATTGTTAACTTTCCCCAGGCATTCACTAAATGATTCATGAGTATGCATCCTTGTGCCTCCTAAATTGACATTTTCAATTGCGGTGTTTGCCACATGCTCAGTCTGAAACACTCTTAAATGTTCAACAATCATATCTGAGAGATATTGAAACAAATTTTGATGCCCTAAGCCCCCAACTTTGTTCTCGAAATCAAATAAGATCAACTTTGTCTTGATCAATGTCTATGCACAAAATAGCTGCAAATGTACCTTAAATTTATTAAATGTTACCAAAGAATGAAAGAAAATCGATCTTATTATAATTAAAATAAAAAATCTAATTATGTAGTCTAAAAAAGAACCCAAATATTAAAATCAACCATCATTTACTTAACATTTTTTTTTAAATGAACAGTAAACTATCTTTAGAAAATGAAGTGAACCTTGCCCGGTTTTCAAAGAAAAGCAACAAGTTCTCACACAACTTTCCATCAATTTAATCAATTGAATAGAAGTTTTATGGATGATTTGCCTAAGCATACATAACACTCTTTGACATCAAGACCATTGTGAATTTTTATTTTGATAAAAGTAAATTTCTCATTTATTAGTATTATCGTTATAAAGGTGTAATATGTAATTAGCTAGTTATTACTCTTACTAATGTAATTAGCTAGCTAAGTAGTTTAATTCTAGAACATTCTAATAGATAAGTCTTAACAGAATCTATTAGTACAATTCTGTTAAGATCTAATCCCTCCTAATTGTATATATATTCATTAATGACATTTTAGGAGGGATCAATCATTTGATCTCCCCCATTTCCCATACACTTTTTACTGTTTCACTAATATGGTATCATCTGCCTCTGTTTGTTCCTGGGAATTGAGATCAAAGTCAAGTTTTTTCCCCTCCATTTCAAGATCTCGACAGTAACTGATTTCTACTGCTCAGCCATGTCGAGAATTGGTGGAGAACTGGAAACCGGCGATTCAGAATTCTTGGAAGGTCCGACAAACGTCGTAATCATCAAAGGACTGAAGATGGTGGCGTTAGACCGAAGCAATTATATTGCTTGGAGAACGCAATTTGGAGCCAACATGAACGATTTATATTAATACCTTACTGGAAATGTGGCACTGGATTCGCCTACGGCAAGAAGGCAATATTGTCTGATTTTAGGATGGCTCGTATCCTCACTGACGGCATCCGTTGTGGCTGAGGTTTCATGGTGTAAAACTTATCACGAGGCGTGGAAAGCTCTGCAAATGGAGTTTGCATCATCCTCCCGATCGCAGGTTCTGAGCATAAGGCAGAAACTGCAAAATCTCAAGAAGGGAGGTAAGAGTGTCTCTGAATATATATCTGAAATTAATGCACATCTTGAAAGTCTTGCTATAGCTGGAGAAAAATTAGAAGATTCAGATGTGGTAATATTGGTGCTAGCTGGATTAAGAGATGACTATGAATTACTGATCCAAAATGTGTCATCTCAGAGGGATAAAGTAACCTATCGTGAACTGAAGGGAATGCTGATAGACATAGAAATCAGGAGAGCATGCACAAATATAGTGTCTCCCATCAGTGCAAATGTGGTTGAATCTGAGAAGGGAGGAAAAACTGCTGGAAAGATTAATCTTAAATTTGTCCCATGCCAAATCTGTTCGGGAAAGGGACATGCAGCACTAAACTGTTACAATAGGATTAATCTGATCAAGTATCCACCTACATATAACATAACACTATCCCCAACTGGTCCAACAGGGAAAATGTCCGCAAATGCAGCTTACAAAGGAAATTCAAAGCTCAATTCAATATGGTATCCAGAGACAGGAACAATTGATGATATGTCAGTGAATGTTGCTTGCACAAAGGAGTCTACAGCCTGGTATTTTGATTCAGATACGACAAATCATGTCACTAAAGATAGAGGCAACATTCAAGACTGTTTTAAGTGTGATAAATCGATCAACACTGCTGATGGTTGACCTATGCAGATCACACATTATGGTAATTCGATTTTTTCAATTAATAATCGAATTTTTAGTATGAATCAACTCCTATATGTTCCTACTGCTTGTAAGAATCTAATTTCAGTTAAAAGATTCTATTTTGACAACAGTGTCCATGGAATTTAATTCACAGAAGGTAGTGGTGAAAGACATGGAAACTAAAGAGGTTCTATTTCATGGAACAAAAGGAGATGAACTCTATGAGCTGCCCATCGATCTGAGGGATAAAGAAATGCAGGCTAACCAAGTTGAGATTGGGATGAAGGCTACAGTTAGGGTTTGGCACCTAAGACTTGGACATCTACATTCTAAAGCTATAGAAGAGTTGAATAAAAATAAATTAGTGGTGGTTACTGATGTCAAATCAATTCATGAATCATGTGAAAATTGTTGCATAGCAAAATCCAAGAAATTGAAACATATTAAAAGAACCACTACTTATTCTCATCCTCTAGAGTTAATATTTGTTGATGTATGGGGCCTGCACCATGTGAATCCTCAGAAGGATATAAGTATTATATCAATTTCGTTAATGCTTATACAAGTTTTAATTGGCTATTTTTAATGAAAAAGAAATATGAGGTGGAGGACTATTTTTATCAATTTCAGAGATTGGTTGAAAGGCAATATGACAGAAAAATCAAAGCATTTCAGAGCGACAATGCAAAGGAATTTCTAAAATTGTCAACTAATCTAAGAAAGAATGGAAAAGTGCACCGTCTGAGTTGTTCACACACTCATCCTCAGATGGGGAAAGTGGAGAGAAGGCATCGACATATTGTCGATACAGGGCTGGCTATGCTGAATCATGCAGGTATTGAGCAACATTTTTGGGATCACTCCTTCATGATTGCTGTATTTTTGTATAACAGGAATCCCACCAGTGTTTTAGGTGGAATTTCTCCTTATGAGGCACTGCATCACAGAGCATCCGAGGATTTTAAATTAAGGGCGTTTGGGTCCAAGTGTTATCCTAATTTGAGACCTTATAGAGAAAACAAGTTGAGTGATTAATCAACGCCATACACATTTATGGGATACCCGGCATTGAACAAACCACCTGAGTGATAATGGCTCTCTCATCAACCGAGCATTGAACAAACCACCTGAGTTCATCTATGCCACTAAGAATTCCACCTGAGTTCATTTTTTTAGAAATCTTCTCTTAAATCCATCAGCAGAAACTTCAGAACAGAACAGGAGAATCGACGCGGTTCCGATTCCGAACAGAACAGGATTTCAAAAACGACATTGGCAACTGCTTGGACTATCTGCGTGATTTCAAGAACGACATCGGATTTCAAGAACGACATGGGGATTTCCGGACGCGATTTGATGGTTCCACCGGACGCAAACTGAACCGCGATTCCGCGATGTCGGAAGTAGAAGCGACATTACTCTGACCGGCCGTACCAAAACAACCCATACTGGTGCACAGTGAGGCCGTGCGAATGTCACCATGCCCCTATGTGTAGATGGCTTGTAGCCAAGGGGATGCGCGCCGTGACGTGGGGAAGAAACAAAATCCCGGACAGAACCTCATGACTTAAAATTGCTAACCGTAGGATGGGTAATTCACCACAACCCCAGTGATAATATATATTAGTTAAGGAAAAGGAGTGATAATATATATTAGTATTATAATAATAAAAAATTGTAAAACCCTAGACCCTAAAAAAAACTAGACCTTGGTACTGGTACAGATAGATTGATATTGGTAAATAGACCTTGGCAATGTATAGAATCTTACCTGAGAATGACGAATTCGGCAATGAAATTAATTCCGAATGTTGCCGTCACCGTGATCAAACAAGCAAGGCGATGAAATCTGGCGAGAGAGAAGAAGAAAGAAAATGAGATTTGAGAATGACGAATGAAATGGGATCGATTTTATAATTACAATTACTATAGAAATATATAAGAGAAACAAAGAATGTGAACCCTTCATTTCCAAATTAATTCCAACTGATCCTGATTCCTAAATCCTGACCTTCAATTCAATCTGGTTTTTATGGAGAATACAAAAAATCTCCACCGCTTCTGAGTTTTGATTAGTGCGCAGAGTATTTAATTGCATTTAATGTTGAAAACCTCTTCCTTAATCCGTCCGTCTTTCCAACTGTTCAGTTTCGCCCTTGTGATTTTTATATTTTGCACCTTGCAAAATAAAAATTTACAGCATAAATAATTTTTTCGCCTTTAAACGCCCCATAATAAATAATATACACAAAATTCACAATTAAAATAAATTTATAGACTTATAATTTATTTTATTTTATCTCAATAAGATATAAAAAGTGTAAATAATGTTAATCCATAAATAATAATTCAATTTATCTAAAATAAAACATGAAATATGGAAAGTAGGAGAAACTCATATTAAAAATAACTAACTATTTGAGGCGGTGATTACTCGTGGGCTTCATTCTGTTGATGGGCCGAATGCGAGCGAGGTCTAGGTCCAGTATTTGAGGTATCAATGTATATTTAACTTTGATTTAAGAGTGATTTTCTTAATTTCACGAGTCATGATTTTAAAATCATCAATGTCTTATATATTCACCAATTCATCCGCTGCATCAAAACCTTCCTTTAACATCCACCTCGTGAACCTGTATTTGAAAAAACATGAGATATTGTCTCGAAAAAAACATATAATATTCTTGTATATATGTTCTTGTGGGAAAAATAAAATTGACCGAGAGAAAATTTGCCCCATGATTATCGATCGCATCATATAATATTGAAATTGAAGTTGATCGACCATATAAAACCGACTTTGTTATCTTTCATTGCAACCGGCAACCGACGGTAAATGTGCACCGGTGGGCGGTGGCCGATGGGTTGTGGAAACATTCAACACCGGATGTTTACCGAAGCGAAACAAGAAAAAAAAATCCTGTAACCTTGCAAGTGGTAAGTTAGCAGCTACCAGACATTATATTTTGACATAAATTCTTGGCAGCAAACCAGCGAGCGGCCAGAGTCCATCACCGTCCACTGCAATGGCAAAATGCCGCAATTAATTTCAATCCACGTCATCACTACCCCCAAGTTTCTTTAATAAAAAAATAAAATCACAGAAACACCGACCAACCAGTCCACCCTTGGACTAAGCAAACCAAGTGCTCTTTCTCCAAGCAAGTGGGCCGGAACTTCCTCCTCGGTCATCTCCTCTCCGATATAATCTTTCATTCACCTCCATCAACTTCAGCAGGATCAGATAAACCCCTAAAATGGGTGTGTTTGTCGGTGTGGGTATCTCGAGGAGGACGACAAGCGTCGACATTTTGATGGTATTATTACTTTTTCTTCTTCTACTTCTTCTCCCGTCGGCACCCGTCTTCTCGGCCAACAACCTCTTCTCTTTGGTCTACAAGGGTTGCGCAAACCAGACATTTGGAGAGTCGGGAGATGGTATCTCTCAGCAATCCATGGCCGCGTTGTCTTCCTCTCTTATCTCGCAATCGGCCAAAACGAACTTCTTCAAAACCTCGTCTTCTTCGTCTTCTTCTCTCTTCGGACTTTTTCAATGCCGAGGTGATATCACCCAATCTGACTGCTCCGCTTGTGTCAGCCACCTTCCCGCCATGTGGGTTTCTCTCTGCGGACAGTCCGTGGCAGTTCGAGTTCAGCTAAACGGATGCTACGGTTTGTACGAGGTCGCCGGGTTCCCTAAAGTCTCCGGTACTAAGATGCTCTATAAGTATTGTTCTTCAAGGAGCGGTGGGGGTACTGGGTTCGAGGAAAAGCGTGGGACGGCGTTAGCAGCGTTGCAGACTGGAGTAGTCGGCGTGAGTGGTGGATCGGGGTTCTACGCGACGAGCTATGGGTCGGTCTATGCGATGGCTCAGTGCGAGGGGGATCTGTCAGTTGCGGATTGCGGAGAGTGTGTTGCCGAAGCTATCCAGAAAGCTCAGGTTGAATGCGGCGGTGCTAGTGCCGGTCAGATGTATCTCTCTAGATGTTACATCACGTACAGCTATTACAGTCATGGGGTGCCCAAAGGCGGCGGTTCTGATGATATCGGCGCCGCGAGTAGTAATGTTATTAGTAGCAGCAGCGGTGGTTCAGGTGACGATCGCTTGTTTTGCTTGTTCAACAATGTGGTGGACTCCATCATGAAATCATGAATGTAAAATGCAGGACAACCAACTGGGAAGACGGTTGCAATTGTCGTCGGTGGAGCCGCCGGAGTTGGATTTCTGGTCATCTGTCTACTTTTCGTGAGATCGCTGTACAAGAAAGATGGTAATTAACAGTAATCTCATCAGATCTGAAATCAGTTTTCATTGAATCTGACATTTTCTGAATTCGAATTCTTTTGGATTTGTTTGTTTGGTGGATTGCAGATAACTGAAATCAGGGAATAAATTCCACGTTCCGTCCATCCACCACCATCACCACCACGACAACAACCCTGCATCATCATCTTCTTCTTCATGGTATCAGAAAGCAGTAAAAAAAGATTAAAAGAAGAGGGAGAGAAGAAAAAAACATTCTCAAAATCTAGTTAGTTTTCTTATTTTTCATCTTTATTTCTCAAAATCCTTATTGATTCATATCATTTTTGCTACTTCGTCATTTAGAAATACGATGAAACAAATGTTTTTATACTTGGCTAATGAGATCATGATGGTCCGTCCAGATTCCCATCAACCGTTAAGATATATTATCTTATTTTTATCTTATATATTTTGGCGGCTTTCATATTTTATTCCTCACCACATTGCAACCTTTAAACTTTAAAGAACTGACCTTTAACAATTGCCCAGTTGCCCACCCTAGGATTCTTTTTTCCTTGGCTCGTAACTGGGCCACTGGCCCACTACTAACTTTTTCTTTCTATTAAAACAGAATTCTAAAAGCAAGGGACAGCCAAATAATGGTTAAGAACATTTCAGACTTTCAGTAGCTGTCACCTCAAACCTCACCAAGCCATCTCCAGATAGAAAGAAGATATCAACCTCAGATCTGGTTGTTCCCCACAGTTGCAGATTTGCAGCATCACTTATCAACTCAGACTTACTTCATAATCCATGAATCATTGTATGTCTAAAACTATATTTGCCCATTCTATGACCACACCATATAGATCAGATCTTCTGTAATGCTAAACTCTGGCAATGTCAGTAAAATCAAAAGCCCTCAAATTCTACTAAAAGAAGCCTGGATTTGACTTACTAAAGCTGTGCATGGAAAATGCTTTTGATTTGGTTCAGCAGCGTTACCTTGGTCAGTGGCTGAAGAGCTTGTATCAGATAAGCAAACTGTAAAAATAAAGGATGTTATTTATAAAGTAGAGTTGAAAACAAAGTGTAAAAAAAGAGATAGAAACTTCAGTTGATGATTGAGTTTTGTGACAACCTTTCTAGTTGGAAGGTTCTTGACCTTCTTTATCCCATCCTTAGTGGAGGAAAGATCGTCAAAAGCAAAGGGGTACTAGGGATACATGGTATAATGGATGTCGCCTTCCATTATGAGGAGACCTCTTTTTGAAGTGGAAGATTGTTCGGGGTCGGCGACAGAGTTGTTATTGCTGTTGCTACTGCTTTTTCTACCGCCCATGCGAATTCGACGCCTTCGCTTATTGACATCGTAGTCGCGATGGGCTTCATGGTGGAAGGGCGACTTTTGTAAACACCAGGGCAAATAAAAATAAAACTCAGCAAAGATTAAAGAGAAGTTAGAAAACAAAGCAACAAGCAAATAAAAATAGAAAAAGCATACCATCTGAATTATAAAAGTCCTTAATGGTCTCTCTACAAGGCAAGGAAACGAGATACCAACTCTTGATGGTATTAATCTGTTGCAGCTCATTAGAAGAGTGTTTCTTGAGAGCTTCTACCTTTAATCTCTTCGATACAACATACATGTAACTCCTGGGAAAGAATTTACAGTCACCTGCCACTGGTTGGTTTGAAACCGGCTATCAGTCCATCCACTGCTGGAACTTCATGTGCTCGGCATCTGTACAATGCAAGAATTAGTCGCTGGAAATACAAGGATTTAAGAAAAAATAAATTCCTTATCCAGATTTAGTTAAAGCCTAAAACATGTTCTGAAGAATTGTTTGTTCCTTTAACCCTATGAATGGAGAAGGCGAACACAGTTGAAAACACCAGAAATTATAAGAGAAAACTTGTATGGAGATCTTAAGAGAAGCTCCAAGTGAAAAAAAGATAAAGCGACGAGTAAATCCCACCTTAAGTCAACTCTCTGATTAATTTCTTCGATGACCATCTTTTTCCAGCTATCTTATAGTCAAGCAGAGCACACTCAATCAAAAGAAATAACGAGAGTCGCATGGGCGGCGGAGCCTGGAGCCAGTATCTGGGGGCTCCCTGGTGATTTTTTTTTTTGGGAAATAAACGTCAGATAAATTTTTGGCATGATCTAGATAAATCTGCACAATTAAACATTGCATGCCCATGGATGATTAACATTTGAGATAAAATAAATAAATACCGACGGATGAAATCGATTCCCAAGGTTATTTTGACAAGAAGGATGAAATTGATCCATACCTTGAAAATCCCCACAGATAACCCACTGAAGAAATTGATCCCCACAGGTCAATTTGGACAAGTGGAGGGAGGCGGTTGAGCTAGAGGAAGAAATAGAAATCGATTTAGGGCTTTAGGGATTTGGAAGAGTAGAGATATTGGAGATTTAGGGAAGATATTAGGGATTTGAAAAAATTAGGGGCTGCCTAAAAAAATTTAGGTGCATTTTTAATATCTGGACTTATTAGAAATATTACATATTAAAAGCTGAAAACGAAAATTCCTCAAGTAGTAAAATATAAAATGAAATTAGAGGTTTTTAGATCAATTATTTAGTTTATAGGGACTAGACTAAAAAAACTTCGTATTCGTCTTCATTTTTGACGAGGGTAGTAGAAAGAGAGAGAAAGGGAGAGAGAGAGAGAGAGAGGAGAGGACCGAGGGTTAAAAATTCGCACGATGGCAGAAGTTGAATCGGCGGCGATGATTCCTCCATCGGAACCTGCGGCAGAAGAAGTGAAGTCACACAAGCTGGAGAGAAAGTGGACGTTCTGGTTTGACAACCAGTCCAGACCCAAGGTGGGTGCTGCTTGGGGCAGTAATCTCAAGAAAGCTTACACCTTCGACACCGTTGAGGAGTTCTGGTGGTACGTAACCCTAATTCAGACAAATCCCCTTTCATAGATTTACGGAACGCATTATCCTTGTTACTAGTGCTTCGTTTTTAGATTTTTTTTCTACCATGTTATCCAAAAATCGTAACATCTATTTAATTTTATTAATGGTTCGATTTATTTATTTTTTGCTCTAGCGATTTTTATTTTTTCAGATGCTAACATTTTAGGTTGATGATGCCAAGATCGGTTAGATAATTGACTGATGTAATTAGTTCATTATTTCCCCCTTTTTCGTGCAGTTTGTATGATCAAATATTTCGCCCTAGTAAATTTCCCGCAAATGCCGATTTCCATTGCTTCAGAGCTGGAGTTGAACCCAAATGGGAAGATCCCGAGTGTGCTAATGGTGGTAAGTGGTCTGTGACTAGCACCAGAAAGGCAAACCTTGACAACATGTGGCTTGAAACGGTAAGGTTTTGGCATTCACCTATCATTTTTAATTTTTCTACCTTAGGTGATGCTATTGGTCTTTATGTATTTTTTTTCTCCCCAGATTACAATTATTTACAGTTTGCATTTTACATTTTGACTATTTTAATCTATTTATTGCATTTCTGTTTTACCTGATCAGTTGTTGTTTTTGACTTTTTTCATGGATTGTAATCATTTTTTTATAGCTTTTAAAAAAACTTTAAAAGGTGTAAACTACAAAACAGTCATCACGCACAACTTTCCTTCAATATCGTTTTTGGTTTTTAAATTTATTGGATGCCAATGCAAAAATCTTGGAAGTTCAGGGTAATCACAATGTCACACACCTAAATTAATTTATCCATAAGCTTCTCTGGTTTCATTTTTTTCATTTATTCTGTTTTTTGAATTGTTACGGCTTTGATCTCAATGTTTCATGTATTGTGATGTTTTAATGTTTTTAGTTGTTATTTTCAAATCTTAACTCTTTAATAATTTTTTCTTTCAGTTTTTCGATTTTTAGTTTCAGTTAATGGTTGACTACTTGACTGTCAGTGTTTCCTGCATAATGAAAAATTCTCTATTACGTTTATTTTTTTCCTTTGTCGTTAATTTTTCTACTCAGTATATTATTTTCATATAACCTGCATTTGGACAATAATTTCATTGATGGTTTATGTTTGTGCTTTGCAGCTAATGGCTCTTATTGGAGAACAATTTGACGATAGTGCGGAAATCTGTGGTGTTGTTGCTAGCATCCGACAGAGGCAGGATAAGCTTGCTCTGTGGACAAGGACAGCAAGTAATGAAGCTGTTCAGGTCATTTTACTATCCTTAGAATATGTTGTAGTTTAGAATTCAGGTTCATGTGTATATTTTGCTATTTAAAACATCAACATTTTCACTTGTTGTATTAAAGCGTTTCCGTTATATTTTTTCATTTCATTACAATTTTTATTTGGCTAATTTCTTGACAGATGAGCATTGGAAAGAAGTGGAAGGGAATCATTGAAACAACGGATAAAATTATGTACAACTTCCATGTAAGTTTGCATTACATTAAACTTAAGCGGTTTTCATGATGCTGAGAATGATGAAAATGAACATTTCTAATCCCACATTTTAATGGCACCAACAGGATGACTCCAAGAAGGAAAAGTCAGGTCGGTCTAGTGTTCGATACATGGTATAGGTGTGAGCAGAAGGCATGAAATACCGCTGGGATGGATCCTGGAATTGAGATTTATGGAACCACTAGCGTTCTCTCTTTTGCTTGTTTACCAAAACCATTGTCTTAGTATCTATATTTTTCGTGGAATTTTTATTTTAGCTGAAGTATTTTTCATTCATTTTTCTTGAAACTGGAATGAAAACTAAATAGAGTGTATTGTCAATTTATCAAATTTTGTTATAAACTTATATAAAATCTTATTCGACTTTCAGTAAGCCGTTTATTTATTGTGATTAAACATCAGTTTACTTGTTTATTTAATTTATAATAGATTAAATATTTTGTTTAGTGGTTAAGTCAGGATTTAAATTTTTGTATGTGGTTTGCTGCTGCAAATTGATATCTTGCAATACTCACCAATCGAAAAAATGGTGTATCAGTGTATGCAGTGATTCATGCATGTTGGTTATTTGTAGAATATGCATTAAGATATTTTCTATTATTGTAACTAATCCTCCACTTAGCTCACTACATTGGTTATTAATAACCATCTCGAATGTATATATATATGCATGAATAAAGAGTATAATAACTGTCTTGGTTATTTGTCGAAATCACTATTGTTGATCTTCCTTACATCTTTCATCATGACCGGAACTAGCCAATCTCTCCATTCCATGTTCTCGTCCTCTACTACGAATGTTGTTCCGATCTCCAATATGGTATTAGAGTTTCGTCCGATCCTAGGACCACTCTGCTTCCAACATTTCTGCTACTCATCGGCCTTTAGACGTCGTCGCCGAAACCCCATCTTTTGGTTCAATTAAGAGCCTCCTTAATATCAAGCTCACGACGACAAACTAAATAAATTACTTTGCTGATCTTCAACAAGGGATCAAATTGCAGATGGGTTTACAAAACCACTTCATCAAGATTTTTGGAAATCAAATCCAAGTTGAGTGTTTGTCCACTAACACCAACTTGAAGGGGTATGATAGTTATTTGTACAATATGCCTTAAGCATATTATTAACATATTAAGATATTCCCTATTATTGTAACTAACCTCTCAATTAGCCCATTGATTATTAATAACCATCTATATATATGTATGAATAAAGAGCATAATAACTGTCTCGGTTATTTGCCAAAACCACTATTTTTTATTTTTCTCACATCCTTCATCATGGTCGGAACTAGTCAATCTCTCCCTTCTATGTTTTCGATCGTCCTCCACTACGAATGTTATTTCGATCTCCAATAATGCATCTCGTCGGTTTCCGAGCATACTTTCTCTCTCACTCAATCAAGGTAAATGAACAGTAGAACTAAAAAAATATGACTTGGATTTTATACCGACCATGACAATAAAATGACATGCAGTAGCTGAATTTATAGTACGAGCTCACACATCCTGATCCAATAAAACCATAGATCGTAAAAGTAGACGGCTTCAGTTGTAGCACAAGAGCATGGATAGGAATAAAAACCACTACTCTAGATGAAAAACATCATGAACACTCGTTCAGGATCACGTTCCTTGCATCAAATAATGTCACATAACATGAAACTGCTATACATGGATTAAAAATGCTACACACACGGGGACAATAAAGTTACGAACAGATTCTCAGCTAATGACACGACAAATAACGAGAGTTCAAATCCTAAGAGAAACTCACGAAGACACTTGTGGAATACACGAAGGATACAAATCTCTAACGTATAAAATACTACACCTGGGTTACTACTGACCAACATTGCGAAAAGATGCCAAAGTGAGGTAAGAGATTGTGAAGCTTGTCAAGTACACAATACAATATTAGCCGGAGCTAACATTTACTGTTGGATCATCTCCCATCGCGAAAAAATTATTCAAAGGATATAAAAGGAATGGTATTAAGTTTCTTTTTATGTCGAATTCGGTGAACTAAATGATTTATCATGTTATTTGAGTGTTAGAGATGTAAATCCAATAGTGAATAAACAAAACTATTTTGGAATATTAAATTATGTTGTTAAACTGCAGTATTGACCGTACCTGATCATGTAGAAACACTCTTTCATTTCAATTGGTTTGATGGTCAATCTACAAATGGGATACAAGTTGATACATTTGGTATTGTATCAAGATGAATCATTTATCTTGGCAGCACAAGCACAACAAGCTAGTTCTGTCGAAAAGAAGAATCTACTCCAAGTCAAGTTTCGACTCTAACTGCTCAAGTCCGACTTCAACTCCTCATGTTCGTCGAATGTCAGACCAGATTGGAGTTGAAGAGTGAACTGGATTCATATATAGTTATAGTCCAGACCGTCCAGTGTATAGCTGACGATGTCATCGTCGGGAATAGGAGCTCCGGCGGTGGCCAGAGCATCGGCAGTGGTGCGGATAATCACATGCAAGGTAGTCGGTCATAGAAACCTCGGGTGTTCTCTTTGACGTGCGAAGCTTGTTGCGTAGGTTTTTCACGTGGATGACGCAGAGTGGGAAGAGAAATTTCTCAAATCTGTCCCACGCTTCTTTGGCTGTCTTGCAGGAGACGATCATCTGCTAGACGAAGGTGGCCACCGTGAACTTAATCCACGTCATGACAAGTCGATCGGTGCTGCGCCACTCCTGCTCATAATCGAGGTTATCCTCTGTTGTGGGTAGCGGAGCATCCTCCTTCACTACTTGTGCGAGTTCGTGAAGTTCTAAAACTGTCTCGAACTGAGATCGCCAACAGGAATAGTCAAGTTTTTTCATTGATGTTATATTTCAGTGAGAGCTTTGCTAGACCACGAAACGATTCAGAGTCGGAAGACATCGTAGATGTAAGAGGGATGGTAGCGGAAGCTATTTGTGGTGCTAAAACCTCGAAAGGCTCTGATACCATATAGAAACTCACAATGTCTGTGAGGAAGAGATGTGAGGATGATATGGTGTAAAGTCTATCGGGTATAAACTAGCTAGATTAAAAGACTAAAAAGATTAAAAGATAATAAAATACTACTGAAATACTTCTCTTCCCCTTTCATTCATTAACCACACTATTTATAGCAGCCAATCCTCATTGTATGCAGCCCTACGATGGGTAACTGCCCACACACGTTGTAGGGTGAAATATCTTCATAACACATGTTCTCATAGCAAATATCTTCATAGAAAATATCTTAATTATATAATTGTTATTTAATAAATATCTTTTATTCAATTCCCTGGTAGTCCAGGGTCTACGATGCAAAGTTCGTGGTCGAGGTCGTATCAACCCCTTCCCTCTCAGGTCTGAGCTTATCCTCGAGCTCGCTAATAAATTGCCACGGATCCAATTCATCATCACAGTCTTTGTTACGGTCTTTTGATAGTATCATTTTTCCTGAAGAATCTGACATCAAAGATATAAAGAAATTAATATTAGAAGAAATACCAATTATTTTTGAAAACAAAAAACTAAATGAAGAAGTAATATTTGGAGAAAAAGAAAGTTACTCATCTGAAGATCTGAGTGAAGAGGAAGAATCTGAAGAAGCCGAGCAAGGAGAGATTGGAGAGAGGTCTACCCAAGAACAAGAAGTCCAGACACGTGAAGAGGAAGGCAACAAGTGAGGAGGCTGAAGGCAAAGGAGAAATATTTAGGTCAAAATCTATCCGGACCAAAAGGGCCCAGCCCGTTACAATAATGACAGTATTATTCTATGATAAGAAATAATTAGTTTTTAATTTCTGTTTTGGTCATTTAAAAAAAAAAATTATTTTCAGTTAACAAGGCCATTGTTAGGCCTTAGTAGATACATTACGATGTATAGCTAAAAGCTATTGTTAGGCTTTAACAATTAGTTTAAATTTCAGTACTCATTGTAAAATTCCCCTATATAAGGGGCTCCCAAATGTACTTTGATTTTTAGGTAAATAAAGAGAAAATTTTCCTCCCAACCCTGTCTTGACAGAAATTTTCAGCGTAGTTGCTGAGTATCTCACCGAAGTTTCAGATCTGACAAGAACAGATCATAGGGAAATTCAGTCCAATTTCATCCAAGGAAGTTCAAGAAAAGTTTTCTCCAACACTCACCTGCACTTCTGTTCCAGCAAATCGAGAATCCAGTTTGTCATAGGACTCGGCTGCCGTCTCGATTCTTTTGATCTCTCCGATCAAACGATCGGAGACGTATTGAAAGAAATCAGGTCAAATTCTTACTAATTACTGCTCCAGTCTCCATATTTCTTGATCGAATTCTCCGATATTGAGATCGGAGACACGATCTGAATTCAGGTCTATTATTGATTAATTTTCTTAAGAACTTACTGCATTGTCCTTCGGATCTTAGATCTAATTTCCCGATCTATAGACCGGGGATACAGATCTTTCAGAAGGTCTATTTTGTGAAATTTTGTTCGATAAAATTTAAGTTCTATCATCTTTGTCACATTCTTTAAGAAAAATGCATGAGTTCGTAACGTCGAATGTCACCTCTTCGAATGTGTCAATTAAAACTTTCCCGAGAATGATATCCGTTCCTTGAAATGACATAACATGTAGATCCATTTCTAAAATAGTGTTATCTAGTTGAAGGAATTCCGAATGGCATACCCCTGGACAACTGATGATCGACAACTTCGTTTTTCGCGATCAAAATATTTTCCGTGTTGTCAATTTCCAGTTCCATTCGTAGCGCTAGCGAGGTTCGGATATAGTGAAGATTGACTATAGAATTGATCAAAACCTTGATGATCTCTCCTTTGAAAATCCTATGGACATAAGCCGCATGTTTTCTATCCTCTCCTTCTATTTCCTGCAATACGATATATGTTTTCTCCTCGCCTCCGACCGGTTCTCCTTCTTCTTCCGGTGACTGCTTCTCAGATGATGCTTCTTCTGTATCTGTATATCTCGAGTTTTGGTCGATATCGATTAGAATAAAGAATGGTAGTGTAGAGTTGGATGAGGTCGGGTTCAAACAACCGAGAATACGGTTTACTTGTTCTTCAAGCCGAGACAAACGTTGTAGGATGCTTAACATCGTGGGTTGTAGGTTACGTATGGGTTATATAATGGTTGTGGTGGGTGAGGAAGTAGGTTCGTACCTTGTTGAAATATCATAGGATGGTGTCGAGTGTTTCCGTACGACGGTGTTGCATATGGTTACATCTTTCATCATGACCGGAACTAGCCAATCCTTCCCTTTGATATGTTCTCGTCTTCTACTACGGATGTTGTTCCGATCTCCAATATGGTATCAGAGCTTCGTCCGATCCTAGGACCACTCCGCTTCCAACATTTCTGCTATTCATCGGCCTTCAGACGCCGTCGCAGAACCCCATCTTTTGGTTCAATTCAGAGCTTCCTTCATATCAAGCTCACGACGAGAAACTACTTCATCTGGGAAATGCAATTCACTTCGTTAATAAATTACTTTGCTCTTCAACAAGGGATCAGATTGCAGATGAGTTTACAAAATCACTTCTTTCATCAAGATTCTTAGAAATTAAATCCAAATTGGGTGTTTGTCCACTAACACCAACTTGAGGGGGTATGATAGTTATTTGTACAATATGCCTTATAAGCATATTATTAACATATTAAGATATTCTCTATTATTGTAACTAACCCCTCACTTAGCCCACTACATTGGTTATTAATAACCATTTATATATATATATGTATGAATAAAGAGCATAATAACTGTCTCGGTTATATGCCGAAATCACTATTTTTTATTTTTCTCACATCCTTCATCATGGTCGGAACTAGTCAATCTCTCCCTTCTATGTTTTCGATCGTCCTCCACTACGAATGTTATTTCGATCTCCAATAATGCATCTCGTCGGTTTCCGAGCATACTTTCTCTCTCACTCAATCAAGGTAAATGAACAGTGGAACTAAGAAAATATGACTTGGATTTTATACCGACCATGACAATAAAATGACATGCAGTAGCTGAATTTATAGTACGAGCTCACACATCCTGATCCAATAAAACCATAGATCGTAAAAGTAGACGGCTTCAGTTGTAGCACAAGATCATGGATAGGAATAAAAACCACTACTCTAGATGAAAAACATCATGAACACTCGTTCAGGATCACGTTCCTTGCATCAAATAATGTCACATAACATGAAACTGCTATACATGGGTTAAAAATGCTACACACACGGGGACAATAAAGTTACGAACAGATTCTCAGCTAATTGCACGACAAATAACGAGAGTTCAAATCCTAAGAGAAACTCACGAAGACACTTGTGGAATACACGAAGGATACAAATCTCTAACGTATAAAATACTACACCTGGGTTACTACTGACCAACATTGCGAAAAGACGCCAAAGTGAGGTAAGAGATTGTGAAGCTTGTCAAGTACACAACACAATATTAGCCGGAGCTAACATTTACTGTTGGATCATCTCCCATCGCGGAAAAATTATTCAAAAGATATAGAAGGAATGATATTAAGTTTCTTTGTACGTCGAATTCGGTGAAACTAAATGATTCATCATGTTATTTGAGTGTTAAAGATGTAAATCCAACAGTGAATAAACAAAACTATTTTGGAAAATTAAATTATGTTGTTGAACTGCAGTATTGATCGTACCTAATCATGTAGAAACACTCTTTCATTGCAATTGGTTTGATAGTCAATCTACAAATGGGATACAAGTTGATACATTTGGTATTGTATCAAGATGAATCATTTATCTTGGCAGCATAAGCACAACAAGCTAGTTCTATCGACAAGGAAGAATCTACTCCAAGTCAAGTTTCGACTCTAACTGTTCAAGTTTCGACTTCAACTCCTCATGTTCCGAATTAAACTTAAGTTTCGACTTCAACTCCTCCTATTCTGACTACAACTCTTCAAGTTTCGATTTTAACTCAAGTTATGACTCCAATTAGCTCCTGAAGTTTCGATTCCAACTTTTCAAGTACCAACACCAACGCGTGAATCTTACTCCGACTTTTCAAGTACCAACACCAAATGAATGATCAAATTAAGGTTGTATGTTTTTGATAATGCATAAATTTTTAAAGTAATACATAAATATTAATAAATTTTAAATATTTTACAGGATAATTGAAACTTGTATAAAACATATGATCAAATTTTTGATATGTATCAAAAGTTGTTGAAAAAAATTCCATCACAATCGAATAGAACTTTACAACTTTCTGATTATAAGATAGCAGTAATAAAACTTATAGCAATCGAAGAAATGAAACTCTTCCATCTATCAATTTTAATCGAAATCAGAGAAATAGTTAAATATGAATACTCTCTTTATATATTAGATTATGAATTCTCTTTAAATTTTAGATATTTAAAATAATATATAGGGTGTCAAACGAGTCGAGTCGAGCTTTTGCATATAGAGCCGGACTCGGACCCGGCTCGTTAAGATATCATCTGGACTCGGGCCCGACTAGATTTTCCCGGCTCGGTTCGCGAGTTAATATGAATACTCTACAAATAAGTAAATAACACCGTTTGATTTATAATAAAAGGTTAAATTACAAATACCTCACAAGCTATCTTATTTATGATAACCCTAAAAACTACCGGACCTTCCTGTGAACTTAACTTAAAGCTAACAACGATGAATCCCCACTCAGATTTGTCAAAGATTTGCAATAATGCCATCCCTGTCCTTCCTGCCGGCCCTCCCGAAAAACACGCTCTTCTTCTCAAGCATCTTTTCGACCTCTTCGAAGGGCAGACCTTTGGTCTCCGGCACGAACAGGTATATGAGCACAAGGGCTACGACAGAAATTCCGCAGAAGAGCAAAAATGTTGGTGATGTGCCGAGAGCTTGAGTTAAAGTGAGGAAAGTTTGGGTGACGATAAGATTGGATACCCAATTGGCGACGGCAGCCATTCCACCGCAAATTCCCCGGAACCGGAGGGGGTAAATCTCGGAATTCACTATCCACGGTACTGTTCCCATTCCCGGAGAATAGGAAATTATGTATAATGCCAACGCACCTAATGCCAGCCATCCGAAATTACTTGGACAGCCCTGGCTATACCACTGTCTCTTATCTCCCACGCAGATGTTCTTGGATGCGTCCCCGTACGCAAGACACGCCCCAGGGAGAAGCTTGTCGCCGTCGTGAGCGCAAAACCCACATCGCTCTGAGGATCTCAGGCAATCCGTACAGTGCCATTTGCTATCAGAGAGTGCTTTGTAGGCTGGACACGTGCTGTTGCTTCCGAATTGCGACGTTTCGGCGCTTCCAACTAACGGGGAGTGAATAGAGGCGGCGAAGAAAACTCCACCCAACAATGCCAGCATTGAGATAATTCCGATCAAGCTTATTATCATCAGCCGTCTTCTTCCAAATCTATCCACGAAGAAAATGCTGATGATCGTACCGACGGTGTTCAAACCAGAGGTTATCAGACTGAGTGCAAGTGCTGTGCTATTAGAGGCATAGCCGGCCAATTGAACTATAGTCGGACTATAATACATGACGGTGTTGATTCCGACGAACTGCTGAGAAACTTGACAAATGATTCCGGCAATCAGACCCCTCCGAACCACGACATTAGACCACGCTTTGCGGATCTTCACCAAAATATTATCCTCCCCAATCGCACCTTCTTCTTTCACCTCCATTTCCACGGATTGTCTCATCGCTTCGATTTCCTCTTCTACCTTATCGGCCGGATATATCTTGCGTAAGATCTGCGTTGCTTCCTCCTCTCTACCCTGGACGATTTAATTTTATCACATAAAACCAGGTCATTTCCATCGTGATCAACAGAAAACCCAATTAAACCAACCGACCGACCGACCTTTCTATATAGCCATCGAGGAGATTCCGGCAGAGTCAACATCAGTAAAAATTGGACAAGTGCCGGAATACCGGCAACTCCCAGCATCCATCGCCAAGTTCCCGGCACCTGAGAAAAAGGATCAAATAAGATAAAATACCGACAAGGACAGTCGGACAGAACAATTTTTACGTACCCTAGTGAATCCGAGATTGACGAGGTATGCCAGGAACTGTCCTCCGGTTATGAGAAGTCCATTGGTGCTAACAAGAGCGCCTCTGATTTTTGCAGGAGAAGCCTCGGAGATGTAAAGAGGAGATGTCATAGAAGCCATTCCAACACCGAATCCGACAAAAATTCTACCCAGGATAATAACCCCAGGGGAAGGTGCAACCGCCATGACTATAGCTCCAATGAAGAACAACACATCAGCTAACAAAATTGTTTTTCTTCTTCCAAATCTGTCGTTCATCCATCCACCTATACCGGCGCCGATTATAGCTCCGGCCACCGCCATGCTCACAATCGTCTCCTGTGGAGGTTAACTGGTTAATTGTTTTCAGCCATAATTGAAGTATCTATGATTAGATATTTAGATTTACCTGTAAAAACGTCTTCTTCTCCACGGATTCGAAGTCATCTCTTATGTACAATAGTGCCCCGGATATAACACCTGAGCAATCGATCGGAGCAACTAAGTAATCGAAAAGATAAGAAAACTCCAATCGGTTGTACTCATACCACTCACCTGTATCGTAGCCAAACAGAAGACCACCGATTCCGGCGGAGAGTGCAAGTCGAAGTATATAAGGTTGCTTCCAAGTTAAATTGATGCAGTCCCTGAACTCTGTTCTGTCTGGTTTTTCAACACCACCTTCCATTTTCAAAATGTTCTTGATCGATCTTTTTCAGGATTTTTTCATTCTGCATGCACCGTAAAAGATATTCCGATAATTCTTATCGGAAAGAAGATCTCCGATCTCGAAACAGAATCTAAATTCCATATTTTTAGATTTAAATCCAGATTCAAAGACGGGAGGAAAAAAAAAAAAAAAAAAAAAGAGTTTTCATTCCGATAAATCGGAAGGATGGAAGGAAGAAAGGGGGAATTCGACCGTTTGTAAATAGAAAACATACCCAAATCTGATGGAAACTTAAATTCCGTCAGAGTGCAGCAGAAATGTAAGTCGTTTGACCGTCGTCGTCGGGCGTGGTCTAATTGGTTTTCCTTCAATCTCGAATCTTTATATAAATAAATTTTTCCAATGGTATGTAATTATGAATCTAATTTTATCTATCTTCCCCATTTATTAATAAGATATTAATTTACTGAGATCCGATCCGATTCGATCCATTCTGATCCATATTGTCAATTTTGTGGGACTGAATTCAAAATAATGACGACAATTATTGTTTCCAAGTGTTTGGAAGTGTTTGGTAGTTTGGTCGGTGGAATCTTGTGAATTCAAATAATTTGGTGGGTGGAATCTTGTAAATTCAAATCAAATTCTTTACACACTACTAACTGTCCGAGTGTCCGTTCGCAGTCCACGCGGTCATTGTCAATTTTGGAATTCAACTGTTGTATAATATTTTTATTTTACAATATTCAAATGTTGTCGATTTATATCACAACTCTTATTTTTGAATTTATTTTAATGTAAGGTATAAATAATGTTTATTTAACTTCCCTACATATTTATATCAGAACCGTGAATTATTTATACATTGATTCATATATTGATACTTTATTATGAAGATGTCTTATTTAGACTTTGACTTAGTTTTTTTTATACTTTATAACATAGGACAAAAGATCGATCACTATCATCAGGGGCAGAGCTACATTATAGCCACGAAAATCACAAGCTCCAAATCTTTTCCCTTCTTTCAAGATTCAAATCCTGGCTTTCGAGTTCTGGTTCTTCTGGAGTTTTGAAAACGTTGAGTTGTAATTTAAATTTATGAAAAATTATTTATCGATATATTTTATTAGACACTTTATTTATATTTTTTAAACCAACAGATTTTCTTTTATATTTACGTATTTTCAAATAAAACATGACAATTTTTTTAAAAAAAAATTAATTAAAGTCCGAAAAAAATTTAACTCTTATTTTGACTTAACGTGACCTACACTGTTAGCAATTTTTTGTTATCTTATCAAGTAAATAATATACACATATTAACAATGTTAAATCTTAAGTTATTTAAGTAATGATAGATTCGTGTAGATTTGACACTTCATCCAATGGTGAATTAGAATTCAGATAATGGTTCTCATATAGTGACAGGTCAATTATATAAGTAAAGTCTAACCTTCTATGGTGTATGCTACAGTCTACAACTACACTTTTATTGTGTGAAGAAGCTTGTTTCGCTATCGAGAAGATTGATTGCACATGAGCTAACTAGGTTATCGTCAAACTTATAATTCAAGAAAAGACACCTTGTATGACAGACATTTCGTGACGGAATTTCCCATAAATTATTTGTTTGGCGAAAAAAATTTGGTCAGATTTGAACGGCTCAACCAAAAAAATAATAGACGAGATTTATTAGTGAGGAATTCGGTAACAAAAAATCCGCCAAAAAAATTGGAATAAACCACCACCATCATCGTTTCTTTTTCTAGTGGCCAACAACAACTATAGATGGTGGTTTTCCGTCACCGAGTATTCGTAGAGGAATTCATTCACGAAAAATCCGTCATACGATATCATTTTTTTTAGTGTTATTTCATTTGAGATTTTCCAATTATTTTCCAGTTGTAGCCAAACAATATTTTATTTGGCCGTGAGATTTATTTTATTTAGCCATGATCTTAAAAAAAAAATCAATTTTTGTGTGGACCATTAGATCCATCTTTGACCATGTGACACACCCGGTGGTACTCAATTTGTCTACCTTGTAGTTCCTGGCTCAGTAATTGATTGGGACATGGTACCAACACTTTGTAAGAACTTGTTGGCCGGATAGATGGACATGTTACCTCCCTTACACTGTAAACCGACGATGGCCGGAGTGTGTAGACAGAACGGAATTGGGGGAAATGGTTAAAAAGAGGGAGGAAGTCAACAAAGTCATAGTAATCTATTGTATTAAAAGAACCGCAATATTTAAACTAATAGTGAGTTAGGATTCAAATAGAATCCTTGAATCCTGACTCACCAAAAAAACATAGAAGGTTAAGTGTGTCAATGGAATGATCTAAAAAATCATATCCATAAAGAGTTCTACCTCCTAGGAGATGACCTTTCTTTCTCATTCCTACATTTGTGTAATTTCTTGTAACGGTGTTTTTTGAACCCTCATTCTGTAGTACGGATAATCTGCTTCATAATCATATCTTCACTTAGATAAATAATCTGTTGTATTTCATTAACTGAATGAATAATGACATTAGTTTATACTATAGTTGGGGTTTATTTAACTATTAGCCCATTACAATGTATTTAATTATTTAATAGACTAATTTAATTACAGTCCATCATCATCTTGTTGGGCCTCATTAATTAATCCAGTAAGCTTTTATTGAACATTTACTTGAATAACCCAGTTAAAACACAATATTCTTCGAGAATAAAATACCCAATAAATATATCCTTAGTGTTAATTAACATCATTAATTAACCTGATGTTAATTAATCTAATTAGGAGTTTATATTAAAAAACTAGGTATAAATAGATGGGAAATTGTTAGTTTGAGATGAGAGCAATTAAAATAAAAGTGTGAAAAGTGATGGATTAATGATCTGTCCATTTGGTGAAATTCCACTTTTTGTGTGGGCTTAGTTTTCACGCACTAATTTAATCAAAGCAATTCATAATTCATTTTAAGCTTAAAATTAACACTATGACTATGAAGGAAAAAATTGATATATATATAATTAATTGCTTTATTTGAAAAACGAGTAATGCTGACTAGCAAGCAGATTACTCAATTGCCTAACTCGATTAGCTTAATTGATCACAGTTATTATTAAAATGGTAGAAAAGGTTTAAAATTCGAGTCTCAATGTATGTATTTTTATCAATCAGAGTATCCATTCGATCTCATTATTTTTATTAAGACCTATCAGATCAGATCAGATCAGATTAGATGAAATGAAATGAAATGAAATGAAATGAAGTGACTAAATCGAGATGGTATATTGGTATCCATGCAAGTTGCATAAATGAATTAGTGATGTATGATCATGCGGATTTCCCCAAATGTTTATATGTATCTTCTGTAGCCAAATTGATCAGTCTTTGAAATCGAAAGATTTATTGTATGTGTGTCTTTGTATCAAAACATTAACACATACACGACGCAAAATCGATATAATGAACATGATCAACTTGACATATGTAACATTCGCATGGTAAGATGTACCTGAATATTGCTGATAAAATATATACGTAGCCTGTGGGCTGTGTTCTGTGGGTAAGTGAATGTAAAAGTAAAAAGTAAGTGTGAGAGAAGTGCAGTCTCGTTAGGATTTCCAAAATGGGCATACGTACATATAATTAAGAACATGCATGCATGCATGCATGCGTATATTTATTATTCATTTATTCGAATGTAATGCCATTTAAATATTTTAATTTCAATATATTCACTTATTCACTGATTCAGAATCGAATTCATTCTGAAATCGATCCATTGAGAATCGAGAACTGCAAATTAAATTAATAATCCCATATTTAATCATATAATTAGTGTGATTATAAAGAAAATAAAACTTTTTTACGGATTTGTCATCGATGATGCGGATTGGAATTGAAGAAATAAAAAGGTGATTTTTATTTTATTTCAGTGTTGATTCCATTAATTCTACAGGCAACAGCTATATATACTGACTGATCCAAGTTACACTGGATATATATATTAAAGAAGGTAGAAGAACTCAGATATATCCATCGATCTCGATCTCGATCTCAATCGATGGGTTCTTTCAAAGATTCAATTCTATCGGGAAAGGCCTACATTCTGATGATCTTCCTGCAGTTTGGGTTCGCCGGAATGTACACAATCTCAGTCTTCTCACTCAAACGAGGCATGAATCACTACGTCCTCGTCGTCTACCGAAACCTCTCCGCCACCATTTTCATCACTCCTTTTGCCTACTTCTTCGAAAGGTACGTGCTTGTCTATCGATCGATCGATCGATCCAGTTATAAACTAGCTGGTATTAATTCGATATTCGATATTTCAGGAAAATCAGACCCAAGATGACAGTGAAAATCTTCCTGAAGGTGTTGGCACTAGCTCTTCTCGAGTACGTACCGGCAGGTTTTAGATTTGAATTTATTTTCGCATCTAGGTAACGAGATTTATTGAGTTTGGATATTTTACATACAGGCCGGTGTTGGATCAGAATCTGTACTACGTCGGAGCCAAGCTTACCTCGGCAGGTTTCTCCACGGCTCTGTTCAATATACTTCCAGCACTCACCTTCGTCATTGCCATTATTCTCAGAATGGAGAAGATAAAGATAAAGAGTCTGTACACTCAAGCCAAGATAGCAGGAACGGTGGTGACAGTCGCAGGTGCACTCGTTATGATCCTGTACCAAGGTCCGAATCTTCCATTTCCATGGGATAAACCTACAGATGCCGATTCTGACGCTAATGCTAACAACGGAGATTTCGTTAAAGGAACCTTGTTGCTATTCTGCGCTTGTCTCTCTTGGGCATCTTTCTTCGTCTTACAGTCCAATACTCTGGCGTCTTACCCGGCGGAGATGTCGTTAACGACCGCCATATGTTTCATGGGTACTGTCGAAAGTTCGATCGTTACTCTGGTCATGGAAAAAGGAGCAACGGAACCCTGGATTATCGGTTGGGATTTGAGGCTGGTCACTGCAGTTTACTCCGTATGTGACTGACAAATTACTATCTACTCCGATCATTGATTAATTTCTCAATAATTCGATCCTAAATCCTAATTGCAGGGAATCATGTGTTCCGGGCTTGCATACTACGTGCAAGGAATAGTCATGAAGGAGAGAGGGCCAGTGTTTGTCACTGCATTCAATCCCCTGTGTATGATCATCGTCGCAGTGTTGGGTTCTTTGTTTCTCAATGAAATGATCAGCTTAGGAAAGTAAGTAAGATTGATTGATTGATTGATCTCATCTATCCATGCAAAAAAAATTATACTGATTAATTAAACACATGCATGCAGACTCATCGGTGCAATTATCATAGTCATCGGGTTGTACTCGCTCATATGGGGGAAAAGCAAAGACTATGCTCTGGAGAAGCTCAACCAATCCGAAGATAAATCCGCCGGCGGCACGTTCGAGCTACCGGTGTCCGACACTCAAGATCACAAGCATTGATCGATTGTCGGCCGGTAGTGCATGTCTAAGTCACTAACGATGAAATTATATTATCAATTATATTAAAATTAAATAATCGATCTGATTATTTATTAATGATCTGTGACGGATAGATGGATGGAACATGCATGCCATGGATCATATATATAATTTATAATTAACGGATCATAGATCAATGGATGTAATCGATGAGTCGTTGGATTGGAATATATATTAATTGGATATTAATTTCGATGTACGGTTCAGATTTTCTCAAGTAGTATTGGATATATGTTAAACCAACACGTAACCAACGTGTAAACCAAAATTAGAATAATTAATGATTTCCTATTGAGATTTTCTTCTTTTAGATGTTAATTAATTTACTCTCTCTTGTTTCTCTATATATGTGGATTCTTGCAATTCCTTTAATTTCTTGTTTTAATTTATTATAAGTTAACAATAAGTTTACATAAAAATAATCAACAATAAATGCACTCGATCACCATTATCCGATTCAATTTCTCTACAATCTTTTCTTCAAACTCTCTCTCCACTCTAACACTCATTTAATATTATATGGTATCAGAGCTTCAAAGATCTCACAGCAACATGTTACAGTTGAGTTAAACTTAGAAAGAATAGTACAGAAACTCCGAGAAGAATTGGGAATTAATACGGAACCCATCAACGAAAACAGGGCGAGAACACGAACAGCGAAGGAGCTCGCACCCGACCCAGCCGAGTCAGGCAGAGCACGCGCCACCAAGATTACGAGTACGAGTTGTAACTAATTACGGTTATTAGTCAATAACAAATGTATAAGCCACAAGGCAAGATATTAGTAACGAAACAACCTTATAAATAATGAAGAGGATCGTCATCTACGATCATCGAATATTTTGGGAATTCCACTCCATTTCTTGCAACCTCCGGCTCCTACGGGAGATTTCTTGTCTTTCCTACACCTCCAACGTTGGCAAAACGTTACACAACATCTCTAAATAGTAACTAACTAACATAGAGACGACGGAAATGAGAAAGATAGTGAGAATAACAATGCCTACCGTCTTTGGCTGTTTGAATTGTGTCTTGAATTCTTCTACTTTTTCTATTTTTAATAAGCATTACATATATGCAGATTAGACTAGTTAACGAAGATGATGGGTTCAATTCTTCAATTGTGGCATGTCAACGCCTTCTTTCCTAACAAAGACACACGAAAAACATTAGTAAACGATAATTCGTTATCACTCTTCCAGATTGACTAATTGCTTTGCTTCCTAAAAACAAGGTAAAATCCTCAAGTCTGTATATTGAATAGAGAGAGATTCAAAATAACACTTTTACTGTCTTGTTCATCTTGATGAATAAAAACTCTACCAAACAGTCATTACTAATTTAGTACAAAAGAATAGCACACTGCTTCTGCCTCCCTCCCTCCCTCTCCATTTCTTTCAAATAAGGCTAATCTATTCATCTATTTAATTATTGAAAATAAGGCCGATGGATGGCTGTCTACTGCTTCCTGCCTCCGCTCACTGATAAAAATAGTTATAAAAGATTATTAAGCGAACTATACAACGATAAAATACCAATCATAAAATAAATGAAGATTCATCACCTAGGTCATTCAATTATGACTTGCTTCTTCTTGTGCCAACTGCCACTAAATACATTCTTTTTCAATAAATATATGCTTTGCCTCCCCCTTTTTATCCTCAAGTTGCGGACCCACTTGCGGGATGCTTGGCCACATACACTTGCTTAACCTTTGAACTGTGGACATTTTTGTCAGAACCCAAGATGTGGTGATTCCTTCCACGACTACCTGTTCGACGATGCCACTCATTTCCTGAACCTCCCCCATGAGGAAAAGCTAGCCGTGCTCTATGATCACTGTGTCCAATCGGATGAAGGTGCTTTTTGGATGAACTGATAGTTCTAGAGGGCTTTGTGCCTGCTGTACTCTTACTGTTGCTGCTAGAAACCTTTACACCAACACTTTCAGAGCTGCTACCACCATTTCCTCCTAAATTTATGCTACCACCAGAACCTTTGCTGCTATTACCGCTTGAAGATCCATAAAAATGCTTCCTTGGTTGAAGACAGGAACTGGAACATGATGGATCTACTTCCCGATGGAAAGGAACAACAGGATCAGTTGGAATGGTAAATTTTCTATTGCAGTCAGTAGTTGCCAGTGAGCGAGATTCAGGAAACCTGTTCTTCTCAGTTGACAAATCTGTTTGCATACTGCAATCATTTTGTGATGCCATCCCACCATTAGTATGAGAATGGTCCATTTGCACTGCCATAGGAATATTATTTACAAGTGAAATAGGAATATGCGGCCATCGAGCTTGTACTGGTATATCAGAAGATGACTGCAAATTAATAAAAGGAAGGGTCAAATGTGATGACAAAAAACTAAAAACTGTAACCAATACGGTCCCCAAAACGTAATGAAAGCTTAACAAATAATCTTAAATGAAACAATTTTTACAAATGACAATTGAGATATATCTTCGAGGTTTTATGTACAGCTAGGCGATCAAACTCTGGCATGGTAGCATATGCAAGTGCTTGGTCGCATATGCGCACTTCGAGACAATGTTTTTTTTTGAAGCAGATCGACCTTGGTTCCACTGCTGTTCTCGCAGCTCCGGAGTACAACGTGGCTAAGCTATGGGCGATCGACAATGTTTTTTCCATGTACATTTTTTACATGTGATCCCTATTTTACATTTTTTACTTGTTTTAATTTCAAAGTAGAATACAAAATATCAAGTTCATGTCCTTTGCCACAATCTTCATCATTGAAGAGTGCAACATCATCCTCAGGAGCAACTACCTTTGACTTTATCAAATTCTATCTCAACAGACTTAAATCTACAAATATTTAAAAATTTAAATGGTTATTTGGTGTGGGTCAGGCCAAATCCAACCCGGATCTGCCTAATAACCGAAAAAAGACAACCCCCATATAAGGCGATGGGGATTTTATTAATGGTAGCATATACAAACACACGTGAAAATCTTATTCTTTCACAGAACAATGATATTTCAGAAACAGAAGAAAAACCCAGATAATAGGAGTTTGTGAAAGAAAGAAAAAAAAACTGATACAAATACAAATAAACTGAAGAGAAAGGCAGGAAATAACCAAAACTGGATAGAGAAAAAGGACAAAAAAGCCATAGAAAAAAATCAATAACCGGAATCTACTGTATATCATTGCCAGTAATAAACACAACAAGATCATCTGTGGAGAATCCACAGTTCTGTATCAGATATGATTTGCAGAGGTTTTTAAACCACTGTGACAATGATCATGCAATAGTTACCAATTATAATCAAACAGCAACTATGAGCATCGCTTATAATGTCATCTCTCATAAGAAGATCAATCTTTCACAGATTGAAACTAGTGCTATATTCATATGGGAGTCCAACCTCATGAGGCACCAGTCCATGGCTAGCTAGCTGGGGTCATAACCATATAAGAAAGCGACAATGTTTTACATTTACTTGTATTTGCATTTCCCTACTTTTGTAATCATCGGGCATTTGTTGAACTCTTTTTTCAGAAATGAAATATTTACTTCATCAAAAAAAAATTCCAAGTAGTTCTTGAGGTAGATATTAAAAATTATTGCACTTCATCTACCATCTTTAAGAGTGCATTACTGCATCAACTTTTTTTGATAAGTTTAAAAAATCCAAGGTTCCGGATGCACCACTGCACGATGCGCCACCACCTGAAGCACTTGAGCATATGCGTGCATATGCACGCAGATGCGCCAGTGGCATTTTCGTAAATATATATAAAACTAAAGGAAATTCATATATTTTTTTATATATCTAAACTATATCAATTAAATTTTTTAGTTAAAAATATATTGGATAAAAAAATTATTATAATACATATATTTATTAATTATTATAATACCTTATAATTCATTGTAACACCAAGGTTTAAAAACCAGTTAACCACCGGTTAACCGGTAGGGGTATTTTCGTAATAATATAGCTCTTTAAACAGCTAGGGTTTCTTTAAACTTAAAAAAGAGAGGCTTTTATAAAAAGAAAATAATAAATAACCCAAGACGCTTTTAAAAAATAATAACGTAATGGACTGGGCCTTTTTTAATATATCTATAACATCAAAAATACTCTATAATAATAATTTATTTAACTACACTTTTTTAGTCCCACATCGATAGAATTCAAAAAAACACAAAGAAGGTTGGTCTATAAATAAAGATACATTTTATCTAAAACAAATATAAAGTCTTAAGAGTGGAAGGAGCTTATATTAAAAATAATATAGCTCTTTTCATAGACCAATGTATAAATTTTTGGCATAATTATAAGGTCTTAAAATAATTAATTTTTTTTGGCCTTTTTTTAAATAAAAACAAAACCCTGTTTTAAATTATTTAAATAACTTAAAACAGGCCTGGATCCGGCTAAGGGAGATGCGCCGGGCGCATCTCCTTGTAGGGTCGCACTTGGGCATATGCGCGTGCACCCGTAACTTGAAAAAATCATTGCTGAAAAATAAGTAAGAGAGATAAGGCAATGCCTAAGATTACAAATGTAGGGAAATGTAAAGCAACTTACTGCATCAACTTTTGAAAACAAGCATTTAAGAAAAAGGTTCGATTAGTACAAAAGGAATTTAATTCGATCATACCTGAAATGGAGGCATGTCATACATAGGCACATGAGAAGCCACTGGCACAAGTGGAGCAACCTGACCAAGATGCTGAATGGGTTGTGAAATATTTGCAAGAGTGCGCTGACCAGAAACTGCATTAGAATTATTGACATCAGAGTCACTTAAACTAGTAATAGAAGAAATGGGATTGTGCTTCCAATCTGGTTGTTTCCCAGGAGGAACATAGGCAGTAGCACCCATAAAATTCAAGCTGTATTGCCCAACTGGAGAAAAAGGATTATAGAAGATCATTTGAGGTGGTCCCTGAATTCTAGGAACTCCTGCCTGTGAATTGATAAAAGGACCAGGAAACCCTGTTGGATGACCATAATAGGACTCAACACTGGAATGATATTGTGGCCAGGCTCCAACAGAACCTGAACCAGGTAGGTTTCTCTTCTGTGGCTGTGGCTGTGGCTGTGACTGTGCCTGTGGTTGTGGTTGTAGTTGCGATTGCGAACCAGAGGATTCAGTATGGGATCCAAAGGCAAACACAGGCCCACTTAACATAGAGTTCATATCAAAGCATGGAAAATGTGGGGGGAGATCTCCAGTGTGATAAGATAATAGTGGTCCAGAAGAAGTCTCAGAACTAGGAAAATTTGGCCATAGTGACATAGATGAAGGTTCCACTGAAAGATCTGCTGGGAGAGTTACATTCAAGAACTCTTCTGTTGTAGATTGCTTCGAGACTTCCTCAATGTTTAAACTCCCTAAAATAGACAGATAAATTACACAGAATGAAAATGCCAAATACATGTTCTGAAGATTTACAGATAAATCTGAAATTTACAATATACCTCCTGAAGTTAAAACAACTACATCTTCACCTCCAGAACCCTTATTCTTCTTCTCTAAAGCAGAAGCCGAAGAAGCACCCAAACATGATTCAATAACCTCATCATTACTAATAGAAGCAACAGCAGAAGCAGCTGCTTCAGCTTCTTGATCTTCAAGTTGATGAGAATCAAGCTCTGGTGCAGATAGGTTATCGTCAACTTGTAGAGAAGGCCTACATGAAGCAGAATCTGGATGTACAGAAACTTTATTGACAGCTCTTACAACAGGTGGAAGAACAGATGGTGGTGTAATTGCTCCTGAAGGCAGGTTAAAAATTATTTAATAAAATATATATAACAGCATAACACCAACATATATTATATGGTAATTGAGATTATCCAAAACAAAACAAAATGATTACCAAATTGGATTTTCTCCCCATAAAGCAAAGAGTTTAATGTTACAGACGTTGATGAAATTCCTTGCTTATCAACAGTATCAGAGTTAACTATAGAAGTTGGCTGTGCATCAAAGTGGGCTGGTTTCATTGCATCATCAAGTTGAGTCTGGGTTAAAGTCATAACCTGAAACCAAAAGATTTAAAACTTTAAATACTTAAATATTACCTCAAAAAGGAAAGAAGGGGAAAGGGAAAAGCTGGGAAAATAGGATGAGTTGGTAAGGTTCTAAGATAAGATAGAATCCATTAGGCCATTACTACATGCTTACCTCTTTCTATCAAAATTCAGTATAAATATTTATAACCTTCAGTCACGGGTGCAACATTAAAGCCACATATTGTATGGAGAAATATGAATTTGCAGGTACCAAAGGTTGGAGACATTAGATTGAGGGATGTGTTAGATTGGTATGCTTACATAACCCACTTGTCCCCATTATTCCATTTATATCTCATCTCAAAAGATGGGAGACTACCTTTGAGATGAGCCTTCGGAACTAGTTAAAGGGCTTAAGGATAATTGTGCTCCTTGGAGTATGTGTACTACATCGAAATGGTCTGATCACTATGTCGGATAAAATAGGTGACAGCGGGTTGCCATGTCTAACTCCTCAAGGGAGAGGTCCCTTCAACAATCACGGAGAAGAAAGCAAAGTATATAAAATTCATAATAATTTTGCAAAACAGGGGAGAGAATCCATATGCCTTTAGTGTGGAGTCAATAGCACCTCTTAGGGGTCCTCTTTCACCAATCAGATAAAATGGTATTGTCTAATATGAGTCTGATTTGGGGAGATGAGTTGGGATGATACCTTGCTTATCTTGTATGCTAGGATTTTAGCCATAAGCTTATCTTGAAGATATGGGTCTGAAATCCCCCCGTCTCAGTGGCAATGTTTGACTTAGGGATGAGGGTGAAGAATGTATGGTTTGCAAACTTGAGAGTTGGTCTGTCTCTGAAGAATTGGTTGACGCATTCCATGATAGTGGGCATTAACTCCTGCCAGAATTTCTTGAAGAATTCAGATGTTAATATATTTGGACCAGGGGATTTACTCATAATTCTAATACTTCATAAAGCAGATCCAAACCCGAACCCGTCCAATAACCTGACTAAAAAAACAAGCTAATTCTTCATCTGAATTCTAAACCCAAACCCGCCCGATAACCCAACTACTTGGTAGAGTCCAATTGATGTGAGGGGAAGTGAAGAAAACAGGTGCGGCTCTTGCCTGTCTTTTAACTATCTATCGTGGCTTTTCCCGTCTTTTCTCCGGAAAAACATTCACTTCAAGCCAACTCCTCTCCAGTAAATGCTAGGTTGTTGAAGCAGACAGCTCAAAATAAAAATTAAAATGCCTATTTTGGAGCACATTTAAACTTTAAAGTTCCGTATGAGCAAACTGGCAAAGCCCAAAAACTAAAACTTAGCTTATCACGTTTGTCCTTACACAGCTCAGTTACAAATGTAAGAGTAAGATAACTAAAAACTTATGCACTAAAGAACTAGACTCCTATGCAATAATAGCTCTACCATCTATCATGGTGTAAGGTAATATCGATTGATATTACATGTAAAAACTTCTTAAATGAAAAGTTATGTATAAAATTATAAACATGTAACATATTTTTTATTGAAGCAGATCAAATTACCTCTTGATTAACATGACCATTTTCCCATGAATCAACTGTAGTAAGATTACAAAAAACT
The DNA here is from genome assembly GCA_001185155.1 of Zostera marina. Classification (NCBI taxonomy): domain Eukaryota; kingdom Viridiplantae; phylum Streptophyta; class Magnoliopsida; order Alismatales; family Zosteraceae; genus Zostera; species Zostera marina. Next base: position 62,858 of record LFYR01001200.1, read on the forward strand.
GAACATCTATCATCAGAAACCTTGCCGGGAATGTGCTTTAACCCATCACTTGCGATTACAGGATCAAAGTTTATTTTGGTTGTTCTGCATATTAGAGTTCTAACATTAAATCACAGAGAGAGAAACTCTATATGATCTTATTAGTAGCAGCAAACGTACTTATTATCCATCAAGCATACATCACTGGCACTTTTTACAGAAGGTGTTCCAACAGGGTGTAAGAGTTCATGCAACATGTCAGTGGAGCATATAGTAGATGGTGAAAGACTGACTGCTGCTATTCGATCAATGACAGGACAAGGAACATCATTTGATAGATTTTCATTACAAATGTTTACCATATTCACATTAGGCACAGCCATGTTACCTTGTGAAAAGTAACGTTGTTTCTTAACTATTTGATTCTGAAATATAAAAAATAATAATAAATGAAAAGAGAAAGATTAAAATAAACTTGTAAAAATAAAATCAATTTAGGGGTTGACGTTATACCCTTGCCACTCTGTATTTAGCTTTAATTTCTTTTTCTTTCTGCTCCCGTCTGTCATTCAACATTTTCCTTTTTGACCTCACCTCGATAAAGTCATCTTCATCACTAGGAATTTCAATACCTGGCTGCTTGAAAATCTGAACAACGCCACTTTGTAAAGGAGCATCTACAACATCCTCAAAATTCACATTACTTTTCAATCTCCTATTTCTAGATTGAGAACCATTTGTGGGAGATGCAATTTTCTTTGACATGGCTTCTTTTCCCTTCACTCTTTTTTCAGAATTGAAAGATCCTGGGCCCAAAGTACCTGCACTTGTGTTTGTTGAACCTGCTGCAAATTTACCATGTCTACTTAAATATATATCTCTTCTAGAAGTCATCCTCCCAGAACCTCCTGATCCAGCATTGGTATCTCGCCTCAAACTTTGGTTGGTATAATCAAACTTTGGTTGTGATTCATATCTCCTACTACCACTCTCTCTAACTCTGAACTCAGTACGACGAATATTTTTCTGAGTCTTTCTTTTCATGTTATTATGATCTTTCTGTGAAGTATCTATCCTGGGAATATGTGACCTGATGCCTGAATTTTTCACTGTGTAGATATATCTCTTTCCTCTTTCAGTGGACATAAGTCCTGAACTATTATTAGACGGAGAAGAATCATTTATAGGGGTATTCTGAGATTCACGAATCTTTATCTTTCCATCATCACCATGATAAGACATTGAGGTTGGATCTTGCAATTCAAGAACTTTACCATGTGGATGACCATGCAATAATTTAGACTCAAACTTTTCTTGAGACGCATCAAAAGACTTATTGCTATTCCCAATTTCATTTTTTTTATTTTGCATAGGAGTGGAGGAATATGGGATCATATTGTTATGTGGAATGCTTCCAATATTCTTATAAAAAGTGTGTTGGGGGGAGAATGAAGATTGATTGAAAGGCATGTTTTGAGTTAAAGGCAATATACCTTGGGATGTAGACGATGTATAATGTAATTTTCTAAACTGAAATAAACTAGGGTGTGAAGAGTGCATATGAGAAATAGATGTACTAACTGGATCATGCAGATGTAGTGGTGTCTGAATGGAGCCAATTTGGATAGCAGGGACTGGAGATGGTATCAAGGAAGGACCTGAGAATAAACCAAACTGAACTTCCATATGCTTGTCAGTTTGGGACGGAACAGAAGAAACCGAGGAGAAAATAGAATGCACGGGTAAGGACTGAGTTTGTATGGCAGATGTCACTGGTTGTGCAGCAGATACCTCCGAGGAAACAAATGTATCCAAACTGCCCAAGGGTCCATAGGAAGAAGCATCAGGTTCAACAACCATATTCTGCAAAGATTTCTCTGCGTCCTTTATCATATCAGATATTCTCACAGGCACATCTGAAAAATTGGAATCCTTTGCATGAAGATCACTTCCTGATCCATCAAGTGCACCATCAAAAGACGCAATATCAAGTGTGGTGCTATCAGAAACCATGTGTGTATCGTTATTATCATCACCACAAGAAGATCGTTCAAGCTGATCACTGCAAGAAATATTAACATTGACACCCTCATTAAACTTTATAACTACCTGATCCATCTCCATTTTCCCATTTTGCTTTTCTAAATGTGTATCTTTGATCTCCTGGGCCATGCCAGAATTCTCACAATCATCCTGACAAACTTCTTCTACCTGGTTGACATCAACAAATTCCTCTAAATCGTGCATTTCAGCATTATTTTCAATAGTCCACTCATCCTCATCTGTATGAGAAATTGAATCCGGCATTACTTGAGTGTTCCTGGCCTCTAGCAATGCCACAGTATGTACATCATCAGATGCAGGAATTTGTATCCCACTGGCAGAAACGGGTACACTACAGAAATCTCCATATTCATCCAAAGAAGTGTGAAAAAGATGGGTTGGTGAACTAGGCTCACTAGAAACAGAAACTGATGATTGGGATCCACGTTGCGAGATGTTCCTCTCATGTTGCTCATTATTTTCATTATTTGGGGAAACAGAAACAGTTCCCTGTTGCCATGAAGTCCTCTCTCTAGAATCACTTCCATAAGAATCTTTAGTGGTCTTCACCTCATTTCTATGAGCACTCCTCAAATATGATTGGGAACTATTGCATTCAGAGTCTGCACTAAAATTATTTCTTTGAACATTTGAAAAAGATGACGGAGGAGGAGGAACCCGTGGCTGCCTCATGACATGCCTCGATCTTAAGGTTTCAAAACCATCAGCATCAGAATTTGGAAATATGCTATCAGAAAATGTGGCTCGAGTACCACCACGTGCATGAGTTTGTCCCCATCCAATACCAATGTAGCCCTCATTGTCGCAAAAAGAATTATCAAAATCGGAATTTCCATGATTCTGTTCGCTACTTCTAGAAACACCCCACCCATGTCCTCTTGTATGATGAAAATCCAGCACCCCGTCTTTGGATAATGGCCTCATTGTGGCAGGTTCAGGACCATTGAAGAATACTTTCTTTAGAAGTATTCTTCCCTTTCCCGATACATCCTGTTGTGAACTGTAATAACCATTTCCTCGGATTGTAGAATTGTGTGTGTTGTTATATGAATCCTTTTTACAGAAATTTGGATGTTTTGATCTTTCTGTAAAATACGAATTTTCATTCCTTGAGGATCTGGGTCTAGATCCTATCTCAAAACCTCTATTAAGACTAGACGAATCAGATGATACTGAACTTGTAATTCGTTCTACCAAGCGTTCACCGTCATCCCAATCACCACCATCGTCTGTTTTACACATTGCACTTTCCTTTGCCATCTCAGATGTTTGATCAGCAGGAGACTCAATAACCTTTGTTTCTGCTATCACTTGTCTCTTTCCCATCCTAGCTTCCAATTCCAATAACTTCAACCGTGCACCCTCTTTTCTCCTCTCTTCCTCCTCTACCTCCCTAGTTGCTTGATCATCATGAGCATCAGCAGGAGATACAATGTCTCTTTCTGCCTTTTCTGCTTGACGTTTTTCCATCCTAGCTTCCAATTCCAACAGCTTTCTCCGTGCGGCCTCTTTCCTCCTATCTTCCTCCATAAGAAAATATTTTTTTTCTTCCTCCCTTGCAATTTTCTGTTCTTCATCTTTTCTCAATGCCTCCAACCTCACATATTCTTCCCTCCACGCTGCTTCTCTTGCCTCGTCTTCAAGACGTTGCCTCATTTCTACCTCCTCTCTAACCATCCTATCTCTTTCTTGCTCTTCCTTTTTAGCAAGCTCCAATGCATGTGCCTGCTCTTCAAGAATCCTTTGCCGTTCTTCCTCTTGCATTCTTTGAACCCTCTCTAATTCAGCTTCAAAAGATTCCCTTGCTGGATCATGGAAATCAACATTTTTTAAGGTATCTTTCTTCCTTCTTAACACATTAAAATTAAAATTCCCTGAATAACGATCACTGCTGTCAAAATTTGCGTCCTCCATATATAATTTTCCACTGCATGGTAAGAAATGTTTGTTCCTAAAGAAAGAAGATGGTGATTCATTAAAAGAAACGCCTTTGTTTCCAAAAGAATGTTGAGACCTTGAACCAAACTCTTCATGAAAATCATTGATCCTATGCCGTTTACTGTAAGTATCCCCATATCGATCATTTACATTTTCATTCTTCTGGGAATTTCTCACATTAAATTGTGCAGGACTATTCTTGCCTATCTGTATGTTTTGTCCAAAACTCAAATCTCTTCTTTGGTACCATGAATCCTGAGCCGCATTGCAATTGGCATCACGGACATTCTCTGCATAAGGAAACTCATCATGTCTGCCAATATCTCGGTTGTTATCTTTAAAAAGAGAATTACACTTGGAAGAACCAGATATACCTCTTTCGACTCCATTTCCTCTAGCAGAAATTCCGTCGTTATGAAGCAATGAACCTCTCCAAGATCGGGACTCACGTCCTTGAATAGATGAGTCTCTGCTAAATGAATCTGCAATAAAATACTCTTTGGACGGAGCAGCACTGCTAACCTTGGAATAGTTTCTTCCACTAGCACTAGGATAACCATGGCCCCAACCACAATCAGTCCTAGAGAAACCTTTATCTCTACCACGATCCAAGATTCTATGGCTTGTGTCACGTTCATCATCAGCCCAATCTGATGTGTGGGAAAGTTGAACAGTGGTCAGGGGACTTTGATATAATCCAGCCATGGTCGTTGGTTGTTTAGTACCACCACTGCTGGGGAACAAATCCATGTCTCTTTCTTCACCCAGACCTTTCTGACTCGATGAAAGGGAAGAAGGTTGCAACAATGGTGGGGAATCACGATCATTAAACTCCTCTACTGATACTTTATGGTTTGGTTTCTGATTTGATGGGGTTCTCTGTGAAGAAGGAAGAGTGGCAAGCAAAGAAGGAAAATCTTCCCCCTTCAAAACTTCAACTTTTTCCATCTCCGTCAAGGACCTCCCCAAGCCTACTGAAGTAACAAGTTGTGATCCACAATCTGACATCCCATTCATCTTATCACGAGAATCCGATATCCCAACCTGAACCCCTCGACCTTCATTCTTCTCCAAGGGCACTGGTTGAGCGACTACTGGCTTCGTCCATCCCATCCCGGATCCTCCATGAGCGGAGCCAACCCCAGAGATTCCAACCCCAGATTGCAATCCAGAGCCCGTCAACGTATCTTTCCTCTCATGTTCCTTCCTCAAGGACGGCAAGTTCAAGGGTGGCGGAACTGCAAGCCTCGAGGGAGCCTTCTGTCCGGAACTCCTGGGCCGCGAAAGCACCACCATCCCGCCCCCTCCTCCGCCACTGGAACTTCTTCCACGCGATCCCAAACCTCCATTGACATAACGCGAGGCGTAGGAAGATGATGACGACGACGACGATGTAGGATGGGGCTTTCCGTACGATTTGTTGAGATTGACGGAGACGAACTTGGTGTGGTTGGCCATGCGCAGAAAAAAAACCCCGGTCTAGAATCGGATCCCAGGAGATCCCAGTGTGTAAACGTCGTATTTGCAGTTTGGAGAATCGCAGAGGAGAATTTTGGGGATTAGAAGAAAATTAGGGTTTCTGTTATGGCGCCCGTAGGGCGTGGGCTGTGGGTGGGCGGTCGTAGCCTCGTAGAGATTCGGGTTTGGAAATCAATTTGATTTACGAGAATAACTATAACACGATCGTAACAGTGACCATTATAACCCAAATTATAATCACACAATTACACAAATGACAGGCTACAGTTATACTTTTTATTACCAGGTGCTTAACACTATTCTAATTACCTGACATAGTAAATTAGTAATTAACAGTGTATAATTAATATTAATTATTAATCCACTAATATACCCCTTCAAACTTTAGAGAGTCGTCTTACGACTTTGCTCACTGATCCTTGCCGGAATGTGAGACACCACTAACGTCCTTTCTCGGACAAAAATGTGCTTAAGTTTGATGTGTCCAATTAGGTTTCTTGCTATAAACGTCGCTCTCAAGTTGTCGGATAAAAATTTCAGAGGAATTGGAATATATATGCCCCCCAAGCTCCTTCCCTTTTCATATGATCATCAAGGATGCACAAGGTGCTCTTTCAAGTATTGCATGATGGTTCACTCTACAAACTCATATCGCCACCCACTCTCTACGTGGTTCGGGTGGCGGTAAATCTATGGCATTGTTTGGGTATAAAGACAATGCTTTTATAACCACTCAATGGATAACACGAACCCTGACCAGGTGTCAACGTTCACAAGACACCTGGCCTAACAGGTATTGCCATAGGAGATGAGTTTCTTGGCTATAAAAGCCAATGTATTTTCCATGAATAACACACGATTTTCAGGCATTTCGCTCTTCTTCATTCCCCGACCATCTTCCACCCTACCTTCCCGATATTCTCCTCCCCACTCCGCTTGTCCAGCCAATCAACTATGCCCCGATACTCTCAATCCACACACATTCCACCACTTTCTCCCAAATCCCCACAATGCCGACTAACCCAGAGTTAATCATCACTAATCCAGACACAAACATTGGTGAACTCGACGCGAACTTACCTCAACCCGTTATCGCGCCGACCAGCGAACCAGAGCATAATACCACACACGGAAAGGAAGAGTTCACCAACGGACCTTCTCCCAAAGAGCAAGAAAAAAACAACGAAAGAAAGCGAGGAAGAAAAATTGTCGACACGTCGTCGAGAAAAAAGAAGAAGGGACCGGGTACGGGTACGGGACTATGATCACGGCGATCACAGATCACGCACGTCAGAGAGGCATTACAGGGAGGATATGCTATTGAGGAAAATAGAAGACCTGAAAGAACAGGTTAGGTACCTAACAGGGCTGGAGTAAGAAGTAGAGGACATACGAGGGCTGATAAAAATCCCACGGGCCAGTGAGCCCGAGTGCAATACCAAACAGGTCACGGACCCAACCTCGAGCTCAATCCCATTAACATGATTAAATAAAAAATCGGGAGCCTTAGCAGGTCATTTAACCACAGGTGCATACCCTGAGAAATGAGTCCGTCCAAAGTTACCAGAGTACAGGGGAACTACAGACCCAGAAGCTCATATTGTTAAATTTTTAGCAAATATGGAGGATGTCACAGATAGAAAAGATCTGTGGTGTTGAATGTTCGTCAGGATCCTAGAGGGTGATGCGATAAGCTGGTACACAGACTTACCAGCCGAAAGCATACACAGCTTTGATGAGTTGCGTATCAGGTTTATTGAAGCTTTTAGCCACCTGGTTAAAAAAAATCAATATAGGGATGCTTTTAAATATCAAACAGGCACCAGACGAAAGCCTGAGAAAATATATAGCCAGGTTCAACGAAACATTGATGAAAGTAGTAAGACCAAGTGATAGTGAAGCCATCATGACCTTAATTGCAGGTTTGAGACCCACAAGGTTCTTATTAAAAATAACAGATGATCCGCCAACCACGTTAGCGGAAACCATGGAAAGAGCATATAGGGAAATGAATGCAGAAGAAACTATGGGCCAACGTATGAAAGAAGTAGTAGAATGACAGATGCCCAGAGCCACCAGAACAGATGGTAAAGGCAACCCATCCGCACCCAATTCAAGCAAAATAGGAGCAGGGCTTATCCCAAATCAAGCTAAAATATTCAGAGAGTTGAAGGATAAAGGAGTCATCCCCCCAGGCAGACCATTAGATGAGAGAACCCGTCGGTTTCGAGATAATGGCAGATTCTGTGAATACCACCAAGATGTAGGACACAATACAGATGAATGCAGGTCCCTGGCAAGGGAAATGGAAAAGTATCGATCCCAAGAAAAACTCTCAGGACCTCCAAGAAACCAACAAAACTACAAAGGTACAGCATTTATGATACTCGGTGGAGACGAAAATGCAAAAGCCATAAACTCCATTCAGGGCAAGAGACCTCGTCGCGAGATAATATCCTTCTCTGAGGAAGATTCCTTGGAAATAAGGTTCCTCCACCAAGACCCTCTGGTCTTCTCCCCAGTAATAAATGAATTTTTAGTTCAAAGAGTATTAGTAGACACGGGTGCCTCGATAGACATCATATACTGAGATGCATTCAAAAATCTAGGACTAGTAGAAGAAAATCTCTCCCCAGATACTACCCCAGTCAAAGGGTTTGGATAAACAAAGATCCCAATAGCAGGCACTATTGTGTTGCCAGTCACATTAAGATAAGATGAGCTCACCACAACCAGAAAGATATGTCTTACGGTGGTAAGGTTCAATTCAGGATATAATGCCATTATTGGTAGAACAACCCTAGACGAATTCGCCGTAGTTTCCTCATTCTACCACCAATGCCTAAAATTCGGACCCCAAATGGTATATGTTGCATAAAAGGATCACAACCGGTAGCAAAAACATATTATCTAAACACCAACACTTGCCAGGATAACGCAAGAGAAGCTAGCCCGTATGAAGATTGCAAACGAAGTAATGCAATACAGTATTCCAAGATACTTGCAAGAAGAAGATGAGAAGGAAATACCAACGTCAAGTTACGAGATAGTAGAGCTCGAGGAGGGGAAGGAAATCAAAATCGGAAAACAACTGCTAGCTGAAGAAAAGAAAACGTTAAAAAAGTTACTGAAAAACAACATAGACGTATTTGCATGGAAGCTCGATCAAATTCCAGGAATAGAAAGAAACCTCGTAGAACACAAACTGTACACAAAACCAACAACATTCCAATAAAACAAAAACTACGAATACTATTGTCAGAAAGAAGCATAACTGCAAAGCTGGAAATCAAAAATTTGCTGCAAGCAGGCTTCATAAGAGAAGTTGCCTACCCAAAGTGGCTATCTAACGTGGTCATGGTAAGAAAACCATCAGGAGAATGGAGGATGTGTGTCGACTTTACAAATCTAAATCTCGCATGCCCAAAAGACAGTTACCCTCTACCATCCATCGACAGTCTGGTCGACAGAAGTTCAGGTAACAAAATTCTAAGTTTCATGGACGTCCATTCGACTACAATCAAGTCAAAATGTATAAAGAAGATGAAGAAAAAAAAGGCTTTCATCACAAACTTCATAACTTTCTGCTATATTGTCATGCCTTTCGGACTAAAAAACGTTGATGCGACATTCCAAAGACTGATGGACAAGGTGTTCAAAGACCAAATAGGTAAAAATGTAGAAGTGTATGTTGACGATATTCTAGTCAAATCAGCAGAAGAAGAAAACACTGGAAAGACTTGAAAGTAACCTTCAGCAGGATCAGAGAAGATGGCATCAAGCTAAAGCCGGAGAAATATACCTTTGGAGTTATTGAAGGAAAATTCCTCGGATACCTCATATCATATGAAGGAATAAGACCACACCCGGAGAAGGTCGAAGCCATAGTAAAAATGGAGGCACCAAAAACCCTGAAGGAGCTACAGAAGCTAAATGGTAAAGTAGCAGCGTTAAATAGATTCATACCCAGAAGCGCAGATAAATGTAGATCATTCTTCAATATACTTCGGAACCCCAGCAAGAAGATAGAATGGAGCGAGGAATGCAAGGAAGCCTTTAGTAAGCTGAAAACAGCTCTGAAGGAATTACCAACATTGCAAGCACCCAACCCAGACGAACCCTTGTACCTGTATGTCGCGAGTTCAGAAACAACCATCAGTGCAGTATTGGTAACGGAAAATGATAAAATACAAAAACCAGTATTTTATTTCTCAAGAACTTTGCAGGGAGCAGAAAACAGGTATCCCCCTTTGGAAAAACTAGTACTGGCAGTAATCGCCAGCGCCAGACAACTAAGAGCTTATTTCCAAGCTCACTCAATAATCATACCAACCAACTTCCCATTACTTCAAACATTACATAAACCAGATATGTCTGGTAGACTGGCCAAATGGGTCATCGAATTAAGCGGGTACGACATAAAATTCGTACCAGCCAAAGCTATAAAAGCACAGGTACTGGCCGATTTCATCGCGGAATTAACACAAGATGCTGTAGAAAGCTGCAACATGGCGAAAACCTGGAATATGGAAGTCGATGGCTCGGCAGGAAAGAATGGTTGCGGAGCAGGAATCATCTTAATAAGTCCAGAAGGGCTAAGATTAGAAAAATCGTTGCATTTCAATTTCAAAACCACTAACAACGCCGTTGAGTATGAAGCACTTATAGTAGGCCTCGATTTAGCTAAAGGTTTGAAAATTAAAAGTTTGGTTATTAATACAGACTCTCAGTTCGTAGCCAACCAAATTCAGGGTTCATACGAGGTGAATGAGCAAAGCTTAAAAGACTATAGAGAAGCATCATTACGAGCAATTGGAGACGTTAGCTCAGTAAGAATCAATTTAGTCAAAAGAAAGTACATTGAGGAAGCAGACATTTTAGCAAAACTAGGTGCTGCAAAAAACTCCCCCCAGGGAGAATGGATACAGGTAAGTAACCTAAACTACTCATCAATTCAGGAAGGCAAAATGAACTTAGAAATAATAGAATCCAAAGAGGATTGGAGAAAAGAAATAATTACCTTCATCAGGGGAGATAAGATACAAAAAGACAGATTTGAAGAAAGGAAAATAAGAAACCAGGCGGCACATTATATTTTACAAGAACAAGAATTTTACCGAAGAGAAACAAGCAACTTCTCATTTAGAAAGGAAGAAGGAAAGAAAATAGCCCCAAGTATCCATAACGGCGGTGGTGGGGCCCACCAATAGGTATCAAGACAAGGGTACTTCTGGCCCTCAATAAAAGCTGGCACACGCGAAATAGCAAAGAAGTGCAAAGAGTGTCAGCAATACGCCAACATACAACATGCTTCATCAACAGAACTAACCCCAATCTACACTCCAGTCCCGTTTGCCAAGTGGGGGTTAGACATCATTGGACCCTTCCCTCTGGCCAGCAAGGGGAGGAAGTACGCATTCGTAGCAGTAGAATATTTCACCAAATGGGCGGAAGCAGAACCGACCAGGTCAATAACATAAGAAAACGCTGTAAAATTTGTATTCCGAAACATCATCTGCAAGTTCGGAGTCCCAGTCCAAATCATAACAGACAACGGCACGCAGTTCGCAGGAAAGGCAACGAGAAGTTTTTGCAAGGACAGCAATATCAAGTTGAGTTTCGCTTCGGTACATCACCCGCAAACAAATGGACAGGTAGAGGCTGCCAACAAATCTATCGTGAAGATCTTAAAAAGGAAAGCAGGCGGATACCCGAAAACCTGGGCAGACACAATGCTTGAAGTATTATGGGCATACAGAACCACGTATAAAACAGCAACAGGCCAAACTCCATATAAACTTGCATTCGGTCTAGAGGCAGTCGCACCTACAGAACTAGTATGACCCACGACAAGAATCAGAAACTATGAACCCAGCAACAATGAAATAGCGGAACAGGATAATCTAGAAGAAGTAAGAGAAGAGGCAAGTATAAGAGAAGCCAAATATAAAAGGATGATGGAAAGACACTTCAACGCAAAGATAAAAAAGAAATACCTCAATCAGGGAGATTGGGTCCTGAGAAACGCACGATTAACAACCAAGGAGCAGGACAGGGGAAACTGTCCCCCAACTAAGAAGGAACTTACATAATTAAAGACATTGTCAACGAAGGCACCTACACACTGATGAAATGCAGCGGAAAAATCCTTCCAAAAACTTAGCACGCTAATGATCTCAAAAAATTCTACCCTTAAGCCAGACAAAGCCATTAATAAGATAGTAAATCAGCTAAATTATCCTTTTATCTTTGTATGAACTTTTTATTTTAATAAAGTTTTTTTGTTTTTCAAAAAAAAAAGAGAGAGAGGAGCCCAATAGTTTTTTGGCCCAAGAAAAAAGCCAACTTCACTAGCGAGTTGGACTCAAAAATTAAACCCAGAAACATCAAGGAAATCCACGCCTCTTAAGGTACCAGGCCTCTCATCAAACGAGTTGGGCTCAGAAACTAACGCAACTTTACTAGCGAGTTGGACTCAAAAATAGGCCCAGAAACATCAAAGAAATATACGCCTCTTAAGGTACCAGGCCTCTCATCAAACGAGTTGGGCTCAGAAGCTAAACACGGAGAAAAAAATTACCAAGAAGGTCCACAGATATGAAGGTTCAAGATTACTAAAGAAGAAGGAAACGAAACGCGGCCCAGAAAGTAAAGAAAGTCCGAAGAAGAAAGCCCACAACAAACAAAAGTCCAGAGGACCCAACAAGCAATCAAGAACATCATGGCCAAAATCATATAAACGCCAAAAGCCCATTTACTGGCATATCACATTCAAAAGCCCTTTTACACAAAGGCATAATCCGGATAGGAGGCCCAACAGAGGGTCTAACCATCCACGAAAGTTTTACAAAAAAAAACCCTGGGAAAAATAAGTCTTACAAAGAGTACAATGCAAATAAAAAATTACAAGGCATTAAAACGCAAAAGTCATATTGGCGATGAAGCTCCCGTCGGTGGATAGGCAACGCGGTGAGAAATCCAGCCCAAAAGGAGATGATCAGCGAGCTCATCCTCGGTGTAAGGAACCTGCATAAAATCGATATCGGGAAAGACCTTGCCACACATTGATTGACAACGATGGAAGCCTTCAGTAAGGTAGAGCTGCTGGCTCGTCTGAAGCTCAGATAGCAGTTGCTCGTTCACCGAGCTAAGGTGGGAAAATTGACTCGCCAGTAAAAACTTATCATTCTCCAACGACTGCATACGAGAAGTGGTTTCGCATGCCACGATATACATGGCATGCAAAGGGGTCACACTCTGCAAGAAAAAAGAAAGAAAGGTGAGTAAAAAAGAAGGATATAAAGAAACAGAAACGACAGAAATTTACGTTAAGGGCCTGGGAGAAGGCTCCGAAGGCCAAACTCTAGAAGGGGTGGGAGTGTGCAAAATTCCACTCAGCGTTCGTTGCACCCAACTCCCTCACAAAGGATGAACTCCGATAGAGTCGACCTACCGAAAGTGCTGAGTGCATGAATGGAGGGACTAGCATGGAAGTGGGAGCGTTAGGCAGCATCGAAAGAGGAGCAAAGAAGCTCTCCACCGGCGGAGTAGCTACTGGTGGTGGCATCAATGGCGGTGTTGGAGTTGGAACAACTGGAATCGTAGCGGGCAGTGGGGAGCTAGGAGCAACTTCCGGAAAAAAGGCATGAGTGAGTACTCGGGAACGCGGAACATCGGCAATAACTGCAAGGACAGGAAAAAAATAAGTTAGACAGTAACAAAAAGGAGGAGAATAGGACAGTTGGCAAACCGTCTTCCATGGTGCGCAGAGGGAATGGTGAGAACTTGAGCAAACTGAGAATGGGCACGTACGGAGAAGGATCAGACGCAAGGCATTTAAAGACTTAAGGATGGGAAAGATGCAGACCTCGAAGTAAAACACATTAAAGACAAGGTATACTTGTCCCGCTCCTCGAGGGTTTAGTAATATCGAGGATCGGATGTCAGCGGGTGCAAAGTGGCGCCTATCTCCGTAGGCGTGAAGTCTAACAGCAGGCGGCGCAGAAGATCACTTCGCTCGAACCAAGGGTCTGGCGTCGGAAGTCTGCCACTCTGACACGAAAAGTTACCTTTCGATGGGACCCTCTCGATGTCAACTGAAATGACCAGTGACGAAGCAAGACTAGGAGGAGCAATGGAGTGAAAAGGGAGAGGCGAGAGTCGCTCTTTTCTTAGCAACACGACAAAGTTTAGGGAAGATCGTCGGAGGGGGAGTGAAGACATTTTTCAAAAAGCTCTCGTGGCGTAATGATGATGGTGTAATGGAGCAAGAAGGAGAGGTTTTATAAGCTAACAAAGCGCGCCTATCTAGGGAATGAAGAAGAAAAATTAAAACATAGACCTTTTATGTTATCACCACGATAGGGTGGAACATGCGCAAAGTACAAGCAAAAGGGAAATAACGCAAATACACAACATCACTACATAAGTAAAAAAGAAAGGGGTCCCACGGCAAAGTTCAGGTCATGCACGAACACTCGAAGATCGAAGAGTTGCACGACGACGAGTGGGATAGGGTGGCACGCCAGCATTCGTCTCTTAGGAAGTAGGAATGGCCCCCGCGCTAATATGCCAGGCGGTAGGCGACATGACATGAGTAGAAACAACGACCCTCTCATTTTTCAACTGCGCAAGCCTCACACGAACATCCACCAGAACCTTACGGGTCCGATCAGTCAGATACTGCAAGTGCGAAAATAAGGCATCGTCGGTGGTCACAATCTGAATACCGGCCAGTGAACTTTGGTGGCAAACGAGTTCCAACGCGAACTCTTCAAATGCCGCGATAGCCATACCAAGAAACAGGAAGTCGAGCAGAACGGAGACAAAATGGATCACGCGAGGGTGGGAGTAGTGTTTGGGTATAAAGACAATGCTTTTATAACCACCCTCCTCCACTCAATGGATAACACGAACCCGACCAGGTGTCGACGTTCTCAAGACACCTGGCCTAACAGGTATCGCCATAGGAGATGAGTTTCTTGGCTATAAAAGCCAATGTATTTTCCATGAATAGCACACGATTTCCAGGCATTCCGCTCTTCTTCATTCCCCGACCATCTTCCACCCTGCCTTCCCGATATTCTCCTCCCTACTCCGCTTGTCCAGCCAATCAACTCTGCCTCGATACTCTCAATCCACACCCATTCCACCACTTTCCCCCAAATCCCCACAATGCCGACTAACCCAAAGATAATCATCACTAATCCAGACACAAACAGGCATCAACGACTTTGTCATCTTCATGAGATGGTCGTACGTAGAAATAACGCATTAAATAAACTTATTATTTTCAATTCTCGCTTTGATTGTTATTCATCTTGTTTGCTTGACAAAGCTTGTCGAAAAACCCTTGTACTCACTCTATTCTAGAGTAGTTGCACCACTTGGTTTGTTTCATAATGATGTTATGGGGTCCCTCCTCAATTTTTTTATATAATGGATTTAGATATTTTGTTCTATTTTCCAAGATTTTCAGAAAATGATTGAAAGACAGTTATATTCAAAATAAAATGTTTTCGATTTGATTTTGGGAAGAATACAATGCATTGACTGATCACTTTAATTTTTAAGTCTTGTAGTATTCAACACAGAATTTCATGTCCTCTACCTAAGGGTGTAAATGGGTCCAAGCCTGAGGCTAATTTTAGTCTCATTGAATGTTTTGGACCCGAAGGTTTGGGTCCGGGTCCAGACCCGAACAGTTAGTAATTCGTGTACAGACCCAATCGGACCCGGACCAACTTCATAGGTCCGGGTCCAAGCCAGTCATCTCAAACCCAGTCCATTTACACCCCTACCTTTACCCATGAACAAAATAGAACGTTTAAAAGAAAGATTAGTCAGATTGTAGTTACGGGTTTAAGATTATTAGTCCAAAGCTATTATGGAATGTTATTGAGTGTTTGTTATTTTTAGTCAGATTATGGAATGTTAGACGTTAGTAAGTCTCCTGAAGAAGTACTTAAAAAGATCATTAAGGATATTAATCTCTCATTTGATTTGGAGTGTTACAAAAAGAGTTATTGTCATCATTTAAAAACATATATGGCGAAAGTATATGAAATTGATAGGAGATGAATTTATAAGGGGAAGAATTGAGAAGGGATTGGAATAAGTGTAATAACCTGAATTTTCTTAATTTAAACAGGGTTATTCCCAAATTTAATTAAACAAACAACCAAAATCCATATGCCTGAATGGGCGCACACAACAAAATCAGACTCTTTATTTAACTAATATCTTAGGATCCCATTCATGTGTGAAACCCTCTGTCCAGTCCATTCCAAGCCATCCCTTATTTTGCAATAAAATGTCATTTACATGGGTAAGTTGCAAACACTTAGTATGTGAATATATAATAAATCTTATATATATAGTTCATGAATTTCTTTTAGAGCATATCAACCCTCCTTGGTTACCAATAGAGGTTCTTATGAACCCTCCTTTTTCCTTTACATGGGTCATCGAGTAAACCCTCGCCATGCCGTCAAACTCCGTCGGGTCATGTAGCCTCGTCAAGCCCGTTAAGTTCCTTTCATTTCATATGTCGTCAAATCCCTAAGGATCCGTAAATTTCGTATGATTGGGCATGAGTGAGGAGAGATTGAGTAATCCACTCAATCCAAATCTTGGTCAATAACCTTGGTGAATCTTCAGTGAATAGAAAGGAGGTTAGATTGAGTGTCACCCCGGGGACTTGCTCGATCTTCTCCTTTCGTCGTTCACCCCTAAATCCCTAACTTCAAGGTTTGGGTTCCTTTAAAATTTAACCCGATGATGGATGAGAATAGTTCAGGTCGAGTGCCATTCCAAAAACCGGCTTGACCCGTCCCTTTCGTTGGCCATTCTTAAATTCATCTGAATTTAAGGTTAGGGTTCTTTAGATTTCATTGATTTTCCTTTTACAC
The DNA here is from genome assembly GCA_001185155.1 of Zostera marina. Taxonomy (NCBI): domain Eukaryota; kingdom Viridiplantae; phylum Streptophyta; class Magnoliopsida; order Alismatales; family Zosteraceae; genus Zostera; species Zostera marina. The sequence continues at coordinate 79,228 of LFYR01001200.1, forward strand.
TTTTCGTTATTAGATCCAAAGAAAACTCAAAATTAAAATAAAACCCGAAATGTCATTTAAATCCTCGAGAAATGAAAGGGTTTGCATTAGTAAAAATCAAACTTTTAAATCGACTAAGTTTGAGTTTAATGTACTTCTCGTTCGTTTAACTCAACCTTTGAAAACAAAACACAGACCTTTAAATTTACTCGACCACCACCCTGGAATAGGAGGCGGTAGGTCTATAAAATTGAAACTTAACCTCAAACAACCAACCCAATTATTCAGACCCATCTTTTGATTTTATTGGTTAAAATCGACCATGTGGGTGTCCCATTTGGGTGTCTAAGGCTTAAGCATGAGCTTCTAGCCCTAGGGCAGCGCAAATCCTGAACTTGGAGACCTTGTGGAGCCCAGTCCACGATTATAGTTGATGGGGGTGAAACCCGACCAGTACTCCAAGACGCGCAAGCAAGCGCCAAGCGGGGAACTCCGCGGGAAACCGGACCGGAACTCAAGTGTGCAGAGCTCTGCTTCGCTAGGAATCCTTCTTCTCCAAATGACTTGCCTTTAATGAGTGGGGGGTGCCCTCTATTTATAGGGGTTCTTATGGGGGCAATATGGTCATTTGGGCAGTAACCGCCTAACTGCCCAACTGATCAGATTGGGTCCAGGGGTCGACTTTCCAGAGATCGACTTTCTGGGGGTCGACTTTTCCTGGTGATCGACTTTACTCAAAAGTCGATCCCAGGGAAGTCGATCCTCAGGAAAGTCGATCTTCCTAGGATTCGACCTGGGACCTCCCCAACCCTAGAATAGATACCCTAACTCATCTTAGGCTACCCGGACTTCTAGTTGCTGGTAGGTTGTGACCGTGTTCAGGATACTGTATCGCCAGTACTCCCCCCTCCTCTGCGTATTAGATACTTTGGGATACGTCTTTTAGTACTATGGTCTGTGTGTCGGACCCTGTACTATCAGTATTCCCCCCTCTTTGCGTGCTGGGATGTGGATTTTTGGTGATGTCCCTGGATGTAAGATCCTCTCTCACCAGTATTCCCCCCTCTCTACGCCTGCGAGGTTGTATCTATGCTTCCACGGAGGTTGTCACGCGCTTTTGCCAACTATTGTCCGGTTTGTCCTAGCCGAAGCCTACTCCTTGCACACCTGTCCGGCCCGATTCTCCCGCGGAACCCTGCTTGCCCACCTTGACGCCTTGCCTGCGCTATCTTTGAGCACTGTTTGGGTTCTCTTCCCTATGGCGGGTTTTGAGAGTGCCCGACCCCCTCATTTTGTCCGCCTTTCTGCGATAGGGGTTGAGTGTGCTTCCTCGTCTACCCACGTTCATCCGTGGGTGAGGACTATTACTTGAATACTTGCCCCCTCCTTTTGCTCGCCTTTTGCGACTGAGGCTAAGTGTGATTTCTCGTCTACCTACATTCATCCGTAGGTGAGGGTTGTTGTTTGAATACTTGCCCCCTCCTTTTGCTCGCATTTCTGCGACTGAGGCTAAGTGCGACTCCTCGTCTACCTACGTTCGTCCGTAGGTGAGGATTGTTGTTTGAATACTTGCCCCTTCCTTTTGCTCGCCTTTCTGCGACTGAGGCTAAGTGCGACTCCTCGTCTACCTACGTTCGTCCGTAGGTGAGGATTGGTGTTCGTCCGTAGGTGAGGTCCACCCTTTAGCTGATGTGTTCCCCGTCTAACCTACGTTCTTCCGTAGGTGGGGTTCACTCTTGCCGATGTGTTCCTCGTCTAACACTACGTTTCCGTAGGTGAGGTTCACTTTTTGAGTACATCCCTTGTCTAACGCTACGTTTTCGTAGGTGAGGTTCTCTCTTGCCGATGTGTTCCCCGTCTAACCTACGTTCTTCCGTAGGTGGGGTTCACTTTTTTGAGTACGTCCCTCGTCTAACACTACGTTTCCGTAGGTGAGGTTCACCCTTTAGCCGATGTGTTCCCCGTCTAACCTACGTTCTTCCGTAGGTGGGGTTCACTCTTGCCGATGTGTTCCTCGTCTAACACTACGTTTCCGTAGGTGAGGTTCACTTTTTGAGTACATCCCTTGTCTAACGCTACGTTTTCGTAGGTGAGGTTCTCTCTTGCCGATGTGTTCCCCGTCTAACCTACGTTCTTCCGTAGGTGGGGTTCACTCTTGCCGATGTGTTCCTCGTCTAACACTACGTTTCCGCAGGTGAGGTTCACTTTTTGCCTTGGATGGGATACGCATCCTGACTCTGTTACCATTAAGACTTTCCCTACCCACGTTCTTTCGTAGGTAGAGTTAATTTGGCGTCCTACATTGTTACTGCGTCCAGTAATAGTAGGAGTTCAAATATCTTTATATGGCTCAGTTCATTTTGCTGCCGTATCTCCATCCGAGTTGTGGACTTCCACAATTCCTCAGGAGCATTTCGCGTTACACCCTCCTGTC
>LFYR01001200.1:90828-126477 GCA_001185155.1 Zostera marina
TGAAATTTTCTCTTTGGTGCTTCATATGCTTTTTTATTGCTTATGGCACCTCTCTCTTTTTCTTTTTCTTTCTCATACTCTTCAGAATTTATGTATTTCTGGGCTTTTGTTAGCAGGTCCTCCATGCATTTTACATTACTGACGTTTAGCTTTATTGCTAATGGCGTGTTCATGTCCAGCCCTTTCGAGTATGCGCATATTGCGATTGTTGTGTTCAGATCGGAGATTTTTTGCATGGCTTCCGTGAATTTAGTTGTATAATTCCGGAGCGTATCTCCATTCTGTTTGATTGCAAACAGTGATTCTGTGCCCTTTCTTACTCTTGTGTTTCCACAGTGTTGGGCGACGAACTTCTTTTTCAAATCTTCGAAACTTGTTATGCTCCCTGGCTGTAGTTCAACGAACCACCTATATGTGGGCCCCTTCAGTGTTCCTGGGAATGCTCTGCATAAGATGTCATCCCTTGATGTGGCCCATTGCATTGCCCCCACAAACATATTTATGTGGTCTGCCGGGTCCATCTTCCCATCATACATTTGCAGCCTGGGTAGCCTGAATTTCAAAGGTGCTGGTTTTACCATCAGCGATCTGTGCAGGGTATCCATGCCTACTAGCCAATTTGGAACCTCGCCTCCTCCTTCTGTGTCTCCCGTGCTTTCTTCCTGTACGGGTTTTCTGAAAAGAGGTTTGGGTTGCTCCTCTGGTTTGCGAGGTAGTGGCGCGCTTGAGTGAGCTGCCCTATGACTTGACACCTCTTGCTGCGCCTTGGCCTGCTTTGAGATTTGAGCTTTTGACTGGTATATTGATGCCTTAGACTTTTCAATATCCTTTATCTTCTCGCTCATTTTTGCTATGGTTTCCTTCATTTTTTCCAGCTCTTCTATGGGCATTTTTATGAACCCATGAGTGGATTCTGATGCAGCAGCCCTTGGTTCCTTGCTGCTTGTGGGTCCCCCCTTCTGAGGTTGTTCTTCCGAAGGTTTCTCCTTTTCAGCAAGGAGTCGGATGGCCTCTGCTATTGCCTGAACTGTGATGTTCAGATTTTCCCCTCCTGCTGAAGCTTGGGGGGTTTGCTCGGGTTCGCCTTCGGGATCAGCCTCAGGTCCCGTGGGAGTCCTTTTGTTTTTATTGGCCTTGGGTGGTCGACCCACTGGCCTTTTAGTTTTTGAGTTGCCAGGTTGTTGCTCTGGCGCCTCCTGAGAATTTGCTCCTCCTCCTTGGGAAGTGCTTCGAGTTACCACCATCCTGGAGTGTTCGACTTTTCTTGGAAGGAGTGTTCGACTTTTGCTTGGAGAGAAAAGTCGATCTTCAAAAAGTCGATCCTTAGTGCACTTGGAAGATTCCTTGGAAGTCGATGTCTGAAAGCCTAGCTCCTTGAGGGATCGACTTTTTCCTTGGAAAAAAAAAGTCGATCTTCTGAAATGTCGATCCCTTGCTGGCTGATTTCCTCGCAAGACTCCCTAGCTGGCGACTTGGAAAAAAGTCGATCACTTTTTTTCGAAAAAGTCGAGGAGCTTTTGTCGTGAGTATCTTTGGATCACAGACGGCGCCAACTGATGGGGGTGAAACTCGACCAGTACTCCAAGACGCGCAAGCAAGCGCCAAGCGGGGAACTCCGCGGGAAACCGGACCGGAACTCAAGTGTGCAGAGCTCTGCTTCGCTAGGAATCCTTCTTCTCCAAATGACTTGCCTTTAATGAGTGGGGGGTGCCCTCTATTTATAGGGGTTCTTATGGGGGCAATATGGTCATTTGGGCAGTAACCGCCTAACTGACCAACTGATCAGATTGGGTCCAGGGGTCGACTTTCCAGAGATCGACTTTCTGGGGGTCGACTTTTCCTGGTGATCGACTTTACTCAAAAGTCGATCCCAGGGAAGTCGATCCTCAGGAAAGTCGATCTTCCTAGGATTCGACCTGGGACCTCCCCAACCCTAGAATAGATACCCTAACTCATCTTAGGCTACCCGGACTTCTAGTTGCTGGTAGGTTGTGACCGTGTTCGGGATACTGTATCACCAATAGTCCCGTGTTCATAAGGATTTGTGTTGTCCAGTAAAATAATTTAAAGAACAAAAATTAGAAACCAACAACTCAAGAGATAGCAAAAACCTAAAATATCACTAAAACCACAAGGACAAGAAGTTCATTTCTTTTATTACCTAGCAGAAATACTGAAATATCAAACAGAAAATCAGAAGACAGAATATCAAAAAATCAGAAAACAGAAAAACAGGAACAGAAAAACAGAAAACAGAAAAGCAAACAGAAGAAAAAGAAACAAAAAGAAGAAGAAAACATTAACTTTCCTTGAACCAAAAAAAAAACAATCGAACAACAACTTTGTTGTACGAAACCAGGCCTCTAATCTCTCAATGGTGATACAATCCGTAAACCAAAAATCATTTATATCATTACATCATTTCATTTCATTTTTAATAACAATATTTCATACTAAAATATTCTAGTAGAAGGATTGAATATATCTACGTACCTTGATCTTTTCTTAGTATTTTCTCCTAACACTTGCAAACCCTAGCCGAGTCCTTCCCTTCCTCTTCCTTCAAATTTCCGTCCCCCTTTTTTATTTTTAACACCTCACATTTAAAGATTTAACTTCATCCTCAATTTCGTCCAAATCTTTCCTTTATTTTTTCCTCAATCAATTAAGAATATTCTCTTTAATTGATTCTTTTGACCCATTTGCCCCTATTTTAAAATGTTTCATTCCTTTAATTTAATTGACTAATTTAACCTTAATTTGAAATTAATTAAGAATATTCTTTTGACCTTATTGTCCTTATATTTAAAAAAAACGTTTTTTAATCTAATTGACTAATTTACCGTTACATTGAAATCTTATTTATTTTTTATTTAATTAAATCATTTAGATTCAGCCAAATTCGAATAGGTCTATTAGATTTTATTTACTTAAGTTCGGCTCCACTTAGGTCTCGCCCATACTTGACTAACCTAATTACTTATTAAATTTAATTAGGCCTAGCCTAATTGACCTTAACCCAATCGGTTAGGCTGAGTTGCTCTAGTTCTGCCTTATTTTAGCTAAATTTTTCCAATTTTACTCATGTAATTAGGGTTTTCTTTTACTATTAAGACCCCTAATTTTTCCAGAATATTACAATAAGGATGGAGAGAAATTGAGGAAGGTAGATAAATCTAGAGCTCGTTCATTTTTCATTAGCTCCCATTGTTTAAGTCATAGTTTGTCTTATATATGAAAAGCTTGACCCTACTTGACAATTGGGTCTGACTACTTGGGCCAAAATAAATAAATTAAAATAACTATGATCCTTACGAGTCCATCTCATAGCCAGCATAATGGGCAGGGCGCCTCCTTCTCATACGTTTACCAGTCTGCATATCATCTTTAGCTAGATATATCTTTAATTGTGCCAGATCCCACAGTAGAAGATCTAACCTTAGATCTTGCCCCAATCTTTTGTACGTAGCAGCTCGTTCTCTTCCAGAATATTCTCGATAGCAACCTCCTTGTCTGTTGGCTCTATAGTAACTTCTTCATCTAGTTCTCTACTTGCTGCTGCCTCTATCTCTCTTCTAAGGATCTCTGATCGTAATATCAACCTCCTGAAACAGCTAGCATATTTAGTTATTTTATAACTAAACTACATAACTAATGAGAGAGATTCAATAACTTTTTGCTTATTTTTTAAAAAAATTTGGGCATTACCTTTAAATATCAGATTTTCAACACAAGATATTTCGCAAATCTAGACAGATAATCTTGGTACAAAAAGTCTAGCATTAAATCCAGTTTTTCATTCTAAAATGAAGCACATGGCAGGGAACTTTCATTCTGTCTGTGAATTAGAGGATCAAAGAGTTATGAAGGTGAATCACATACGGTTGGTAACTAGAACACAAATTAAAAGAGTAGGTAATAATAATGGCAAACCTAACTAACTAATTAACTACCTAACCGGCCTTGTGCCCTTGTCTAACAACTAATTATAAGTTTCCATTCGCAATTATTCAATTAATAATCAATGTTAGCTAATCTATTGCCTACCAAACACGCACACACATAAGATGATAAGAAATTAAGAATGAGTTAGGTAGAATCGATCGATCTGTATATTATAATACAGATCATTCTGTAAAATACCGTGAGATACTCAAAATAAGATATCTTGTGAAATATTAGTAGATTTTACGAGTTATAACCATCATTTTTTTTTTGTCTATTACATTTTTAGATCAAACCAGCTTCACATCTCGCGAAAAACAAACATCTTAGATCAAATATCTTAAGATATATCTTATTAATGATATCTCACATGAACCTAATCTATAATCTATAATATTTTCATTGAACAATTAGATATTTAGATGGATGAATGACACATATATAATATCATTTATTATCAGTCCAAATGTCCAACGTCATTTTAACGTTAATATGCGTAAACGTAGACGTTGCACTTAATTTTTTAGATTAATTTCACTTATAGAATAATTATTTGAGATGTGATCTGCTGGTGATATTAAAGAAAATAGTCTCTAGGATCAGGTGCGACCTAACTCGATGCTTCTGGGCAAAAACTTTTTTTTTGATAAGTTACATGATAAATAAATATAAATTAAAATACATACATTGAGATTCGAATCATATATCTTCAACCACTTTAATAATAACTGTGACCAACTGAGCTAATCGAGTTGTGTACTGAGCGAGAACTTGGGAAAGCCAGCCAGCCAGCGAAGTTAGTTAATATACATGTTATTCTTACCTAAACTTAATTAGTATCAAATGCAAATATATCGAAGTGGTACCTTGAATGCGTCACTGTGCGTTATCAAATCGTACTTAGCCAGTAGTATTTAATTCAATGATTAAAATAATATATTGTCAAGACATTAACAGATATACAATACAAAGTCGATATAATGGACAAGATCAATTTGACACATATAACATTCACACTGTACGACGCATCTGAATACTACTGTATATAAATAGGAAAATATTCAGGTGCATCGAATCTTCAATGTGTCGTTGTGCGTTATCAAATCGATCTAATGGACATGATTAGATAACTCAGGTGCGTCTTATATATATATTCCTTTCATTTTAGAATTGAAGAAAAAATAATGGCGGGGATGAAAAATAGCCCTCTTTTAATTTTCCTGGTCTGCGTTTACTTTGTATCCCTTCTTCTTCCATCACTCCTAGTGTTCGATTACAAGGATTATGCCGCCGCCATTTCATATCGTAGACGTCCGATCACCATGGACGAGAGTAAGGGAAGTCCTTCGATGTTGCCGGACTTTCTACACTTCAGGCTTCCAAGGACCGCGAGGATTGCACTGCTAAATTTGGAACAACGGGAGTGGCCACCGGACTTGGGGATTGCCAAACAACTCAAATTCGATAGAATCTCTAATAAGAATCTCACCTGGAAACACTTCTTCCCGATTTGGATAGATGAGAGTGGGAGGCGCTCACGACCGTCGTGTCCCGAGATGCCCATGCCGGACTATGGTTTCGATTCCGATGATCTCGACCTGGATTTAGTTGTGGTTTCAATTCCTTCTACTTATAATAAGGATGGGAAGCTGATAGGACGAGACCTGGATCGGTTACAAGCGCACCTTGTGGCAGCGGATGCCGCGGTCAGAATTGGGAGGAACAAGAACAAGAAGAAAATTACGGTGGTTGTTCGAACGGAGTGCCGTCCGATGATGGAGTTGTTTCGGTGCAAAGACATGGTGCAAAGGGATGGAATGTGGTGGTTGTACGAGCTGGACGTTAATTGGTTGGCGGCCAAATTGGCTTTGCCGGTCGGTACATGTATGTTGGGCTCGCCGGTCAAATCTCAAGTAGAGAGCAGAGGCAAGAAGAGAAAGAAGATGATCAAGAAGAAGATGAAGATCGTGGATGGTAGTGCTCAAACTGAAGCATACGCGACCGTCATCCACTCCTCCGACGAGTACGTATGTGGTGCAATCACTCTAGCCCGGAGTCTCGTCGAAGCCGGGACAACCCGCGACTTAATCCTCCTCCACGACGCCTCCATTCCGGTAACGAAGCTGAAAGCACTGAGCTCGGCAGGCTGGAATCTACGTCTGATAACTCGTATCCACAACCCACATGCTAAAAAGGGAGCTTATAATTTCTACAACTACACGAAGCTTCGACTGTGGCAGTTGACCGGATACGACAAGATCGTGTTCATTGACGCCGACGTAGTTGTTTTAAAGAACGTTGATTTCTTGTTTGGGATGCCGGAGTTGTCTGCTACTACGGATAGCACCGTTCTTTTCAACTCCGGAGTCATGGTGATCGAACCTTCAAATTGCAGCTTTGGAGCTATGCTGGATCGATTGGAAGAAATCGTTCCCTACAACGGCGGAGATCAGGGGTTTCTGAACCAGATATTTGTATGGTGGCATCGATTGCCGCAAACCGTCAACTACAAAAAAATCTTCCAAAACTCAGTTGATAGTAGATCGATTGGAAAAAAAAATCGTTTGTTTGAATCCAACCCACCTGCCATCAGCACCATCCACTACTTTGGAATCAAGCCATGGCAGTGCTATCGTGATTACGACTGTAATTGGAATATGAAGAGCCTCAATGTATATGCAAATGACGCCGCTCACCGGCGATGGTGGTCAATCCACGACCGAATGCCGGACCAGCTCAAGAGATTTTGCAAACTCACCTCCAAGAGTAAGGCAACATTGGAATACTTTTTGAAAAAAGCCACGCAAGAGAAGAACAAAGATGGACATTGGAAGATTCAAATTAAGGATAGGAGAAATCGGCAGTGATGATTCAAAAACGCCATCTTGCCGTCACCGTCGCCGTCCCGCCTTTCATATTTAAATGGGGCATGATATACTAATTAATAACGACAATACCCTTACTAATTATTCTGTATTAAGCCTGCAAATAGTATATCGAAATGATATCCGAAAATTATCCGGACTTATATGCAATATCGGTCGTGAAAATCCGAATTTTAATTCCAGATTCGGATCAGATTTTAAGATGATTAATTGATTATTAATTAACTTTATTAAAAAGAGTGATTTTATATTTTTATAATTTTATTTTAAGATTTTTATAAAAATTATTCGAATTCGGATTTTTCTATTGTGAAGATACCGAATATAAATCTTACATGTAATTATAAATGATATTAAATTGATTGGTTATTTTTTAACTTCTAGTCATACAAGCCTCTATAATCTAGAGCGTCCAAGGATCTGTATTCCAGGAAAGGATGGATTTGGCATTATGTCCCAACCTTCTACAATCTTTGGATCATCATTGAATAGAATCTTGCTTAAGAAGCCATGTGGATTTTCATCTTGTGGATTTTTTTTCATTTTGAACAATATCCACTTTTGTTCGTCTGGAATAGATTCAAAATCTGCAGTCTCGACCTCACATTTGAAGGAACCAGCTGCGTTTCTTTTTAAACTCTCATTTGAGTTTGTTGCCACTCTGTGAAAACCAGAGGTAGATTTGGCTATTGGATTGTAACCTGCGACGATAGATTTTGAATGATTCGTCATCCTTCGAGAGTAGAGAATGCTGGCTTTTCCAAGTAACTCGGTTACAGATATCTTGTACTCTTCTGGGTGGAATTTGCAGTGACCTGCAATCATGATGGAATTTCAGTTCTAAGTAACAAAGATCATCAAATATAATTATTTAAGAAACCATGATAATTTACAGATAATTGAAAACAGACGGTAAAGGTTAAGGTAGATACAAACCTACATGGGGTGAATTAATCCATCTCAATAGTTTGACATCACCACCTAAATTTCTTAGCTGTTTGGCAAAATTAGACACAACATGGTAATTGGTAATTTTGTCATTTTCTGAACAAAATATAAGAAAAGGACCCAAATTCTGCAAAAAAAAGGGATATCAAATGGATGGGAGAAAAAAAAAACTCTAAAAATAGAAGAAAAATCTACTTACAACTGAAGAATACAGAGTCTCCCAGTAATCAGCACGCTGAATTTCAAATTCTTTCAAGAAGAGAGTATCTAAACAGAAAGCAAAGGATTTTGCCATCCATGATACTATTCTAGGTGGATGTGCAGTTTTAAGAAAACTTGGATGCAAGATAAATCTAGTTCCAAAATCACTGGTAAAATCAACTGGACATGAATCATATATTTGTCCACAAATACAATCTTTCACTTGTTTGTATTCATCCTTCACAATAGCAAGAAAATAACAGGTTTTTTCTCTTATTGTAGAGTTTGCAATATACTTAAAAAAAAAAGAGTTTGCAATATATAAACAGAATATTGCTTCAAAAAAAAAAATAGAATAACAATATTCTTATGATGATTTCTTTAAAAGCTAATTATAATCTCTAATTTGTCAAAGATAATAATTCAAGTTTAAGAGAACCCTATATATTTAGTTATTCAATTCATGTTCCTTTGCAGTACAAAGTAATTTTATTTTGCATCTCCCAAAATAACAAGTAATTTAATTGTTCGCTCCTCACGATTCTGCATTTCTCTTTTCTTTTTCTACACAAATCGGACCTACATTTTTGAGTTAATTCTTGGATTAGAATTAACTTGAAGGCTAGGAAATCCAGGGAAGGGAAAAACGTGTAACAGGGAAGTTACCATTCTATTTTCCTCCTTCCATCTTTTTCTTCGATTTTATCTACAACCTAGGTCATCGCCTACATTAGGATCTGAGGCACTTCTCATTGACCCACCTAATCCTTAATCCAGCCAGGCACTCAGGTTCCCCAATTGCTCAATTGATTGACCGATTTCTAATCAAGCCTTTCCTTGAGTACCAACTTATTAGAATACTTAATCGAAACAAAATTTTAGGAATTCATATTACAAATTGAAAATTCCATTTTACTAAGTTTTAAATAATTGTAAAATCAACAACATAAAATCTTATGTTTGGCATTTTAAATTTCTAATATAGTAATATCATAATAATAAAATTATAGAAAAGTTTCTCACCACAGCATGTTGACCTTCACATTTTTCAGAAATAATCTGCAACAGTGGAAAAAACATATTCTTATAGCTGGACAGCACAAGCAATGCATTTTTTTCATGCTTGTAGTTGATGATTAGGAATTAGAATCTTGAAATGATTACTAGTGTGCTTTTAAATAATTGATGTACCTGTAGGACCTTGTACATGCATGATTTTGAACCTCCTGAAAAAGATGCAAAGACAATCGGTAATGACCTGATCTTTACTTCCTGCTTACCATCAATGTAAAAAAGAAAGACTAACATTATTGCCGTTTGATAATCAAACTTTGATTAATGAAAGATATCAATACAAATGAAAGATGAAACAGATTCAGTTTGATTAAAGTCATGATGGTTTGTGATTTACGAAAAGAAAGATATTCTCAGAAAACTAACATTATATAGCAGCTTTCTAGTTATATGAGAAAATGTTAGAACTCGTAATCAAGTTTGGTTCAATCAAGAAGATTCCTAGTATTATTTAAGAGTGTTCTGCCCATTTTAATTAATTTTCTCTTCGATACACCAATCCAAAACAAATATATCAAGTTGATAAATCTTACTACTATCCAAAACTGAATTTAAAAAATCACAAAATACAACCTAGTAATCTTACTTTTGGTTTCCTAGAAATTAATCAGAGTTGTGGTTTTCCTAGAAAACCCAAATGATGATCATAATTGCTTTTTCTATGAATCTAAAATTCATGGGAAATCAGATGCATTTTTTGTTTGTTTGAAATTCTTAGTAATCTCAGATCCTAAAATTTTTGATAATTCATTAACTTGAAACAAACACATCCGATTCCAGAGTATGAAGCAAACCAAACATTATTACTAAATGTGTTGCAGATGAAGATTCCAAGAAAAAGAGGCAGCAAATAATACACATAGTACCTTAATAAGCTCGAAAAGAATGCAATCTGCCAGTGATCTGGCTCTATATGGGAAAAACCTACAAGAGAAAAGAAATATATTCAATTATTCATCATCCACTTCAAGTTCGTCTTGTGATAAACAATACAAGAAAGCAGCAGATATAGAAAGTTTACATAAAAATCATTTAAAAATTATCGAAACGAAGAGTGAAGAAATGAGGTTGAAAATAAATTTGCTGAAGCCGAAGCAGGTAAGCATCACCAGAGATACAAAAATATGAGTTGTAAATTGTAATGTATTCTGATTGTAAAAATCTCAAAATAATGTATCAGAGATACAAAAATAATTGTAAATTGTAAAAATATGAGAAGTAACAACCCGTTAACTAATTGCCATAATCAGTGGTCTATTCGGCGAAGGTGATTTTTTTTTTACTATTTAAAAAAAAAAATTGGCATGACCTATTCATAAAATCGATTATAAAAACCTATAAAATAAATATTAAATACATTCATTAATTAATATTCAAAACATAAATAAACACATTCATTCATTCAATTAAATTAAATTAATAATAAAAATTCTAAATAAATTAAACATTACTTCAATATCTTACGTGACACATATCATTAAATATTTTTAAAATTACTTCGTTGTCTATATTTTTAAAAATATCTTTCTTGATATATGTTACTAAACAATCATTTATCAAACTATCACTAAGGCGATTTCTAAGACGAGTTTTAACGATATGCATTGTTGAAAAACTACGTTCAACTGATGCAGTTGCAACTGACAATATCAACTTTAATTTGATCAGCAAATAAACCAACCATGTAGAATATGTATCAAACCAAGAACAGTTAAATCGACGACTATATTTGCCAAACCAAGTTTGCAGAAATAAGTGTGTTTTTGGTTGACAAGAACCTTTTTGAATGTACTTCCTTCTAATATCATCACTCTCATTGATACTATACATTGACATCTTCTTTCTTAATGTTGGATCAGAAGGAAGATCATCAGAAGCTAATGATTTAGGAATAATAGATAATCGTTTTCTTTTACTTGTTTCCATAATATCTTCTTGTGGAAAAGGAGTTGTAATGGAAATCGTCCCTCAACTCAACCTTAAGTCTAATTTGGAGGGGGGGGGATTTAGGATTTTAAGATATAGGGGATTTAGGGATTTAAGAATATATAAAAAATTATTATTTAATAAAAATTTATATGTTAATCCTCTAAAATATTTAACCCTTTATATAATTAAAAATTACATACATGTCCTTATGAAATTCTCAAATTAGGGTTAGCCATAATCAATACTAATTACTTAATAGTTAATATCCCAAAATCTCAAAATCATCAAACCCATCAGAGAGATAGAATACCATTGGGCGCCGGCTATCTATAAATTACCATCTTCTTTGAAACCCATAATTAACAATAATAAAATCAGAGTCTAGAGACATGAAGGAGAGGATCGTACAAATTAAGTAAATCGGAGTGGCAAACGAGGGAGTTCCAACCGAGCGAGTCGAAGAGATTAACATGTCTCTTCAAATGACTCTCATCACTCGACAACCATGCGAAGATCACAACAATACCCAGCGGCGCTTCTACCTCCGCCCTCCTCTTCCAGTAGTACCTCCCCCACATAATTGAACGTATTTGAATTTTGAACAAAATAAAATAAAGAATTATTTTTTTTGTAATGAAATAATAAACCAAGGGTACATCCGTAATTCCGTACGATAAAAATAACCCTTCAGTTTAAATACAAATTACTCTTATCCCATTCTACTCTTTTCTTCACACAGGAGTGAGGACTGACGGTTGGACAGAGAGGTCGAAGGCGAGAGAAAAGGGGGAGAATTTCCGAAAAGAAGATGCTATGCTCGTCGTCGTCTTCGCTTCGTCCCCACCTTCTCCTCTCCTCTATCGGAGATGGTTTATCACATTTTTCAAAACCCCTCCATCCTTTTATCCCAATCTTCAACCTAGGTAATGAGTGTTATCCTTTTATTTCCCGCTATTTTCAACCGGAAGTCAGAACCTATCAATTTTTTTGCGTTAATATTTTATTTTTAGGATAAATATGTTGTTTTGAATGAAAATTAGAGATTTTTTTGTAGAGTGAACTGTGAAAGGCTTGTTTTAGCTTTATTCAATTATTTAATTTACTTGTATATTTCAAAATAATTTAATTTATTTATATACACAATTATATATGTTTATCTGCAGGAAATATGCATTTTAGTATTAAATCGTCAATCAATGACCTCTTTTTTAATAAAAGGTATAGTATCTTTTTAAGAACCCCTTTTTTCCTTCACATGCATTTATGTTCATTTCTACTAGTTTGTTTAAGTGCAACCTGCCACTCGAATTCACTGAAATTATTTCATGACAATCCAGAAAAGCAGGTCTGAATGTCAATAAAAAACAATTGCAACCTGGAAAAGTATCTCCTTGTTTATCTGTCCCTGATCAAATAGCAAGACCGCCATATGTTGGCACTAAATTTTTTCCTGAATTTGGAACTGGATCTGAAGTTCATGATATGAAAGGTGTTGAGTGTATGAGAGCATCTGGAAAACTTGCTGCACAGGTTTTACAGCATGCTGGAACTTTAGTCAAGGTAAGTATCTGCGTTTTCATTTCCTTGTTGTCAATTTAAATTTAACTGATTAACGAAGAACAAATTGGAACCCTGGCTGTATCTTGTTATCATAATTTTATTATTAAACTCAATCATCTGTGATTCTGTAAACAGCCAGGTATTACTACCGATGAAATTGATATGGCAGTTCATCAAATGATTATTGAGAATGGAGCATACCCATCACCCCTTGGTTATGGTGGCTTTCCGAAGAGTGTATGCACATCAGTCAATGAATGTATTTGCCATGGGATACCTGACTCACGTGAACTTGAAGTATATTGTAATTTTCTATTAAATTAGTCACACATTTTGCCCTACTTCATATGACTAAAAATATTAAACAAGAATATTTTTTTTTGGCAGAATGGTGATATAATCAATATCGATGTTACCGTTTATCTGAATGTAAGTATTTTATTTTTACCCCATCATCTTTAAATGCGTTTGAATTTTGATGTTCTTATCATTCTGATGTCCAGTTATAATTTGAATATGATTTGCATAGGGATACCATGGTGACACTTCAAAGACATTTTTATGTGGTGATGTAGATGATAAAGCAAAAAAATTGGTTGAGGTAAATTATATATTTTTACAATCTTTTTAAAATAACACTTTACCTTTACTATTCAAAACAAGTCAACAACTTGGTTACAATCTTCGGAAAACATTGAGACAATTGTTGGGGTGCACAATAAGCCATAGCACTAAGAAGTTGTACACTACTTTGCTTTGTTCGCCAAGCTCTATCATTAAGTCCTTTTTCATCTCTTTCTGAAAAATCGGCTTCCCCAGCTCGCGATTTCCATGTGGACATGACCAGTTGGTTTGATCTGTTGATTTAGAAGCAATGACGGACACCCTGTTTCGTTTGTTCTGATTTCATCTCCTTCGATCAGATCAGACCCTCATCCACTCCCAATGATCGTACTCCCCAAAACGTGATTTCTCCACATTGCGTTTCTCATCGATCGTAATTTCCGTGCTCAGATCGTGATTTACTAGTTTGATTTCATCCAGTCCGTTATCTTCCCAGCTCGTGATATAATCCAGTTCACGTTTCTTTTTATAGCCTCGAAATCGACTTGCTTCATAGTTAACGTCATTGTCTAATTGTTGATGGAAATAATCGAAGTCTTCATAACGATCTCTCGTTCAATAGTCCTCATCAATTATTCGATGCTCGCAGTCATAGCAATGTCGTTCACCTCGAATTTGGAAAGATCGATGATGTTGTCGACGCCTATTGTCACTCGTGATAGCGCGGACTGCCCTTGCCAAGTCGGTTATTGCCAATGTGAGGTCGGCCATGGATTTCTGAAATTCACTTCTACCTTGTTTGACCACCTTATCAGACATTTTCACCCAAAAAGATTTGGATCCTTTTTTTGATCTTTCATTGTTCCGTCGATGAACAATATTTTGGCAATGAATAGTGCGTACTGTTCTGGCGATGAACAATACTGCATCGGTGAACACTATTCTGGAGATGAATAGTACTTCGTCGATGAACAGTATTCTAAGGGTGCCCTAACTCTGATACCATTTGATGGAGTACATGAGTAGATCTCAGATCCCTTGATTGAGTCTCGCGCGAGATAGCGGGAGATATCGCCCATAGCGCGGGTAGCTGGCGATATCTCCCCGCGATATGCCTATATCTCCCCATTTCTCTTATCTTCTCCCCATTTTTCTTATCTTCTTCCCATTTCTCCTCATTTCTTCCCATTTCTCCATTCATGATTTTCTCATCTCATCTCATCTCATTCATCTCATCTCATCTCCTCTCTTCTTTTCTTATTTTTTGCAAACCATAGATGATTTTTGAATTTTTTTAAATCTAATTTTGAATTCTAAATTAATGATTACACTTGATCACTACTCTTTAGTTAAGTATGATATTCACTATTACTTTATAATATACTGAATATATATAAAAAAATAAAATTACACTTGGCGCTATGTAGGCGAGATAGCGCGCTATCTCCCCGAGTGCCGGCGCTACGCGCTATGGCGCAACTCAAACTTTGCTCAGATCTAGATCTACTTCGAGGCTAATCTTCTGAATCCACAGAAGAAGATACAATACGCTGGAATCCACTAATTTTCTGATTTGGAATCCACGCTAATCTTCTGAATCCACAGAAGAAGATACAATACACTGGAATCCACTAATTTTCTGATTTGGAATCCACGTTAATTTTCTGAATCCACAGAAGAAGATACAATACACTGGAATCCACTAATTTTCTGATTTGGAATCCACCAGATTGATAACGAGAACAACAGAATAGAAGGTTCCGAGAAGAAATAAAGAGGAACTAGTGAGGAAATAAGGAGCAAGGGAGAATAATACCTTGATAATACTCATGAAGAAAAGATGCCGATTCTTCTCCTCTTGCCTCCATTTACACTCTCCTTCAATCTAGATGAGAATGGGCTTTCTAAGATGGAAATGAGATCCATGCCATGTATAATGTGCCTACATCACATAGGCTATTTCGTATCAGGTTTTACGTAAAATTCCAACATGTGTAAAACAGTGTTTTCCTCTTTGTAAGTGTATTAATTTGGAATAGGCAATTTGGTATGAACATTAAAGTATTACTTACAATTCAAACGCGTGTAAAAGATCTGTTTTTTATAGTTTTTTAAAATGACATAACAATTTGGAGAGGGAAACAGAATCTCTTTTGAGTTTAAAAAACACTGAATTATGAGCGTGCACGAAAGAAATGATGCAAGTAAATGTCAACAAGAAGTCCATAATAAATTTTTTTTGTAGAATTAAAAGTCCTCATTTATAAAATGAAGGGTTGTACCCTGGAGGCCTGGATTGTCCCTGGTTACATTGAAGATATTGAAACCATAATAATAATGGACCTTTATTAAGATATGATTCCATTAATTATTATCAATTGGGGTTGCAGGTTACACAAGAATGCTTATTGAAGGCAATATCCATTTGTGCGCCTGGTGTTGAATTCAATAAAATTGGCAAAATGATACAGTAAGTTATCTTTTTATCTTGGCTTCTATTAAGAGATTTAGAGCCTTCTAGGAAATATTGCATATTGAAACTTATTTTCCAAAGCTTGTTGTCTTACTATTATTTTTTATTAATTTGTGTAGAAAACACGCTGATAAATTCAAATTTGGTGTTGTCCGACAATTTGTTGGCCACGGTGTAGGAAGGGTCTTTCACTGCGAGCCTGTTGTTTACCATTATAGTATGTGATATAAAGATGAGACTTAGAGTAATAAAAAGTAGAGTATGGTGCAAATTTAAGTTTACAGAATTAACTTGTTTTGTGTAAATTCTACAGGAAATAATGAGCGTGGACGCATGGTATTAGGCCAGACTTTCACAATCGGTAATTTTCAATAGAATGAATCCAACAATTCTTCAAAAAAAAATTCTTAGAATTGCTTGCTTATAGTTGTGGCCATGTTAATACATCATCATTAAAGAAAACAATAGAACATTGGAGTCATTTTAACCATTTGGTTGTCTTTCAGAGCCAATGTTGACAATGGGTAGCACAAACCCAGTTATTTGGTCGGATAATTGGACCGCTGTCACACAAGACATGAGCTTGTCGGCACAATTCGAACATACACTTCTAGTCACCGAGAATGGGGTTGAAATATTGACTCAATGCTAAATAATTATGACAAAAACATTATTTAAAATAGTCTCTAAATCTCTAAAATTCTGAACGTTGAATAATTAATTCATATCGTCTAAATTTAATTATTAGTTTATTACTCTGTGTGATGTTTCTTCTAATTTTATAAGGTTTTATAGAAACAGGTGTGTGTGTCAGTCAATTTTCTATTAGAGTCGAGTTGATTTCTTGAAATATATGAAGTCATGAGCCCAGAAATGAAGTCAGATCGTTTGAATTACAATTAATTTAGACCCCAGAAATTCAGTGTGACCATGTGATGCGAAATCAAGGGTTGGGCTTGGTAAGATCATTTAAATTCTTTGTTCGTACCGAGGTCTGTCCAAGCAGGTCGCAAGCCCTCTTGTCTGAACAACGGGCCTAAGGGAGCTTATGGAAGATTTTTATAAATATCTCCCATAGTCAAAGGGGTTGTTAATTACAGAGAGGAATGTTAGATTTTTTTTTTTTTTTTTTTTGTAGAAAAATATAAGTTTTAACCTCATACGAATTTGTATTCTTATAAAACTACACATTAACGATTTAACATACACATAACATAATATATAAGTTGATAATTAGTGGCATTACATGATTTTTTTAAACTTTCTGTCAGAGACTTTCCTCATTCAGGTTGGAAGTTAGATTTTGACTCTGGATTCGTTTGCACGTTCTTCTGTTATATGTGATTGGAATGGCGATAGTGCGCCGTGGAAGATGCTGGTCCTCTTGGAAAAGAACCACCGTTTTCTTCATCTGTGTTAATCTTATTGCTGCTCTCTATGTGTTCCGGTCTCTCTACTCCACTTACATCATCCTGTTTTCAAATCCTAGTTTCGATCAACACGGTATTTTCTCTAGTAACACTCTCCTTCTTCTCTGTCTCATTTGCTGTTTTCTTATTTGCCGATTTGGGGATGGGGTTACATTTTAGATTCGATATCGTAATTTGGGGGAGGAGGATGTAAATCTTCGGAATATTTTGGGAAATTATAGGTCCGATTTATACGGAAGAAGAAATGGAGATGATAGAAGAGTCGTTCGCGATACGCAAAGCATCAGAGCCCGTCGACCTCGTCAGAGTGGTAAGAAGAAGAAAATTATCATCAGATTTGAATATGAAAAGAGAATGTAATCATCCATAAATAAATAAATAAATAAAAGTTGCAGAATATAAAGAATGATATCACCCGAGGTGAGAAACGTTGGAAGCTGTCACAACAGGTGGAGCAGGAAATGATTCATGAGATCCTACACAGGCTGAACCAGCTTGATCAAAATGCGACAAACATCTTGCACCAAGGTTTTCCTGATCTCCTTTCAGTGAACAGACTATAACCTCCCCCTCCCCCACCGCCTGAATTATGTTTCTGAAAATCCTCTCTGAACAGAAACAGCTGAAATCTGGCGTGATAATAAGCTCCGAGAATTAAAGCAGATGGATCGTATCGGGAATCCTGCTCTGAGTATGGCTGTTTGTTTCATTTTGATTGGTTCATTTCATTCTCGTCAGTTGTCACTTGTCAGGCAGATGTTTGTTTGTTTGTTGTCAGAATCTCTTGAAAACGCTCTGGAATGGGATTGGGGCAGATTACGCGAGGATCTTGGACTGTGGATTCCTACGAGCGTAGAATTAAACACTAAAAACAAAGAAATCGAAGAAGATCTGGGTATGAATTATGCTCTTGATCAATCGATCGATATATAATACGGAAAGATCAATTTTGTTGGCATTTTGTAGAAGAGGATTTTATTATAGCTGGACCGGCATTGGCACCGGAATGCAATGTCGAAATCCACACTGACTACGGCGGTGCAGCTGTGAGATGGGGTCTTACTCACCATACGAAAACAGCTGCGGAGTGCTGCAAGGCTTGTCTGGATCAATCGAAGCAAGCAAAGGCAGGCGAAATGAAATGCAATATTTGGGTTTATTGTCCTTATGTGAATGGATGCTTCTCTCCAGACAGATACGTTCACAGGCATCAGGAATGCTGGCTCAAGCAGGTAAAACTTGTCAAGATAGACCATCACCTAAATCCATTCCTAACGCAATTCATTCATTACTCCTAGGACGACACGCCTAAATTGAGCTTCAAAGATAGATACTCTCAATCCTACAGGGACAATCATCCGACCGCACCCTCTTTCGTACCATGGATGTCTGGAGTCGTCGGTTGACGGTGATGATCAGAATAAGTGAGATTTTTATACCAGTCATACGTAATTATTAAAAAGAGAATGATGTGGGATTTAATCCCAATTTAATGACTTTATTAATCAACTTCAATACATAATCTTAAAACCTTACAAGTTACAACTAAACTCTAGCTAACTAAATTTATCTTCATACTCCTACTCGAGATAAAGAATGCTTACCATCTGAAATCTTGGTTCATTAATCTTATCAACGGGGTTAAATGAGTTTTGTTAATGAGAATCATTCATGATTTAGCTATGTTCTACAGTGTAAACCCTGGATCAATAACAACAAGAAATTTAGCGCAATATTTAGTTCCTTAAGTATGTAACGGGTGAATTTCATATAATTTCACAAATTGTATGAGTTATTGCTCTATACTTTGCTTCACATGAAGATCTGGATGTTCATGTGTTTTTATTTTTTGGATTTCTAAGATATTGAAGATGATTTTCCGCTTAATTCATATGTTTCTCTTGGTGTTGATGAAAATTCATATCCCGCGAGTCCGCGTGCATCACACCTCTAATTGTCATTTAGATGGATCAAATTCCGACGAAGATTTGGTAACAGAATTGATTGGTAAATATATTGGGTATTGAGTGTCACATACGTTACCTTGACGATCTTAATTTCTTTCTTAGAATCCAGGTTAAGAGGTGCTTACAAGGGTTGCATCTATCGCAAACACGATATTTAGCTGATCTCCTACAAAGTCGCGACTTGACGAATCTCAAACCTTGTGCAACACCAATGGTAGCTAATCTGGATTTATATTTTGACGAGGACTCGATTCCAGAAACTAGGGACTAGAGAGTATCAACATCTCGTGGAATCATTGCAATATCTCACGTTGACGAGATCCGATATTTAGTTCTCTATCAACAAGCTCTTTCGATTTTTAATGTCGCCAATGTCGGCACACTAGTTGTCTATGAAGAGAGTTCTTCGTTTTTTCTCAGGCACTCAACAATTGGCGATACTACTTTGGTCGGAAGGCTATTGATTTAATTGGCACTACTGCTTATTACGATGCAGATTGGGGGGAGACACCATTGATTACAAAATCTAGACAGGATTCCTAGTCTATGTTGGGAGGAGGGAGGGCTTTCGTATCATGGATCTCTAAGAAATAGGCTAAGGTCACTTGTTCCAGTACGGAGGCGAAGTACCAGTCTATTGTTACTACCACCCAAAGAGATAGAGGCAATGTGATCATTATCGACAGAGTTTGGGGTGGAAGTTCCATCTTCGTTGAAGATTGCATTGTAGTAGATTTAAAACCCATTTTGATTAGCCGAGGTTTTCAGTGTTGAGCATAGCAAAAACATTCCAGTGTTGATAAGTCATTGCCTCATTCCTACATTTGTGTAATTTTTTGTAACAGTGTTCCTTGAATCCCCATTCTGTATTACGGATGATTTACTTCATAATCATACCTTTACTTAGATGAATGTCAGTAGCTTTTCTTGTATTACGCTCTTTCCATATGTTTCAACTAGCTACTGATAAAAGTGTTCAATGAATTTCTCAGATGGGAGAGTTGATTTTTAATTTATCAATTTCAGCACTCATTGAACTGAAGTCGATGCAGCTGATTTGCTGAATTAATCCTCCCAAAGCCAGTAAACAATTCCCGATCATTATATTCCTGGTGTAACAACATAAGTAAAAAATATGATCGATTGATTCAGCTTCTCTTCTACAGAGGTAGCATATCCCGTTTGACTATAGTCCCCTAATTATGAGTCTATCGAGTGTTGACAATTTCCCCCACCTCATCCGTCAAAGGAAATTCTCAACCTTAGAGATCTTAGAAGCCCATATACCCCCGTGATAAAAGATCTCGCTGGCCTCTCGGTCTAATTGTTTTATGAACATTCCTTAGCGAGAGATTGTTGCCACTGCCCACCCACTTAAGCTTCCCATCGACCCCGCATTCCATACATTTTTTTGTTTCCTCCTTGTATTTTAGAGATGATTTTCAGATCACAGAATCACATTGCCTAGATTCTATTTGGTCCAGTGAGCGATTTTTAATGTACATTTTTTGTATTCATTTAGCCCATATATCGTCGTGGCTCCATGCTCGTCCGGTTCTCTAGATAATTGCAGCGACTTGTAATTGTTTATAGTCCGCTATACCCAAGCCACCCTCTGATCTTGGATATGTCATAAATTTCCACGCAATTTCGCGTTGCTTGCCCCAAATGAAAGCATATGAGATTGAACGGATTTTGTTGATGTAGACTTTGGTACTACAGAGCTTTGTAATATATAGTGGAGTTTACCTCAGAAAACCCATTGAACCAATTGGGCTCTGCCTGCATATGACAACTTTTTGCCTTCCCATCTTGTAAGAATGTTTTGTAGAGAGTTGTTTTTGATCGGATCGCAGTCTAATGATTTCAATGATCGATCTGTAATGAGGACCCCCAAGTATGTGAAAGGGAAATGATTGATTGAGAGCTACATTTATTTACCAGAGAATGATACTTTATTAATCGATCACAATCTGGGCAAAGACCAATAGACGGATATATTGACTAAAGCGTCATCTTCCATGTCTTTCACAGAGCTTCAATCAGTTCAATGCAAAGTTGTTGGAAATTTCCCACAAGTTTGAGGGGGAGTATTAGTGTTGGAAGCAATTAGTAATTTCCTAATCATTACAATTACTTTATCTTTCTTAATCTCACCAAACATTACCAGTCTTTTATTGCTTAATCTCACCAAACATCAACTATCAAAGTAGTTAAATAAAGTTTGATACTTAACAATATAGTTAGGGTTTAATCAAGATTTACCAAATGATTTTATATAGTATCTATAGATCAATATGCATGAGTACTTGATCAGTGAAACCTTAATTATTGTAATTATCATCCTATGTTTTTGATAAGACAATCATGAATATAAGAATAAACATAAAATAGTTTTACATATAACATGTAACAGTAAAATATATTATACGACTCTGGTCAGCCGAAAATAGATAATACTATATCTTTTAAAGAGCTACCTTCCGTTATTAAAAAAAAAGTATAATCATTTATCATTAAAAAATCGTGGAAAAATAAAATAAAGGAGGATTTATAGGAGAGAAGATTTAAAAAGAAGACGACGGCCGAGGTTGTCGTCTGCTTTCCGCCTCTCATTCTTACCAGTTACTACCACAAGACGTATGGTTGTCGGATAACATACAATCCGTTTCCCACCTCCCATTCTCCCTCTCTCTTTCTTCTTTCCCTCGTTCTCTCTATTTTCATTGTCTTATCGGCGGTAGAAACGATACCTAGGGTTTCTTTCTTTCTTTTTCATTCATGGACAACCAGGAGAATAACAGGTGGACGTGGGATGTTTCGGGATTCCAACCAGACGACTCCTCCGCCACCACGACCCATCCCTTTAGAAGGAGGTACTCTATATCCGCTACTCGTCCTTCTTCATCTGATATACACAAACATTCAATTGCGTCCAAGTTTCAGAGCTTGGCAGACCAATTCAAGGTTGGTATCTTTTTTCATTTTTATAAAAAAATAATTTTCTTTCTCAACTTCTATCATCAACACCACTTCTACTACTACTTTTACTTTTACTTTTACTTTTACTTTTATACTTTTACTTTTACTACTACTACTTCTACTACTACTACTACTAGTCTATTACAATTTACAACCACCACCAACAACCACCACCAACTACTATTACCACTACCACTACTACCTCATTTTTAAATGTTTAATTTGATTGATCTAAATTATCACTGCTAATGTATTTTTTTTATCAATGTAAAATTTCATCAGAGATAAAGGGACCTAGCCCAAAGTTACAATATAGACAGAAAAGTAAATCCCCTTAACAGAGCACCACTACCCAGAAGTAGGCATCATAGTCCTCTAAGGGAACAGAAGAAACATAAAACAGAACAGAAATACAACAGATATAAATGCTATCACATGCACATCCACTGCCTAATAACAGCGATTTCCATAATGCCCACATAATGAGGTTTTTCCTTAACCTCAAAACAGATCCTACAATCCTTGATGACCTCATCAACTACTACTTCCTCCGATTTAAAACAGCCAGTTCTCTATCTTTTATTCTTTTCCTGCTACAAGTGCTATGAAATTGCATCCAAAAATATCCAGAGTAACCTCCAACAGTTCAATCCCGACCTTAAGGGTTGGATACAATCAATCACATCCCCCAATCTCTTCCTGAAAAGTGGAAGCACTTTTCTCTTTTTTGAACTATGATCATACTTGCTTCAAAAAAAAAACTACAGTACTTCTTGCTCAGTATTTTGCATTTCTAGTCAATAATTTTTGATTCTTAGCATGCCAGAGAGGATTACTTGGAGTTGAGACAAGAAGCTAGTGACCTTCGGGAATATTCTAATGCCAAGCTTGATCGAATTACACGTTATCTAGGATATGTTGCAGACAAGGCTCACAAGTTAGGTAACATTGAATACCAGCTACTCTTCTGCCAATAATGTTCATGTATTTTGTTTTCTTATTTCAAGAAAATGTTACGAATATATATTTTTATTGGGGTCTTTCATTTTCTTTGATGCAATTGATTTTTTTTCATTAAGATATGAAGGGTAGTGCTCTAAGTACAAAAAGAGGCTGCAATAAAATAAAATTGGGTGATGAGATTATATCCAATCGGCACTTTCCTACTAACTATGGTATATCAAGTGATGAAAACTAGATACCCAGTCCTAGACTCCTAGGATATTGGTTTCCAAATTTGATCGGTTATTGCCTCCAATGGGTGGCAACTGGCAACATCTTTTCTTCTGACTTGAAGAAGATGCTGACTTTTTTGATATGCCTGTAAATGCCTAAATGGTATATCGAAATCCGTATTCGTATCCGAAAATATCTATTCGAATTCGGATTTTCGGATTCCGGATTCGGATACCAAAAATGATATCCAGACGGATTCGGATATCTGCAATATCTGCTATTAAAATCCGAATTCGGTTGATAATTCCGGATATTATTTGAATTTTCCTATCCGGATATTATTCAGACGGATTCGGATACCAGGGTATCTGAGCCGAATCCATCCGATATACAAGCCTATCCTTGACGATTAACTTTCGGAGAGCTTTTCTTTTTGTCCAAATGTGCCAAACCAGTCATCCTAGAAATATAATCCTACAATCATTAACGTCTTTATTCCATAATCCAAATTATACTCCCCTCCTGCTCTAGAGCAAAATGAACAACTGAACAACCTCTGAAACGACTAGAGGTTGATGAAACGAACTACTTCTAACTCCATTTCCATTTGGTATAGCATGAGTTAGTTTAACAACTACAACTCTTCTCTATACCCCAATGAAGAAGATCCGATCCTCTTTTGCTCCATAATATTGCATCGTTATCTTGAATGGAATCCAATGAGGGAAAGCATAATACCATAGGGAAAACTCAGAATATTCTTCAAAATCACCTACATTTGTCTTTTACTGGTTTCTCTTGCCCTCATCATCTGTGTGTACCGTGTAGGAAATCTTTGTAATGTCAATAGTAAACAATTTAGTATGAATTACTCATTGTGTTTTTATTTGATTTTCAGATCAAACTGTACTTGAATCCGAGGCTAGAATCAGCCCATTGATCAATGAGAAGAAAAGATTATTTAATGAACTACTGACAACGAAAGGTATTGATTTTTTTAAATTCTTCATTTTTGCTATTTGAACAAAATACTCCATTTTTTCCGTATAGGATAGTGTCGATGATTTAACTCATCTTCCTGTATTTTGTCTCTTTTTATTTCCTATAATTTCGGGCACTGCCCTTCATTTTTAATGAAAATCTTTAATTCTATAAAAAATAATCCATTTTCAATCAAGGTTTTTAAACTGGTGGTTAACCACATGTTAAGTGGCCAATCATTTATTTGTGTATCCGGGTTGGATTAAACCCGAATACCTGCTATAAACAATTTAATGAAAGTGCCAAAGTGGTAAAAAATCTTTCTTTTAATTTAGTCAAATCTTAGCAGTCGACAATCACCACCCTTATCTCTTTTTTCCTCTTCTTCTACAACAACTTTCTCAACCTATTTCCGGGGACCTATCTTTCTTTGGCGAGTGTTTTCTCTAGTTACATTAAGGTATTTGAAAAAGAAGGGTATACGAGGAGGGTCTAAACAAGAATGAAGAAGATTGAACTTTCATCTTGAACACTTTATAACTCTATTCTAATTTAGAAGTTAGAACTAAGAGGACCACCATGACAGGGGAACAAGTTCTCAATACTGCTCTGGAGAATCAAATTGAGGCACATAACAACCTTCATAACAATAAAAACTTGGGTAGTATAAATTAATTCCATGTGCCTTTTCTGTGGGACCAATGATGAAATAAATAATTTGATTAGTCACCTATTTTTTAATTGTAATTTGTTAAGTACACTAGGACAATTTTACTTAAAGTCACAGACTGCCTAAACTAAACAGTTTGAAAAATCTCAAACGCCTCTACTTCAACCATGAGCCACCCATATATCAAGTTAGGTGATGTCACAAAAGCATATTAGAAACTCACTCATGACCCGAAAAGAGCAGAAGGTCGTATCAACATTCTCTCAGGCAACAAGAAGTGCTATTTCATGACACTAACCTATCATATACATATAGTCCAGAAATCTGTGAGAGGAGTTATTTTTGGTAAAGTAAATTTTTTTCTTATAAAATAAAGGACATTGCTCGATATTACCATAAAATAAAGGACAAGTTTTTTTCCTGTCTGTTCTCTCTTTATATCCATATCATCACCACCCCTTTTTTATTTCTTTGCAACTGTTTACCTTTTGCTCTAGTTTTATTTCCTATTTACTGATGTTGTTTCTATTATCTTAGTTTAGCCCTACTATTTTCTGTT
Source organism: Zostera marina (assembly GCA_001185155.1). Lineage (NCBI taxonomy): Eukaryota > Viridiplantae > Streptophyta > Magnoliopsida > Alismatales > Zosteraceae > Zostera > Zostera marina. The sequence continues at coordinate 116,173 of LFYR01001200.1, forward strand.
AATCTAATTAAAAAGAGAACTGAAGAAATGAAGGAGAGTGCATACTGGAGAAACTGCCACAGGAGGGAGGAGCTCAGCAGGAAAAACATGGAAAAGAGCAGGGATTTTCAATACGAAAGGGAGCAATTCTGGAAGAAATTCTATCAAAGACACACCAACTGGAACTCAAATAGCACAAGCAGCAAACAGAGAATGAGCTCACTCAAGAAACCTAATGAAGCAGGAATCAGGACCACAGATGCATTGGACAGAGGTATCATCAACAAATGGAGGAAGGGAACATCCGACACCTTCTACCAACTGAGGAGGTTACAATTCGTTCCACCTCTAATTAGAGCAAAGCACAAATATGCCTACGTCCACAAAGCACAACTAGAGCTCCCAAGGTTTGGACAGAGCTTGAGAATAACTATCAGAGCCTTTGGGAAGACTCCCTCAATGAAAGTCATAGCCTGTTTTGCGAAAAATAAATGAGAAGTGGAGGGAAAAATCCAGGTAGGGAAATTCGGCAATGCCACATTTTCCATGCCCTTCACAAGAGGAGAAGATTTCCTCAAATGTGCGGATAGGGTATGGGAATCATCAGGGGATACTGCCCTAATGGTAAGAAAGGAACCACCAGAGCAAGTATGTAAAGAAGCATACGATTGGATTCCACAGTGGGCTTATGTAAAAGGCTTGAAGCCGGAAATGTCTGCCAAATCAGTAGTAAATTCCATCGTGAGTGTATTAGGCCCCCCCTAGTGGCAGAATACGCAAACTCAAGCCGACACCCACACTGTCTCAAAGTGGCATCCCAAGCAGACCCAACCGAGAACTATATCTCCAAAATCCCGATGATTATTAGTGAGGGGGATGGGAGGGAGTCACACACTACTCTGGAAGTTTCCTATGATGTGATCCCAATAAGATGCACCCGGTGCAAAAAAATTGGATATCAGACAAGCAAATGCCAGAGGTCATCTAGCCCAATGCCAACAGAAAACACCACTAATCTAGCAGAAGAAGACAGAGAAATTCCAGCAACCCCAAAGAAAAACAAGCTAGTACAAACAAACCCTACAATGCAATCAAAAGAGGGCTATGTGGCAGAGGCAGTTAGGTCTTGGCCACCCAAGACAAAAGACCAGGCAACCTCTCCCATGTCAGAATGGACAGAATTGCAAAAATAGCCCGAAACAGATACACAAACCCTTGTTGCAGAGGAATTACTTCCGGGAGAGAAAGACAAGGAGGAGGGAGAATTAGAAGGAAGACTGGCATTATCTGCAGCAAACAACACTACCCACAAAACAAAAATATCCCAAAGAAATTCACAATATCTATAACCAATGGTCCCTGTTGTCAGACAGGTAGGATGAGTGCGAGTATGAGGAAAGTATCTCAAATTTAGACAAACCACAGATTAACAGTGAAAAATCCAAAAATCACAGCTGGGAGGATGCAAATATGATATCTTCTGAATCTGATTGCTCAGTGACAAAACAATAGGTAAACTCGCCTAAAATAATTAATCAAAAAGGAGGGAATGAAGTAGTGGGTTCCATAGATTAAAAAGCGACGCTTAATAGCTTTAATAGCTTAAAGCGGAAAAGCGCTCCTGGAGGAGCGCTTTCCAAATCGCTTTTTTTAAGCGGGTGAGTGGGTCGGGTTGGGTCAGGTTAGTGGGTTTCTACCCATCATCGGGCAGTAGAAGCTTGAAGGAGGGAGGAGGAGAAAGATCTGTAAGCTGCAGTAGAAGCAAATTCAAACAGATTTCTTCCTCTTTTATAGCTGTTGGAAGTTTCTCATGGTCCAGCACCTGTCTGGCCAGGTGTCTTCCCAAATTAGACACCTGGTTGGTTTGTTACACTTATAAATATTACACTTATAAATTACATCTATAAATTACACCTATAAATATTCATCACCTGGTTGGTTTGTTAAACGTGTAATATAAGTTATATTACATGTTTACTGTAATAAATGTTATATTACACCTATAAATATTTATAACATGGGTATATATTTGGAAAAAAAAAATATTTATAGGATTTGAAAAAAATAATACAGGAATATATATGCAATTTTCTAAAAAATTGCATATATTTACGAAAATGCCATTATCGCTTTTTTAGCTTTAAGCGCGCTAAAGCGCTAAAAGCTAAAAAAGCGCTAATTGGAAATTGGGAGCGCTTTATGCTTTTTAAAACTATGGTGGGTTCAAACATGCAGGTGATCGTCGTGTTTTCGTGTCTGCCCAGTCCATATATGATTCGATCCCTACATCTGTCGGTGTCAAGAAGTCCCCTATATGCCTACGGATCTGCCTCCATACATCTCTGGAATAACTGCATCCGAAGTATATATGGTCGAAGCTCTCTGGCTCTGTCGTGCACAACCAACACTGCTTAGGTTGAAGGTACCCCCACTCAATCAGTTTGTCCTGCGTCGTGATCCTCCGAAGGCTGACCCTCCACATCGTCATAGCGTACTTGTTGAATGTTAACGCCCGATGCCCATATCCCTGCTGCTCTGTCTTGCCTTGGTCTCCTCTCTCTGATCGTGTCCCACGTGTTCCGAAATGTGAAGCTTGTGCCACTCCCTATCCATGTGCATATGTAATCCTCCCCACAAGTCATGCCCTTACTTATCTTCTGCCTCTTGTCCACAATCTCTAACCATGTCGATGAGTCAACTCCACTACGTCTCTGGATGTCTGCAAGTGCCCTTCCTTTGACATACCTCTCGCGCATCCATCTGACCCAAATAGAATCCTCTGCATTCCAGATCCTCTACACTCTTTTCATTACCGATGTCGTAATTGTGTCCTCAAATCGTCTGAAACCAATTCCACCCTCAGCCTTTGGTAACGCCATTTGGTCCTAACTGACCTCCTTCTTCCCGTCCCATAAGAATTTGTATGTCAGGCTTTGCACCCACAAACACACATCCATGCATTAGGCTAGGAGACCTAACCGAGGCATGTCAAAAGCTAATACGTCACTCTCCAATTTGGAGTTTATTATGAAACACGACTGGAGCCTTAAGTTGACACATATGGGTAGAAAGAAACAGAAGATGGCAGCAACACTCACTCAGACCACCAGAAACGGTACTCAATGAGGTCATAAATGACAAGCTTTTCCTTCAATCCTGAGGGCTTCAAGAAGAGCTGTTGTCACCCATTGGGGCATGGCACGATACAAATATGGGAGACCAACCTCCGGAGGCAGATAATGTCAAATGAGTCTTGTACTCTTTACCATATTATATCTGTTTATGTTTATCTCCAATGTAATCAGGGCAATGCCCTTCATTATAAAGGATGTGAGCATTGCATATGAATCTACATCTTATAAGAAGCATAATCTTTCACAGATCGAAATACAAGCTATAACGCTCATGGGAGCCCAACCTCTTGAGGCTTCAGTCCTTGATTAGTTAGTCAGGGCCATAGCTGTATGAGAGATAGACAATGTTTTACATTTACTGTACTTGCATTTCCCTATTCTGTAATCTTGGGCTATGTCCAACCTCCCTTTTTCAGTAATGGTTAATGAAAGCTTTAATTTCTTAAAAAAAATGTCCTTCATTATGATTAATGAAAATATTTAACTGCTTTAAAAAAAAAGCTCGATATTACCATTCTAGCTGATGAGATGGTTCATGGATTTGGGAGAAAGAGAACTCCCAAAAGATGTTGTTTGAGTATAGACCTTAAAAAAGCCTTTGACACAGTCAGATGGGAGCTATAATTGCCACCCTTGAGGCATATGGATTTTCTCCTATATTCTGCAAAATGATTTGAAATTGCATATCCTCTGCTTCATTCTCTGTACTGGTGGAAGGGACTCTAACCCCTCCCTTCAAAAGCCAGAAGGGGATTAGTGAAGGCAAGGAATCGGATGCGCGCTTATGCACCATTGTGCCTCCAAAGGTAGATGCACCTGGCACATTTCCCTTGGCCGGATCCGGGTCGGATCCAGACCCTGAATTAAATAAAAAACAGGTAAATTTTTATTTTATTTTAAGACCTTATAAATTTTTATGTCAAAAATTTATACATTGGTCCGTGAAAAGGGCTATATTATTTTTAATATAAGCTCCTCCCACTCTTAAGACTTCATGTTTGTTTTAGACAAAATAAATCTTTATTTATAAACCAACCTTTTTTGTGCTTTTTGAATTCTATCGATATGGGACTAAAAAAGTGTAGTTAAATAAATTATAAAGTATTCTTTGTACTTTTGGAATTCTATCAATGTGGGACTAAATAAAGTGTACATGTGTTAAATAAATTATTTTAATAGAGTATTCTTTGCACCTTTTGAATTATATCAACGTAGGACTAAATAAAGTGTACATATGTTAAATAAATTATAGTGTTGTTTGTACTTTTTATATTCTATCAATTGGGACTAAATAAAGTATACATGTGTTAAATAAATTATAGTGTTATAATGAATCATAGAGTGTTATAATAATTAATAAATATATGTATTATAATAATTTTTCTATCTAATATATTTTTAATAAAAAATTTAATTGATTATTTTATTGGCATGTCTATATTTTAGGATTGATATATAAAAAATATATGAATTTCCCTTATTTTTATATATTTACGAAAATGCCTTTTCTCGCAAAAGCTCAAATGCTCCAGGTGGTGGCGCCTCGTGCAGAGGCACATCCCGAACCTTGAGTGAGGGTGATCTTCTATCCTTCATTTTATTTGACATGGTTATGGACATTCTAGGTAGATTGATACAAAATGAAATGAGGAATAAAAAGATAGACACCTATCAGGTTAATGATGTTACTTCTATATCTCACCTTTTATGTATGCGGATGATGTCCTCATCTTCTCAAAGGAAAATCCGAAATCGCCTAATGCAATTAAGGCACTGCTTGAGAAATTCTCGCTGTTTTCAGGATTGGAAGTAAACGCAAACAAGAGCTCCTTCACCTTCTCGAAAGTATGTGCAAAAGATCAATCTTTTCATGATATCTTAGGATATGTTGTTAAAAGTCTACCCATATCATACCTGGGACTACCAATCACGGGAAAGAAGAAATCGTTTGGACAACGCTGGAAACTAATCCAGTCATAGTTTTAAAAAGCATAAAGCGCTCCCAATTTCCAATTAGCGTTTTTTTAGCTTTTAGCGCTTTAGCGCGCTTAAAGCTAAAAAAGCGATAATGGCATTTTCGTAAATATATGCAATTTTTTAGAAAATTGCATATATATTCCTGTATTATTTTTTTTTCAAATCCTATAAATATTTTTTTTTTCCAAATATATACCCATGTTATAAATATTTATAGGTGTAATATAACATTTATTACAGTAAACATGTAATATTTATATGTGTAATATAACTTATATTACACGTTTAACAAACCAACCAGGTGATGAATATTTATAGGTGTAATTTATAGGTGTAATATTTATAGGTGTAACAAACCAACCAGGTGTCTAATTTGGGAAGACACCTGGCCAGACAGGTGCTGGACCATGAGAAACTTCCAGCAGCTATAAAAGAGGAAGAAGTCTGTTTGAAGAGTTTGCTTCTACTGCAGCTTAAGATCTTTCTCCTCCTCCCTTCTCCAAGCTTCTACTGCCCGGTGATGGGTAGAAACCCACTAACCCGACCCACTCACCCGCTTAAAAAAGTGATTTGGAAAGCGCTCCTCTAGAAGCGCTTTTCCGCTTTAAGCGTCGCTTTTTAATCTACGAATCCAGTCAATAAAGACGCTCTTAGCAAGAAAGAGTGGGAGATGTCTTTCCTATGGAGGAAGAATACAACTAGTTAATTAGATAATAGCTGTAAAGTATACCTATTGGGAACAAGGCATGGTTATCCCCAAGGTTTTTTGATGCGGCCAGGCGACCAAGCGACCAAGCGATGATCAGGTTCGCATATTGCATATGCGATCGCCTGGCCGCATATGCGACCTAATATGTGACATGTCTTTTTTTAGTGTATTTTTTATTTTATTTTCAATATATCCCCTGTATTTTTATATTTTATGTAATTTCATAATAAAATACTTCAAATTCATTAAAAATATTCTAAATGTCTTATACTCTAAAATAAAATAGTCTAACAGTACTTAAAATCTTTAACAAAGATTCAAATTTAAAAATATATAATGTATTAGTTTTTTCCCTTTATAAAATATAAAATATTTGTTACCTTTAGTTTTTTGGGTTATTACTATTTAGTTTTGTAAAAAAATTAATTTTTAAAATATAAATGGGTATTTGGGTCGGGTTTAGTCGAATTCGACCCGGATCCGGCTAAAACCCATAAATATGCGACCTCCTAAATAGGCGATGGGGTAGCGCATGGTAGCATATACGACCTAATCAAAAACCTTGGTTATCCCTGATTCTGTTGCTAAGAAGGTGAAAAAGTTATTCTATAAAGTATAAATTTATATGGGATGGAAGGAAAGGGATCCCATGGTCCCAAATGGTCCTTCCCAAGACGGAAGGGGGTCTAGGGGTTAGAGACCTTCCTATTATCACTACTGCAACCAATATTAAAAAATCCTTAAAGTATTGGGATAAGAGTGATTCTATTTTGGTAAAATGGATCCAGGATAGGTATATTAAGGGGAAGGCACTTAGAGATATTCAAATCAGGTTACTGTGGATTCACATTTTTGAAAAGCTTCCATCTCAGAAAAGAATCCAGTGGATAAATGTTTGGTTTATAAAGGTAGAAAGTAACGAGATGGGTTAAAAGGCCTGGTGAGAATTAAGACCCTCCACTAAAAGATCTATATTATGCGATCCTTCCTTTGAGGCAATTGTCCTCAATTACTTTGATCCTGTTTGTACTGACTACTGAAGGGTAATATTTTCTAAGATCGGCTACATTGAATGTATAGGACATATTGAATTCATCTGGTAAATCCACTCTGTATGTATTTCCATTAATTTTCTTTGTAATTTGACAAGGCCTAAAGTTCCTATTTTCAAATAAAATATAACTAGACTATATAGCGAATGAGAGAGAGAATCAATGAGCTTTTTACCTATTTCCTTTTACTTATTTTTGTATTTCTAATTTCTCTATCCTTTTACTTATCATTTTTGTAAATCTTCTTCAATTCTGTACTTAGTTGATCCCGGACTGGTTTTTCATTATGTCCAGACTTTTTCAAAATCCGAATCCTCTCTGTACAGTCTTTTTAATTCATCAAAATCAGTTACTGAAGAGTGTATAATGGTCATTGCCTCATTTTTTCTGGTCAGTAAAATATAATGTGTTAATGTGTTGATGTGTTCAGTGTTGATGATATACTCTATGGGAAATAAATAATGTGCCCACTGTTGGCAAACCTTGACAACTGAGTACGACTCTTGTTCATAAGTTGTCCACTTCTTTCTACTTTCAGCTAGTATTTTTGAAAAATATGTAATGGGATGTCCAGCTTGAATTAAGACTGCTCCTATTCCCACCAAATCAGCATCACATTCTATTTCAAACAGAATATTAAAATCAGGGAGTTTAAGCACTGGGTGTCTGTAAAATGACTTCAACTTCTGGAAATTCTCTTCTGCCTTTTTTTCGAAGCAGTTAAATATTCTCATTAGAAAATGAAGGGTATTGCCCTGATTTCTTCTGCCTTTTCTGTCCAAGCAAATTCTGTTTTTATAAAAGTATAAAACAATCTGTAATGCTATCTGTGATACCCCCAATTTCCTGTAAAAGGATGGAAGACCCATAAAACTCCTTACTTTTATTATAGTTTTTGTGAAGGCCAATTCCTAGACATGTTGTGGATTTGATGAACATGACCTGCATTGATTCTTTTTTATAAACTTGAGATTATTTTTTGTTAACCAATATGTTCATGTGTTTTTTATTGCAGGCAATGTTAAAGTATTCTGCCGTACAAGGCCATTATTTGAGGATGAGGGCCAATCTATTGCGGAGTATCCTGATGACTTTACTATTCGCTTAAATCTTGGCGATGATTCTGCCAAGAAGGATTTTGAGTTTGATCATGTTTACGGACCTCATATTGGACAAGGTGAGAAAATACCTTTTGTTGTGTGCAAACTGCTAAGGGTAAATAATTTTCATTAAATGGCTCGAGAACAAAAATAATTAATAGATGTGGATGCACCATGGTTCTGGATGCACGTGTGCTCCTTCAGAGGGATATGCACCTGACGCATCTCCCTTAGCCAGATCCGGCCCTGATTTAATTCTTTTAAATTAGGCCTGTTATGTCAGAATCGTAAAAACTGGCCCAAAAAAATAATTTTATTTTATTTTAAGACCTTATAAATTTTTATGAACATATTTATGCCAAAAATTTTAACATTGGTCCATGAAAAGAGCTCTATTGTTTTAAATATAAACTCCTCCCACATTTTTAAAAGTTTTTTTTTTTGAAGCTGTTAAATGTTTTCATTTAACGAAAAATGAGAGGCAATGCCCTGAAAAATACAATTGGAAATAAGCATAAAATATAAATATGGATATTGTGACACTTTCCACACAACCATGCTGCCTAGAGAAAGACTTTAGACTATCTGCCTCCGGAGGTTGGTCTCCCATATCTGCATTGTGCTACTCTCCAAAGGATGACAATAATTTTTCTTGAAGCTCTCAGGCTTGAAGGATAAGCTGATGTCCTTGATTACCTCCTTTAACACTGTTTCTGGTAGTCTGAGAGTACAATGTATAATTACATTTTTAAAAGTTCATGTTTGTTTTAGACCAAGGTTTTTTAGGCGACCATGCGGTCATGCGATGGCCATGACCGCATGGCCGCCTAGGCGCTTCAGGCGACGCCTAGGCGGTCGCCTGAAAATAGGGTAAATTTTGCAAATTTACCCTGAACTTATATACATTTGCTAAAAAATATGGGTAATTTAAAAAAAATATATACATAAATTTTAAAACCTGAAATTACTAATACAAAGTAATAGACCTATTAATCTAAAATTTAAAATGTAAATACATAGATTATATGACTTCTATGAATTTAGGGTTAAAAAGATGCAAGAAACAAGAAAGAAAAGAGGTTAGGGTTTTTTAAAACCCTCAACCTCTTATTTAAATGGGTGGTTGGGCCTTATATTTAAATTAAAAAAAAAATTAAAAAAAATAATAAAACAGACCTATTGGGTTAGGCGGGTCCGGGTCAGATCCGACCCGGACCCGCCTAACCCGCTCCAGCGCATGAAGGCAAACACCTACATGTGCTGGAGCGCATGGTGGCATATGCGACGCCTAGGCGTCGCATGAACAAGCTTGTTTTAGACAAAATGAATCTTTATTTATAGAAAAATATAGATCAACCGTCTGTGTTTTTTTTTTGAATCAATTAAATTTCATTAGAATAAGACTCATGCCAAGTTTATAAAAATAGAGAATAAAAATAAAAATAAAAATAAAAAGAAATGAGCAAAAAGCTCATTGACTCTCTCCCATTAGCTATGTAGTCTAGTTTTACAGTAACTAGATACGCTGCCTCAGGAGGTTGGTCTTCCATACTTCCATCATAGATGTCTCCAAAGGGTGACAACAACTCTTCTTGTAATCATAGTTCGAAAAAGCGGAAAGCGCTCCCAATTTCCAGGGAGCGCTTTTTCAGCTTTGACCGCAAAGCGGTAGTGGCATATGTGTAAATATTTGCAATTTTTTTATAAATTGCATATATACCCCTGTTTATATATATAATTTTTCCAAAACCTGTACATGTATAATTACCTAAAAAATATATATAAACCTGATAATTTTTGCATATCATCTTAAAAATACACATCCAAAACAAATACATCCAAGTTATTTGAATCATCCCAAACAAAATCATTATCTAAAGTCTGATCATCTATACGAGCATCTACTTCATGGCATATCTATATTATCTAGAGGCTCTCTGATAATTTCCGCAATTTCAGAGAGTAGGTTTGAGTGGAAGTGAGGGTTAGGGTAGAAAGGGCAAAAAAAAAACTATTTAAGTTATCCCTACACGGGTAAATGGGTTGGCCCAACCCGTTTACCCGACCCGACCCGACCCAAGTACCCACCGGAATAAAGCGTTTGGCAAAGCGGTCCAAAAAAACCGCTTTGCCGCTTTTTTCGCTTAAAGCGACGCTTAAGCGTCGCTTTTTGAACTATGCTTGTAATACACTGAATCAAAGGAGAGACTGATGTCTTTAATGACCTCCTTAAGGACTACCTCAGGAGGCCTACTAATGTGCTGTCTATATCTTTTATTTCTTTCCGTCCATATATGCCACGACAAGCAACCAATAGCATTCCATATTGGCCCCCAAGGGGGAGAGTGACGCGT
>LFYR01001201.1:4351-26105 GCA_001185155.1 Zostera marina
TGAGTTTTGCGAAGACGGCAACCGCAAGCTGTAGCGGATTTCATTGTCGAACTCACACAGCCCAGTTTGACACAACCTTGGATTGTGGAAGTAGACGGCTCGAGTTGCAGCACAGGCTCGGGTATCGGAGTAAAAATCCATAGCCCAGATGGAAAAAACTACGAACACTCGGTCCGACATCACTTCCCGGCTTCTAACAATGTCGCGGAATATGAAGCGGCCATACATGGCCTGAAGCTGCTAAGAACTCTCGGCGCTGAGAATGTCACGCTCCGCACTGACTCCCAGCTCGTGGCTCGGCAAACCACTGGTGAATTTGCTTGTAAGGAACAACAAATAACAAAGTATGTGGAAGCAATGGTAGATCTCACCAAACAATTCACCGAGTTCAAAATCGAGCAAATCCCTCGAATTCAAAATTTACCCGCTGACGCTTTAGCACGTCTAGTGATGAAGCACGAAATCTGCTACCAATAGGCTCGCGGGGTTGCGAGGAGGGCCGGAGGCTTTGGAGTCCACGACGCACGCTCTACGTCAATGTACCTGCAGAAGAGGAGGGGAATCGGCGACTCACGTGGGAGTAGGCGATTCGGGCTCCTTTGTTTGCTCTGGTTGGTGTGTGCCAAGTGTGAATGACTTGAGGGTAGAGGTCCCCCAAGGACCCCTTTTATAGGGTTCTGGGGGACGTTTCCCCATTCATTAGCGTGGGGCCCACCCCATTAAGGTATCCTATTAAGGAGTGCCTTAATGACGTGGGCCCGCTCAAGTAATGGCTGGGAGTCGGCGATTCAGGTGTGGGAATCGCCGATCCAGAGGTTCAATCGCCGAATCCCCATGAGCCTAGTGGTAGCCTAACAGAACTGTCCACGAGGCCTAGAGTCGGCGATTCACCCCTGGAGTTGGCGACTTGGTAGTCCCAATCGACGACTCCCAGGTGCTGCCTTGAGTACTTGACGTAGACACTCCTTCCGAATTCGTGGAACTCTCCGGGGGTCCGGCATAAAGCGACGGAACCCTAGTTCTTGTCGAAGGGCGTTGCTGGGAGTGACTGACGTCTTCAGGCATGTCTCACCAGTACTCCCCCCTGAAGAGAGCATGGCAAAACACCCGTGTAGCCTCAGTCTCCCCCCCCCGAGCAAGGTAGTACGTGTGGTCCATGCACTATCAGATGGACTGATTCACTATCAGAATCTAGTCATTGTGCTCACAGCGACACTAATGACTCCGCGTGGTCCATGCACTATCAGATGGACTGATTCGCTATCAGAATCTAGTTCCAGGCCAATGGAACTACATGTTTATAGTCCTACTCTGATCAAGAGCGACTTTTGTTGTGGATTCTGGCCGAAGCGACAGATCGCGTGGATTCACTATTGGAATCTGATTCTGGCCGAAGCAACAAAATGCGTGGATTCACTATTGGAATCTGATTCTGGCCGAAGCAACAGAATGCGTAGATTCACTATTGGAATCTGATTCTGGCCGAAGCAACAGAATGCGTGGATTCGTTATCCGAATCGGGTTCTGGCCGAAGCAACAGATCGCGTGGATTCACTATTGGAATCTAATTCTGGCCGAAGCGCGAGAATCTAGTTCACTATCAGAACTGATGTTTATAGTCTACCCTGATCAAGGGCGACTTGGTGTCCGCAACGACGGTTACCCCATAGGCCGAAGCGCAAGATGGGTCGAGATCATTAAGGTCAAAGCGACAAAATGATCTCCAAATGTTTGAAGAACTATTGAAGCCAAAGCGACAACATAATTCTTGGTTTGATTCTGGCCGAAGCAACAGAATGCGTGGATTCACTATTAGAATCTGATTCTGGCCGAAGCAACAGAATGCGTGGATTCGTTATCCGAATCGGGTTCTGGCCGAAGCGACAGAATCATGCCTGCAAAAAAAAACAACCTGCGAAACAACTATATCAGTCTAAAGGATATATTTATTGATTTACTGACCTTGCCGTGCAGAGCTGCCTCTCATGCTGCTCCTCCTCACTACAAAAAACCAGCGCAGTTCTGGCGGCAAATTCCGGCGGCCTGGCCGCCGGTATAATGGTTCCTGGCGGCCAAGCCGACGAGATTCCATCGCCGGAGTTGATGTCGCCGGAATGTTGAAATACCGGCGGCCAAGCCGCCGGCAAAAAATTTTGGATTCCGATTTTAACAGAAATTGTCCCGGCGGCCTAGTCGCCGACATTTTTTTGGAAAATAATTTTCCGGCGGCCTGGCCGCTGGTCAATATTTCCCGGGAAGAAATTTCTAGCGGCCTAGCCGCTGGTTCACTTTTGAAAAATAAAAAAAAAATTGAAATTAATATGAAATTGAAATTGAAATTGAAAAAAAATGAAATTGATATTGAAATTGATATTGAAATTGAAATTGAATTTGAAGTTTAATAATTAATGTAGAACAAAAATTAACTTCGACAATCACTAATTTAACTTCTTTTTTTCGCTTTTTTTCATTTTTTTAGTTCCGACCACCTTTCGTAACGCCTCTTTCGTGAATATTATCGATCTTCCGCGCTGTTGTGAAGTGGTGTGGTCCTCTTGTGGCGTAGTTTGTAGAGGCGTCGTAGTTTCTTGCGTTGGTAGTTGAGTAGGCGGTGCGGCGGCTCTAGAAGATGACGCTCCAGGAGTATAAATGTTCTGCGCTGCATCGTTGTTGAAGATTGGCGGAAACTCTGGTAAGCGCAAGTTCGGATTTTGAGCGAGCATTGCGGAGTTGTATTGTTGGAAAAGCGCCATTTGACGAGCCATAAACTCTTCATTCTGACGAGCCATAAACTCTTCATTCTGACGAGCCATCGCCTCATTCTGACGAGCCATCGCTCTCTCGACAGCCTCGTTGACCTTATCTTGAACCTCTGCTTCGGTCATTGCATCTTTTCCTTTGTCCCTACAGAAGTTCCCCACATTCATCCGATGCGTTGTCTTTTTGCTCAATGAGGAACCAGTTGTTCCTAATATTCTTGATTTCTTCGAGCTTCGACCGATAAATTCGGTTATAGCAAATTGGATTAGAGCCTAATGAAAAAGAAAACATGATAATAATTAATGTAAATATAACTATTGAATTTTATTGGAAAAAATTTGAAATAATTACCGTGTCAGTCATATTTTCTTGTTGAGTCATATTTTTGGCTTCTTCACTGTCTATCCATTTAACCGCTTTATCCTTAAAAAACAAATGAAAGTAGTCAAACAAATAGTAATTAACTGTAATTATAAATATAAAAGATTACGTACCACTCGTTCGTCTTTTGGATAAACTGCCTTTATATTGAGTTTCCAAGTTTCAATATCATTTAATCCCTTTTGTTCCTGTAATATTAAAATTAGGAAAAGAAAGAAATATGAAATTAAATATGAAAGAAAAAATAAAAAAGAACTTGAAAGTAAATATGAAATTAAATAATTTACTTACAGCTTCGTAATTTCTTTGTGCCAGACTCTTCGAACCTAAACTGTGTGATGTTTGTTTAGCCCGATTGCCTTTGTTAATTTCATAAATTTCCTATATTAAGTTATAAAAAAATAATTAAGTTAAAAAAATAAAATAATTAAGTTATTAAATATAATTAAAAAGAAGAAATTCATTAATACGTACTAATCCCCTCGGTGATCTTCTCTCGATCAGCTTTTTTAGAAATTGTTCTTTGATGATGTAGTCGGGCAATGTTCTCATAACCTCTTCGACTATTAGATCTTTGTTATTATATTTATCCAATAAAGAGTTATAAGCGCTTCTCCATAATTTGTTTAACCTTTCATTGACACGTCGATAACCAAAGGTTGATCCGCTGTAATCAATTTCTCTCTGTTCGACGAATAATTATAAAATTAATTATTAATTAACTATAAAATCTATAATAATAATTAAATATTAATTAATAAACCTGTATCGTTGTCATCGCCTCATCTATGTTTTTCTGGTCTTGTTCAAACCACGGTACGTCCATTGGTAGTAGTTTGAAATCGTTCGCGATCATTGCGTATTTCTTGTTTAGTTTTTTTGCTACGCTATCATGGACATTTTGATCATTTTTGAATTTTATTACAAACCGTTGTCCTTGTGATGGATGATATTCAGCATGATCTTTGTTTTGTTCTCTTGTTTTTTTCTTCGTTTGATCACCATCGCACCCAGCCATGTTCATCTCATGTAGATTCGGATGATCATAATCTTGTTCATCAGTTGAATGATCACTCTGATCGGGAGTCGTGACGACCATGAAAACCGATATAACAAATGCTACAAGTAACCAATACATCTAAAAAAAATAAGGATAATCTAATTAATCGAAAGATAATTAATTAAATAAGGATAATAATTATTTAAATTTAATCAAATAATTATTTATTTAATTATTAATTAAATAAATGATTTTAATTTTCAAATAATTGTTTTCAACATTGGATTTTAAATCAAGTTCTCAATATAAAAACTGATTAATGGAATTTTCAATATTTTCTTAATTAATAATTAATTAATTAATTATTCAACAATTATTTAAAAATTAACTAACAATCACACTTATAGAAAATCTGATTGTTACTTTTTGTAATTATTAATTAATTAATTAATTATTTATTTAATTATTAATTAAATAAATAAATGATTTTAATTTTTAAATAATTGTTTTCAACATTGGATTTTAAATCAAGTTCTTAATATAAAAACTGATTCATGGATTTTCCAATATTTTCTTAATTAATTATTAATTATTAATTAATTATTCAACAATTACTTAAAAATTAACTAACAATCACACTTAGAGAAAATCTGATTGTTAATTATTTTAATTATTAATTAAATAATTAATTAAATAATTATTTAATTCATTATTAATTAAATAAATGACTTTCATTTTTAAATCATTGTTTTAAACATTAAATTTCAAATCAAATTCTAATAATTGTTTTAAAAATGTGATTTTCATATTTAGATAATTTAATTAATAAATAATTACTAAACATTTATTCAAAACTTATTAAAAATCACATTTATAGAAAATAATTACTAAACATTTATTTAAATAATTATTTCATTTATTTAAATTTAAATTTCATTTCAACTCATGAATTCTTTTTAAATCATGCATTTTAATTCATTTCATTTCATGACATTTCATTTTATAGAATTCATTTTAAAAAATTTGCATTCATTTTCAATTCACACAATTTAAGAACATGCATTTCATTTTACTATTACTTAGCATGCAAATTAGATTAACTAATTTCTAACTAACACGCAAATTAGATTAACTAATTAGATTAAAAAAATTTAAATGAATAAATATTATTACATTGATCCGCAAAGCTTCTAAACTAACACCGGCCTTCAAATCACAAATTTGTAAATCCGCAAAACAAACCTTCAACCTAAAATAAACAAACACTAAATTAAAATGAATTAAACCTAAATAACATAAATCATGTACACTTAATTATTCAATAACACTTCAATAACATAAATCATGTACACTAAATAACATAAATCATTCATTATTCAATAACACTCAATAGTAACAAATAACAATAACACATACATAAATAACAATACACTTAAAATAAAATTCAGTAAGATTGACTGGAAATCTATTTTTATTTTAAATCATACACACATGACATTCGGTGGTCTGACTAAACTCGAGCTTGAATTGAAATCTATTTCACAAAACATAAAAGTTTGGTTATTTACCTCTCATTTTAAACTTAGTACATAATTTTCCCATTTTCTCACATTCTCAAGGCATACATGACAAAATTTAATTTCCTGTAATTGATTAAATTTTATTTGATTTCTCATAGGGTATAGTTAGAGGAAAACTGGATCAGCTCCGTAGGTGCTTTGAGGTTAGAAATAGTTACATTGATTTTATTGGAGAAATCATATTTGAGATTTCAAATAAAAATTAAAAATTTATGAAATATGAAAGTATAATAGCATACTTTTTTTTTGAAAGCTATAGTAGCATACTTTAGTTAATAAGATCCAATCTATAAATGAAAAACATAGGTGGAACAAAGAGTTCTACCTTTCCGATCACTTTCATCAGAAAACCCTAAAATCCCAAAATAGCATCTGCATTTATCCAAGACTCCCAGGTTATTGGGAGAATTTGGGTCTGAGAGATCCACCCAGACTCTAAACACCTGAAAGCTCGGCGATTACTCACCTTCTCCAAAAACATTGGACTGTAATGCTGGATTTAACCTTAATTTAAGTGGCTTAAGAAATCATTTTTGTCCTTGTAGATTTTTTTCTTCTTTCAATTTGACTGTAATATTATTAACAATGAATAATCAACTATTTCTCTCATCGTACAGGCTGGGGCACTTATTAAAGCTAAAAAGGATATTGGACATACAATGGGTGATTTGGGGTTGGCATTTATCAAACTAACTAAATTTGAAACAGAAGAGGCTATACATAATTCTCAGAAAATCAGGGCCGACGAGACCCGATGTTTTGGAACTGCTGCTGTTAAAGCATGTAGATTTTATCGGGAATCAAATGCACAAATAGAAAAACATTTGGTAATTGACAGTCAATCAAAAATAATAATGATAAAAGTGTGTATTTATTTCTTAAATGTTCATCATCTTATGAAATTTCTTTCCAGGACACTTTACATGAATATCTTGGATTAATGATGCCTGTTCAGACAGCATTCTCAGATCGCTCTAGTGCTTTGTTAACTGTACAAACTCTCCAATAACTTTCACAAATAACAACAATAACAAAATTACAAAGAACAAACAAAGAAACTCCAAACCCCAAATCCCAAAATTACAAAGAACGAAGAAAAAGAAAGATTACAAACAAAGAATAATAATAACTTTCACAAATAATAAATCCCAAAATCAAAAAACCCCAAATCATAAACCCCAAATCATAAACAACAACAAAAAATGAGAGAAAAAGATGAAGAAGATAACACAATAACAAAAGAAGATAACTAATGGAGGATGAAGAACATACCTTTAGGAAGAACTTCGAAGATCACCGGAGATAAATGGCTGGAAGATCACCGGAGACAAGTTGGGGGAGGGTTTGGGAGGAGTGGGAGTAGTGGAGACGTTTTTGGGGGAAAAGAAAATGAAAGAAATCTGAAATTTTTTTTCTTATATAAAAATTTTCCGGCGGCCTGGCCGCCGGGAAATACTTAAGTTTAGTTTGACTGTACGGGGGACCACGGCGGCGCAAGTTGTAAATTTAGGGTTTTCCAAAAATCCTGGCGGCCAGGCCGCTGGTTACTGAAAAAAACAAGCGGGAAAAAGTATCCAGCGGCCAAGCCGCCAGCAATTTTTCTCCCGACCGTTAAGGGTTTTAGTATGCCGGCGGCCAGGCCGCCGGATCACTTCTTCCCGACCGTTGGTGAATTGGAGCTGGCGGCCAGGCCGCTGACATTTTTTACAAAAAAATATTCCGTCGGCCTGGCCGCCAGCTAATTTCTCTCATTTACGAGGGAAAATTATGCAGGCGGACAAGTGTAACCTTCCGTCGGCCTGGCCGCCGATCGTATCTACCGGAGGCCAGGCCGCCGGGAGATGGGCGCCAGAACTGCGCTGATTTTTTGTAGTGCCTTATGCTCCATAAATCCTTGATTGATCTGTCCGAAGCGACAGATCTATCATACTCAAAAAGCGTGACAGCTTCTGGCCGAAGCAACAGAAGTGCCGACTCACTATTAGAGTCTGATTCTGGCCGAAGCAACAGAATGCGTGGATTCGTTATCCGAATCGGGTTCTGGCCGAAGCGCCAGATCGCGTGGATTCACTATTAGAATCTGACTCACTATCAGAGTCTGATTCTGTCCAAGGCTACATATCCACTATCAGAATCCGATTCTCGCCCCGGATACAGAACCTGCTGACTCACTATCAGAGTCTGATTCTGACCAAGGCTACAGATCCACTATTAGAATCTGATTCTCGCCTTGGATACAGAACCTTTCCTGCAAAAAAGAAAACATCCTGCAAAACAACTAGATCAGTTCGAAAACGCATATATTTATTATTGAACTTACCGTGTGATCTACCTTTCGTGATGTCCCTCCTTTGCTCAATAAATCCTTGATTGATCTGTCCGAAACGACAGATCTATCATGCTCAAAAAATGTGACAGCTTCTGGCCGAAGCGACAGAAGTGCCGACTCACTATTAGAGTCTAATTCTGGCCGAAGCAACAGAATGCGTGGATTCGTTATCCGAATCGGGTTCTGGCCGAAGCGCTAGATCGCGTGGATTCACTATTAGAATCTGACTCACTATCAGAGTCTGGTTCACTATTAGAACCTGGTTCACTATTAGAACCTTTCCTGCAAAAAACATCATTTCTTGACGTCCCTCTTTTGCTCAATAAATCCTCGGTAAATCTGGCCGAAGCGACAGATTTTACCGTGCTCAATTTCTTTGACGACTTCTGGCCGGAGCAACAGAAGTGTCGGGAGAGCTTGTGATACTCCCCCTCGAAATGTGATGACTTCTATCTAAATAGACAGAAGTGCTGGGAGAGCTTGTGATACTCCCCCTCGAAATGTGACGACCTCCATCCTATAGACAGAAGTGTCGGGAGAGCTTGTGATACTCCCCCTCGAAATGTGACGACCTCCATCCTATAGACAGAAGTGTCGGGAGAGCTTGTGATACTCCCCCTTGCGAATTGTGCTCTTGTGACACACAAACATTTGCGACGAGTGTTTTTCGAAGTATGTGACCATCGATGAACTATCTATTGTTTTTCCTTTGCTAATCTTTCATATAAGTTACCCTTTAAATTGTAACTAAGGCCCGAAACTAGATTCACAAGTCGTAATTTAGCCACTCTGGACGTAAATTAGACTCTGCTAACCCTATTGCTAGCCACTCTGGGCGTAGTCTTGGTCGTACGAATCGTAGCTCAGCCTACGGTTAAATTTATGGACAATTTATACCTCTAGACTAGCGTCGGGTTACAAGAGGTAGAGTAAATGACGAATCAGAGATATTCGACACTCAAAGGTTGCCTTGAAATTCGGAACCTTAACGATGGAGAGAGCTTGTGATAGTCCCTCCTGAAATATGATGACCTCTGGCCGAAGCGACAGAAGTGTCGGGAGAGTTTGTGATACTCCCTCCTTGAAATTTGACAACTTCTGGTCGAAGTGACAGAAGTGCCGGGAGAGTTTGTGATACTCCCCCCTTGAAATTTGACAACTTCTGGTCGAAGTGACAGAAGTGTCGGGAGATATTGTGATACTCCCCCCCTTGAAATTTGACAACTTCTGGTCAGAGTGACGGAAGTGTCGGGAGAGTTTGTGATACTCCCCCCTTGAAATTTGACAACTTCTGGTCAGAGTGACGGAAGTGTCGGGAGAGTTTGTGATACTCCCCCCTGAAAACTTGCACTTGGGGCAGTTTTAGTGTTATTTTACCCGGAATCGGCGACTGGAGTTTGTGATACTCCTACAGTCGGCGATACCTATGGTTTGGGTAACTGTAGGGGGTATTCTTGTTTTTTACCCTTATTAGTCGGCGACTCCCTCTGTGAGTCGGCGACTCCTAGTTTAACCGTCGGATCTTTTTGGAAGATCCTTGGGATATTTGAGAGATATACGGGGAATATTCGTAAAATCTCCAAATAAGGAAATTTTTCTCTCAGTGCTGTGAGTTTTTGCCCGGAGTCGGCGACTTCCCTGTGGAGTCGGCGACTTGGCGTGATTCGGGGGATTTGAAGATCTCAAACTTCGTAAATTTTAGGTTTTCTGGGGGGTTTTTGCAATTTTCGTAATGGCTATAAATAGTGGAGAGGTTTTCCCCAAAACCCTACAACACCTTTTGCCACTTCAATCTCCTAAACCTCCAGATTTTTCAATCGCCGATTCCCTAGTTTTTCACCTTCGAATCGTCGATTGCAACCATGTCTATCCCCGATTCCCCTTTGAAAGAAAACGAAACGTCAGCTTTTATAGCTGAGATGATTGTGGATAACCTGGATGAGGTGTTGAACACCGTTGAGTCGCCGATTCCCTCTCCTGACAGAGAGGTTGAGTCGGCGATTCCGGTCGTGCCACCTCACGGAATGGAGTTGAGTGCCACCGTGCACGAACTACTGGGCGCCCCGCTAGTGTCGCCGACTCCCCCTGTGGAATCGACGACTCAGTGCAGGGCCCTTGTGGTCGTACGGCAGCCTCTGGAGCTGGGGGAAATTCCCGTGGCCTCTGTGTCGGCGACTCCCATTGTGGAGTCGGCGACTCATGCAGGCCCTGTTAAAGGGAAATCCTTCAAGCGAAGGGGGCAGGGCTCAGCTGCCGTTGGGTCGGCGACTGCTGGCCATGCCTCGCCGATTCCTGTCACTGAATCGGCGACTCGTGTGCTGGAGTCGGCGACTCCTATGCTGATAGATGATTCTTCCGCGCGTCGCACCGCACCATTGGTCGTGAGCGCGGAAGGCCGTATTGTGTCGGGACTGAACCCGAATCGAGGTCCTTCCCTGAAGCGAAAGAGAAGGCGTACCACAGGAAAGGGCAATGTACATGTGCCCGAAGAGAATGAAGGGGTCCCACCTCCTCTAAATATAAACTTCGAGGAGATACTGACTGTGGACCGTGGTGTTCCAAATCCACGACGTAGAGCGGGCCGGCGCTCTAAAAGAACTCCGCCACCTCATGTGGATCTAGATGCTAGTCGAGACCCGGACCTCGACTTAAATACTTACATTGGAGCTTTGAACCCCTCTGGGTTCGCTCACTGCGAAATTGCCGTGAATGGCGTGCCAAGGTTGCTTTCGATTGGCCGTTCTGGAGACGGCGAGTATGAACAAGTGATGACCCATGCAACCTTGGACGGGTCTGATGGAGTGAATCCCTCCTCAAATCTGAATGCGAGCGACGCTCGATCATTGCTATCGGGGATTCAATTGTCTGGTCACTTGCGATTCTGGGTGTCGCGGTACCAGCCAATCAATCTGCCACCCCCGAGGTTCCAGGCCATCCCGAGGGTCTACTTCAAGCACTTCTCCGAGCTACCAATTCCGGAGATCATTAGAGAAGTGCTTTTCACATTTGAAGTGTCCCTGTCGCAGCTCCCGGCGGGATTCTTTGTGATCCTGCGGGGCTTTATGAACATCTGTTGGGGGCTGAACATTGCTGCGACGGCGAGCTTGTTCTTGTACTTCTACAAGCTCACCAAAGAGAAGTCTGGATCCGGTCGTTTTGGGTTCACGCGACGACATTTCGACAAGAACATCGTCGATGAGCTCCCGACGAACTTCGGATCCAACTGGAGAAAAGAGTTCATATTCATCACTTCTGAATTTCTTCCCGGGAGTCGGGAAATGTGGAATGACCCCAATCGAGTGCATATGAACGCCTCGATTGAGCTGAGCACGAGGGATATTGAGGCCTCGGATCGAATAGCGCGTATGCTTACTGCATATTCTGTGCCGCGCGGTGTTCCCTTTGTCCTTTGCCAAAGGGAAGACTTTACATTTGAAGACGTTAAAGATGCGCGTGAACCACCAACCGAGAAAGAGCTGGAAGGTGGTCAGAGACGATCCATTCTATACCATGACGCTGCACCTCTTTATATGCGCAAGAGGTTCCGAAAGGGTAAGCTGATAAGATTGCAAAAGAAGAAGACCTCTCGCAGCGAGCCTCGCCGGACCTTTGAGCACGGGTCGAGCTCTCGCTCTGCACCACCACCTCCCTGGGGCTACGAGCCTTACACTTCTGCTGGAGTGACACTTCCTGATTTTATGGCTAGTGCTGAAACTAGAAAGGAAGCGATGTCACTCCTCTTGGGTCATCCTGGGACTTGGTGCAGGAGTGAATTACTGAAGCATATGAATGCCGCGTGTTATATGGCACATGCTTGTTATCATGGAGACTCTATCCATGACGTCGAGAAGATACAAGAAAAATACAATCAACTTGACGCAAAGTTCAGAGAGAGCGAGAAGGCTCTCGATAAGCTGAAGAACGTGAGATCGAGAATGGAGAACCTTCGCGACAACATTCTGCCCAAGAAGGACAAAACTATTGAGTCCAAGCAGAAAGAGATTGATGACTATGTCGCGAAGATCTTAGCACTCCGAAAAGATCTGAAAGCTGCTAGTTCTGGCCGTGTTAAAGACATTGAAGATCTAAAGAGCCAACTAGCTAATGAGAAAGGGCACGTGGCCTCGCTTGAGGCTACGATAGCGGAGTTGAAGAAGCAAGCTGCTCAGAGCCAACGAGAAACCACTGAGCTGAAAAGCGAGCTTGCAAGTGCGGAAGAAGAGGTTCTGACTCTGAAAGATGACAATGCCGCACTTGCTGGGAGAGCTGCTGGGTTGGATTTAGATGTACGTTACCAATCCGACCAGCTTCAAGAGCTCATATTCTTTGGTCCTTCCGTGTTTCCCGCTCTACCCCCCGACTACAGCACGGACATAATGGCGTGGGTAGAGCAACATCCTGAGGAGCTCGAGAAGAATAAAGAGGCTCTCGACAAGATGAAGGACGAAGCCGCGCAAGAATAGATTTTATAAGTCTTTTTATTTTGTAATCTTTTTGTAATTGCTATCCTTTTTTGTAATCTGATTTTTTTATGAAATTAATCGCTTTTGCTTTTCTATTCAATTGTTTATTTACTTTATTCTTTTGAATTGTAACTAAGACCCGAAACTAGATTCGTGAGTCGTAATTTAGCCACTCTGGACGTAAATTAGACTAACCCTATCGCTAGCCACTCTGGGCGTAGACTTGGTCGTACGAATCGTACCTCAGTCTACGGTTAAATTCGAGAAAATAAACTAAACTTCACAACTAATAGTAAGTCGCAATATCGATTAACAAATTTGAAAGATAACAATAAAAAGATACTATCAATCCTAAGACTCTAGAGTTGTAGTTTTGCTCTGGCCGAGGTGACGGAGCAACTTTTTGTCCCATATCAAAGATGTAACAATGAGATGGGGTAAAATTATTTAAAACGGTTACTAATCTATTAAGGCCGTAGCGACATGATAGATTATGATTTATGGTGGGTACTTGGAACCTCTTGTGGTTGGGTTCACTTGTACCTATCAACTACCTAGGACTCTGCTTTTAGACCCTAACGCGTGGTTGAACTCTGGCCATGATGACAGAGCAACTTTTTGGACCCATATCTAGGCTGAAATTTTGATCTATCAAGGCGATAGCGACAAGATAGATTCATAATGTGGGGTGCTAGCTAGAGTCGTAGGTAGATGATAAATTTAAATTATATTAGAAGATGCAAATTACAACAGTAAGACTTGTAATTTTTAAACTAACACATAGACTAAGAGGCTCTAACGCGCTTAATACTAAGCGTGATGTTGCTGTACGTTGTCCGTGTGCTAGATGCAAGGACTTTTGGGTGACAGCTTATTCCTATTCCTCTTAGTTATGCTAGCCTTTCTGTTGGTCTACCACCAGATAGCATATGGATGGTTTTCCGTGGGTGGTCCTCGCTATTGCCACTGTCTGGTGACGGAGAGCGCGGGCGCTTCCCATTCACGTCAGACTTGCAATTGTTTCGATCCCGGGATCCTTTGACCAGGCTGTCAAGTTCGCCGTTCGAAATTACTTGCTCGACATAAAGCGAGAATTCCCTGCAATAGTTTGCCAGATGGCCGTGGTCCTTGTGGAATTCACAGAATTTTCCACTCTTCTGGCGGCGATCCTTGGTTGCAGGGTCCATAGAGCGAGGAGCGGGCAGATTCGCTCTGTTCCTCAGTTTTTCAAACAGCTCGCCTTTGCTGATTATTAGTGGGGTCCGGTTCCTCCAAGGTTGAGGTGGACCCCTTGGCGATCGTTTGACGGATGTTTGACACACTTTGTTATCATGTTTGGGCTTCCAATCCCTTCTGAAAGAATCAGCCGCATTGCTAGTGTATCTGTTCGAGGAGTCATTGTTGACTCTTAAGAACTCGATCGGATTGCTGATAACTAGAGTGTCAGCCAGCTTCCGACGGAGGTCCTCTACGAGTCGTGTTGTAAGAGTCCTATTAGTGCGACTCTTGCTGGGTCCAGCTCTTGATTTTTCTGGCTCTGGACCTTTCTTTTTCCTCGTAGTTGGATAATTGTGAGAAGTCGATTCACACGCTCTCTTGCGGGTGATGGTTGTCTGACTCCTTGCTTTTTCAAGGTTGCTAACTCTTCTTTCAATATTATCCATGAAGTTAGCCAACCTTGCTTCTAGGTTATGAGAGATGGATGTCCGAGGGGGCAGATCAGTTTGGACATCCTCGAACCTTTCAACTTGTATGTTTGGTTGAGGATGCTTAGTTTGTGCCCCGTCGGGTACCACTGAGGATTTACCCTCGTTTCTCAGATGGTAATCATGCTTTTCAGATGTCATAGATGACAAAAGCGAATTCCAACCGGAGCGTAGGTATCAATTGGACTAACTCAAAAGAAACCCAGTGGAGTCGGCGACTCAGTAGGTGGAGTCGGCGACTGCCTTAGGTTTTCTTGATTTTCGAGCTGAGCAGAGGCTCGAGAAAAAACCAAGTGGAGTCGGTGATTCACTATGGGAGTCGGCGATTCACAAAGGTGGAATCGGCGACAGACACTAGTGGAATCGGTGACTGCTTTAGGTAGTTTTCCTTCGAGTCTAGCCGTGGACAGCACTCTTAGCTAGCAGAATAACCCGCAATCGGAGACTCACTGGGTGGAGTCGACGATTGCCTGTGTGAATCGGAGATTCCTTGACACAAAGTCAGCGACTCACCCTAAGGGAATCAAGCTGATCTTTGTGAAGAAAATTTCGCGATTACGACGGGATATCGTAATTCGATAGTCCCACAGACGGCGCCAGCTGATGAAGCACGAAATCTGCTACTAGTAGGCTCGCGGGGTTGCGAGGAGGGCCGGAGGCTTTAGAGTCCACGACGCACGCTCTACGTCAATGTACCTGCAGAAGAGGAGGGGAATCGGCGACTCACGTGGGAGTAGGCGATTCGGGCTCCTTGGTTTGCTCTGGTTGGTGTGTGCCAAGTGTGAATGACCTGAGGGTAAAGGTCCCCCAAGGACCCCTTTTATAGGGTCCTGGGGGACGTTTCCCCATTCATTAGCGTGGGGCCCACCCCATTAAGGTATCCTATTAAGGAGTGCCTTAATGACGTGGGCCCGCTCAAGTAACGGCTGGGAGTCGGCGATTCAGGTGTGGGAATCGCCGATCCAGAGGTTCAATCGCCGACTCCCCATGAGCCTAGTGGCAACCTACCAGAACTGTCCACGAGGCCTAGAGTCAGCGATTCACCCCTGGAGTCGGCGACTTGATAGTCCCAATCGGCGACTCCCAGGTGCTGCCTTGAGTACTTGACGTAGACACTCCTTCCGAATTCGTGGAACTCTCCGGGGGTCCGGCATAAAGCGACGGAATCCTAGTTCTTGTCGAAGGGCGTTGCTGGGAGTGACTGACGTAATCAGGCATGTATCACCACCCCCTATTCTGGCCAACGGATCCACCACCAAATATCATATTGATGGTCTTCCGCTGGCGGTTCTCGCTGTTGTCTCACCATCTAGCGTCAGCTTGGGAGGGAGGACAACATGAGATTTTAATGGACTCTATACTGTAGCCCACATGCCAAGTATTGGCTGTCACTTCCGACCCTCAAGAGGATTGGAGGCAACCAATACTGGCGTTCATCCAGAATGGAGTGCTTCCTAGCAACAAAGAGGAGGCTAAAAAATTAAAACACAGAGCAGCAAAATACTGTGATGTCGGAGGGGTACTTTACAAAAAGTCCTTCGATAGTCCTTTGCTACGCTGTTTGGCCCAACCCGATACTAGTAGGGTTCTCCAGGAAGTACATGAAGGCTCATGCGGACTCCATGAAGGGGGAAGAGCATTGGCCTTCAAAATCATAAGGCTCGGGTACTATTGGCTCACCTTAAGGTTGGAAGCTCGCACTTACGTCCGCAAGTGCCGAGCATGTCAGCTGCACAGTCCTATGCAGCAGAAACCATCAGCGGAAATGACTCCGATTCTGAGCTCAATCCCGTTCGCAAGGTGGGGGTTGGACATCGTAGGACCATTCCCCCCCTCAACATCACAGGCTCGATTCATCTTTGTAGAAGTAGACTACTTTACAAAGTGGGTCGAGGCTCAGGCTGTGGTGAAAATCACTCAGGATGCGGCAGTCAAGTTTATCTACCGCTCCATAGTCTGTCGATTCGGCATTCCCCAAGACATTGTCACTGACAATGGCTCACAGTTCACGGGGGGAAAATTTTCAAGAATGTACGAGGACCTAAACATAAAGCTCCACTTTGCCTCCCTCTACCGACCCCAGGCAAACAGGCAAGTGGAAGTCACTAACAAGGCCATCGTGCAAGGATTGAAAAAGAAAATCGAATCAGCCTAAGGGGCTTGCGCGGACAAGTTGTGCGAAATCCTATGGGCATATCGCACAACGAGTAAAAACCCCACGGGCAACACCCCTTTTGCCATAACCTATGGAGTGGAAGCAGTCGTACCAATCGAGATGAGTATACCAACGTATCGAGTCTCGAAGTACGACCAAGAAATAAATGACCAAAACCTAGCCACAGCGCTAGAGCTAAGGAATGAAACACGTGACGAGGCGGACCTGCGAAACGAATCGTACAAGGCTAGCGTATCAAGATACCACAACCGCCAAGTACGCAAAAAAGTTTTCCTGCCAGGAACTCTCGTCACGCGGAAGGCTAGCATAACAGAAAGGAATAGGCCAAGAAATAAATTATCTTCCAACTTCGAAGGTCCCTACATCGTTGAGGAGGAGATAAGGCCAGGAACTTATCGCCTACGACGGCAGGATGGAACAATGGTTCCTTACACCTGGCATGCGAACAACATGCAGCAGTACTACGCATAGTACTCACAAGCATCAAGTTTATTTTCTTTAGCTTTCCTAGTATGTATGTTAGTTAGTTATTAAATATAGTTACGCATTCTAACCCGTATGGATACCCTAAATCTATTGTGTCGTTTTGACCTCAGTAGAATAAAGATCATTCCGTCGCTACGGCCCTAATGATCCTATCCAATCTTGTCGCTAAAAAGCCTTGATATGGATCAACAAGTCACTCCCTCAATAGGAGTCGGACTAAATCGTCAAGGGTTCAAATCCAAGGTTAGAATAAATAGGTCCAACTCAGACACGCGTTGCGACCACAACTCTTATTCGCACGAGCGAATCAAGAACTAGTGGATACCAAACCACTTTCACCTATCGAACTTAGCTACGATTCATACGACCAAACTTACGCCCTAAGTGGCTAAGAATCTAACTTACGTCCAAAAGCGACCAAGTTACGATTGGGAATCTAGTTAAGTCGAGTTTCTTCCAAACTCACGTCCTAAGTGACTAAGAATCTAACTTACGTCCAAAAGCGACTAAGTGGCTAAGGAATCTAACTTACGTCCAAAAGCGACTAAGTTACGATTTATGATTTTAGTTTAGATCCAACTACGATTCGTACGACTAAACCTATGTCCTAAGAATCTAACTTACGTCCAGAGCGACTAAGTTACGATTTATGAATCTAGTTTAACTCTAAAACACATTAGCAAAAAAAAAAAGTAGTTTCATTAACAAAATATAAATTACATAATCCACTATAAAATGTTAGAAGGAAATCTATTACAATGATAGTTAAATCTTCTTTCCTCGCTTCGCGAACATCGCTTTTGATCTTATCCAAGGCTTCCTTGTGCTCCAGTTGCACTTCAGGATGTTCTTCTAGCCACGCCATAATGTCTGAAATGTAATTGGCGGGAAGACTTGCAAACACGTGAGGTCCGAAAAAGTTCACGTCTTGGAGTTGATCAGATTGGCCATCAACTTCGAACTCCAAGTCCTTCACCTTCTCGGAAGAAGCGTCCAGAGCTTCCTTCATCTTCTTCAACTTCTCCGTGGATCGAGAGAAGCGATCTTCCAAATCTTTCAGAGCGGAAGTGGAATCAGATAATTCAACTTTCAATTTCTGAATCTGCGTTTCAGAAATCACCGCATTTCCCACTTCCACATCAAGCTGCGTCTTCAACGTATCAACTTGCTTTCTAGCAACAGCGAGAAGCGACTCATTGTCTTTCAGAGAGTCACAGCTTCGGCGAAGATCAACAATTTCAGATCGGTGCGCAGCGCACTCTTTGTTCTTCGCCGCTATCGCTTTCTCGTGCTCAGCAGCTTGCTCCTCCAACTTCTTGTTCCGTTGGAGGGTCTTTCTCAACGACCACACCTCTTTACAGATGGCTTGATACTTGTCATCAAGCTTATTGTACTCCTGTTGAGAAAGGAGGGTGTCGTTTGCAGACTGCATCCCAATGGTTGCATTAGATAGATACGCGACCTACAAAACAAAACAATCAATTAGTAAAATAAAATAAGGCAATTATGCTTAAAAAACGATTGCGAATCACTTACAGCAGATATAGCTTTTCCAAGCTCTTCGCGTATCCAGTCCCCAGGCTTAGTCTGAAGCAGCTGGGCAGCCTTCCTCCGCACCCCTTCATCGGCGAACAAGCCCGGATAGTCAAATGTGGTGCGGAAGGGGGCGAATTCAGGAGCAGACCTTGAGCTCGACCCGGTCTCAAAGGTTCTGCGGGGGCCAGTCTCTTGGGCCTTCCTTTCTCTAATCAGCTTAGCGCCACGAAGTCTCACGGCCAAGTGTAGAAGGACCGCCTCGCGGTACAGATGCGCACCCTTCTTCTTCTTAATCGGATTGCCAGAAGGGTCCTCTGACCGCAGGTAATGTGCCACATCAGAAAAGGTAAAATCCTCTCGCTGGCACAAAGCAAAAGGAACTCCTTGCCCACATCCAAAAGAAGCGAGGGCAGAAGAGATTTTCTTCACCCGCTTCAATTCAACCTTGCTTAGAGCATAAGGAACATCTAGATGTACGTGGCGAGCATTGACCCACCTCTCGCGGCTCCCGCGTACAAACGTTGATTCAACGAAAAAGAACTCACTCTTCCACTGAGGCCCATAATTAGTGGGGAGTTCTACAATCAGCTCACGTCCGCTGAACCGCTTTGCCAACCCCAACCGACCAGATTCGGAAGCGGGCGCCTTAACAAACTTGAAAAACCAAAAGAACAAGGCGGCGGTTGTAGGGATATTCAGGCTCCAACAGATAAACAAAGAATGCTGCCTGCATCTGCGACAGCGACACCCCCCTTGAAGCAGCACTTCACTCATCAGTTCAGGAATTGGCAGCATGGAGAAGTGCCTGAAGTAGAGGCGGGGGATGGCTTGGAATCCGGCGGGAGGCAGATTCGCAGGTTGATATTGCGATCCCCAGAATCGCAGATGCCCAGAAATACGAATCCTGCGCAGGATCTCACGGGCTTCAAGCGCAGAGAGTACTGAGAAGGGATGCACAGTCTCGTTCTGAGGCACGAGAGGTGCATTAACAGAAACTTCTTCAAAGGACCCCTCGTCCGTATCACTGAGGGGTAACATTCTGATTTCACCACCCGGCAAAGTTTCGCAGTGAGCATAGCCGGTGTGGTTCTCAACTCCCCCGCAGAATGGGAGGTTTACATGATCTCCGTCCTTGTCCATTTCCATAGGAGGAGGAGGAGTGTTCGATCTATCTTCGCGGCTTCGGCTCTGGCCGCGGTAAACTGGAATGTCCTTAGTATAGTCAAAGGGCTCAGGCACCCTTACATCCTCCGCAGAGGGGAAGTGTATCTTTTCTCTGCCGCCCATCCCATAAATGTGAGGAACGGGGGAACTTGTACTGGCAGGCTTGTCGGAAGAATCCCTAGCATGCTTAGGGTGCTCCCTCTTTCTTTTCTTTGGCCTCTCAGATTCATCATCCGGCCTATCCACATCCACCACCTCAACAGGTGGAAAATCCTCAATCTCAGCCCTCGAGTTTAGGGGCAACATCGGCGATTTAGGAGCTGAACTCGTCGATGTTGGTAGGGAACTCGCCGATCCGAGTTGAATTACTCGGCGAGGTTTCCTAAACATGGGGACGACCCCCTTGCCTTTGGCCGGCGACTTCCCAAGGGGACTCGCCGACTTAGCTGCAAGAGTCGGGGGGATCTCACCCAGTTCAACAGTAGGCTCTACCACGACAAGAGCCCTCGAGTTATCCGTCAAACTCGCCGAGTTCTTTTGGGAACTCGGCGAGCCTTCAGGAGTTAGCCCGAGCAACTTGCGGGAAGTAGCCAAAAACCTGACGTCTTGCGGCGCGTCGACAATCGGAATCTCCGACCCACCGCGCGAAGGCGAGGGAATCGGAGACTCGACGGTGTCGAGCACCCCCGTCAGGCCTTCGTCTATATCCTCGTTCAATATGTCGGCGACCAGAGCTTCGGTCTCCGACATGGTAAGTCTGGGTAGTGACGGTTGGTCTGCCATATGTCGGCAATATAGGTATAGACTCGGCGACTTTGGAAAGAGTTCTGGTGATTGTGGTGAAAGTCGGTGAGTTATGAAGAAGCTCGGCGACTTAGAAAGGGATTAGGGTTTAAGCAAAATCAAGGTAAGTGGAGTGCGGATTAAAATAGCCGACTCTCTATTTATAAACCTTGGGCAAATTGCAAAAATTCCCCGGAGAATCTACAAATTACGCGAAGAAAAATCGCTAATTGATCTCCAAATCCGCAAACTCGGCGAGTCTCTCGCAAACTCGCCGAGTTTGAGCATAAATCACGGGATACGAGGAGGAAATTTCCATACTTGGAAAATTTGTAAATATTTCTCAAGATCCTAAGGACTCTCGAAGAGATCCGCCAGCTCATACTAAGACTCGCCGAGTTTATAGGAATATCGCCGATCCAGGTCAGCGAACCTCCAGACTTCTCAAAAAACAACTCCAATGCTAAGTCGGCGAGTTAACACCTTAAGTCGCCGACTTAGAACATCATACAGTATTTTAGGGGGAAAATCACAAGCCCCCTTCCCCAACCTCAGGGGGGAGTATCACAAACTCTCCCGACTTTTCTGTCGCTCCGGCCGGAAATTGTCGAAATTCGGGGGGGAGTATCGCAAGCTCTCCCGACATTTCTATCGCTTTGGTTAGAGATCGTCGAACTTCAGGGGGGAGTATCGCAAACTCTCCCGACATTTCTATCGCTTTGGTTAGAGATCGTCTAACTTCAGAGGGGAGTATCACAAACCCTCCCGACTTTTCTGTCGCTCCGGACGGAAATTGTCGAAATTCAGGGGGGAGTATCACAAACTCTCCCGACATTTCTATCGCTTTGGCTAGAAATCGTCGAACTTCATCAGTATCACAAACTCTCCCGACTTTTCTGTCGCTCCGGCCGGAAATTGTCAAAACTCAGGAGGGAGTATCACAAGCTCTCCCGACATTTCTATCGCTTTGGCTAGAGATTGTCAACACTCAGGGGGGAGTATCACAAGCTCTCCCGACACTTCTGTCGCTCTGGCCAGAAATCGTCATACATAAACACGGTCAGTCTGTCGCTTCGGCCAGATTCACCAAGGATTGGCTAAAGTAAGGAAAAGAGTATCGTAAGAGGTATTTTCGGTCAATGAACATATGCGTTTTCAGACTGATCTAGTTGTTTTGCAGGATATTTTCTTTTGTTGTTTTGCAGGGAATATTCTGTCGCTTTGGCCAGAATATTTTGCTTTTTTGCAGGTATTATTCTGTCGCTTTGGCCAGAATAAGACTCTAATAGTGAGTCTAAGTATCTTGTCGCATTCTGCCTTGATACACTAGAGATCGTTCTGTCGCTTTGGCCTTAACGATTCTCAACCCATCTTGTCGCTACAAAGCCTT
>LFYR01001201.1:26882-59142 GCA_001185155.1 Zostera marina
CTCGGCGGCAGCCAACGTCATAAATGTTACCATATATGACAATAGGCGCGATCTCCGCCGATGAGTGCGCCCTCCGAGACCCTATAAAAGGGGTCTCAAGAGGACACTCAAAGGCACGATTCAAGTTCCACTCTCACACCAGAGCACTACACTACGAAACTCGCCGATTCTCACTAGAATCGCCTAGTTTCACTTACAGGTATTTTGACGTAGAGCGTGCGTCGTGGACTCCAAAGCCTCCAGCATCAACCTCGCATCACCGCGAGCCCTGGTAGCAGATTCAGTGCTTCATCAGTTCTCAACACCCTCATAGAACGGGAGGTTTGCATGATCTCCATCCTTGTCCATTTCCATAGGAGGAGGAGGAGTGTTCGATCTGTCATCGCGGCTTTGGCTCTGGCCGCGGTCAACTGGAATATCCTGAGTATAGTCAAAGGGCTCAGGCACCCTTACATCCTCCGCAGAGGGAAAGTGGATCTTTCCTCTACCACCCATCCCATAAATATGAGGAATGGGGGCATTAATGTTGTCAGACTTCTCGGAAGAATCCCTAGCATGTTTAGGGTGCTTCCTCTTTCTCTTCTTCGGCCTCTCAGATTCATCATCTGGCCTGTCAACAATCACCACTTGAATAGGTGGAACTACTTCAACTTCAACCCCCGAGTTTAGGGGCAATGTCGGCGATTTAGGTGCTGAACTCGCCGATGTTGGTACTGAACTCGCCGATCCGAGTTGAATTACTCGGCGAGGTCTCTAGAATGTGGGGACACCCCCCTTGCCTTTGGTCAGCGACTTCCCAAGGGGACTCGCCGATTTAATTGCAAGACTCGAGGGAATCTCGCCCAGTTCAGTAGAAGGCTCTACCACGACCAGAGCCATTGAGTTATCCGTCAAACTCGCCGAGTTCTTTTGGGAACTCGGCGAGCTTTCAGGGGTCATCCCGAGCAGATCGCGGGCAGTAGCCAAGAACCTGACGTTCTGTGGCGCGTCGACAGCCGGAATCTCCGACCCACCGCGCGGAGGCGAGGGAATCAGAGACTCGACGGTGTCGAGCACCCCCGTCAGGCCTTCATCGATATCTTCATTCAAAATATCGGCGACCAGAGCTTCGGTCTCCGACATTGTCAGTCTAGGTAGAGACGGTTCGTCTGCCATAAGTCGGCGATTTAGAGGTAGACTCGGCGACTTGGTTAAAAGTTCTGGTGGTTGTGATGAGAGTCGGCGAGTTAGGACGAAACTCGGCGACTTAGAAAAGGATTAGGGTTTAAACAAAATCAGGGAAAGTGATGTGCGGATTAAAATAATCAACTCACTATTAATAGACCCTGGACAAATTGCAAAACCCCCCCGGAGAATCTACAAATTACGCGAAGAAAAATCGCTAATTGATCTTCAAATCCGCAAACTCGGCGAGTCTCTCGCAAACTCGCCGAGTTTGGAAAAAATCACGGGATACGAGGAGGAAATTTCCATACTAGGAAAATTTGCAAATATTTCCCAAGAACCTAGGGATTCTCGAAGAGATCCGCCAGCTCAAACTAAGGCTCGCCGAGTTTATAGAAAAATCGCCGATCAAGGTCAGCGAACCTCCAGGTTTCTCAAAAAATACCTCCAATGCTAAGTCGGGGAGTTAACACCTTATGTCGCCGACTTAGGATATTACACAGTATTTTAGGGGGAAAATCACAAGCCCCCTTCCACAACTTCAGGGGGGAGTATCACAAGCTCTCCCGACATTTCTATCGCTTTGGCTAGAGATCGTCAAACTTCAGGGGGGAGTATCACAAACTCTCTCGACTTTTCTGTCGCTCCGGCCGAAAATTGTCAAAATTCGGGGGGGAGTATCACAAGCTCTCCCGACATTTCTATCGCTTTGGCTAGAGATCGTCAAACTTCAGGGGGGAGTATCACAAACTCTCTCGACTTTTCTATCGCTCCGGCCAAAAATTGTCGAAATTCGGAGGGGAGTATCGCAAGCTCTCCCGACATTTCTATCGCTTTGGCTAGAGATCGTCAAAAACTTCAGGAGGGACTATCACAAGCTCTCCCGACATTTCTATCGCTTTGGCTAGATATTGTCAACACTCAGGGGGGAGTATCACAAGCTCTCCCGACACTTCTGTCGCTCTGGCCAGAAGTCGTCATACAAAACACGGTCAGTCTGTCGCTTCGGCCAGATTCACCAAGGATTGGCTAAAGTAAGGAAAAGAGTATCGCAAGAGGTATTGTCGGTCAATAAAAGTATGCGTTTTCAGACTGATCTAGTTATTTTGCAGGATATTTTCTTTTGTTGTTTTGCAGGTATTATTCTGTCGCTTTGGCCAGAATATTTTTCTTTTTTGCAGGTATTATTCTGTCGCTTTGGCCAGAATAAGACTCTAATAGTGAGTCTAAGTATCTTGCCGCATTCTGCCTTGATACACTAGAGATCGTTCTGTCGCTTTGGCCTTAACGATTCTCAACCCATCTTGTCGCTAAAAAGCCTTGATGGGGGCCGTCATTGCGGACTTTAAGTCGCTCTTGATCAGAGTGGACTATAAACATTAGTTCTATCGCTCCGGCTAGAACTTGGTTCTATCGCTCTGGCAAGAACCCGATTATGTCGCTGAATAGCCTTAATCGATTCCGTCGTTTTGGCCGGAATTTATCTTGTCGCTTCGGCCTCGATAACACAGTGCAGTCGCCCCTGATCAGGGAAGGACTATAAACATGAGTTACCGTGGCCTGGAACTCGATCCATTTCTTGTCGCTTTGGCCTGTGGATTCTGAATCATTACGTCACTGTGGGCGGATGATTCGATCTCATCTTGTCGCTTTGGCCTTGGTGCTGGATCAAACAATTTGAACCTTGATTGACGGGGGGGGTACTGGTGATACACCATGTTTCTTGTGCTCTCTTCAGGGGGGAGTACTGGTGAGACATGCCTGATTACACCAGTCGCTACCCATCAACGCCTCTCAACAAGGACTAGGGCTCCGTCGCTATGGCATGACCCCCGGAGAGCTCCCACGGTGCGGAACATCGTTCTTCGTCCAGATCGCCGAGTTAGCCCGTAAAGTCGCCGATTGGACTACCAAGTCGCCGACATACAGGATAACTCGCCGAGTTAAGGCAAGATCGGCAGTATGGTAGACTGTACGTCTTGGCCCTAGAAAGTCGCCGAGTTAGCCCTTAACTAGGCGACTTCCATACCTGAATCGGCGACTTACGACCGTTACTCGGCGGCAGCCAACGTCATAAATGTTACCATATATGACCATAGGCGCGATCTCCGCCGATGAGTGCGCCCTCCGAGACCCTATAAAAGGGGTCTCAAGGGGATACTCAAAGGCACGATTCTAGTTCCACTCTCACAACAGAGCACTACACTACGAAACTCGGCGAGTCTCATTAGAATCGCCTAGTTTCACTTGCAGGTATTTTGACGTAGAGCGTGTGTCGTGGACTCCAAAGCCTCCGGCATCAACCTCGCACCACCGCGAGCCCTGGTAGCAGATTCAGTGCTTCATCATTGGGTAGTGACTGGTGTAATCAGGCATGTCTCACCAGTACTCCCCACTGAAGAGAGCACAAGAAACATGGTGTAATACCAGTACCCCCCCCGTCAATCAAGGTTCAAAGATGGGCGAGACGGCTTCCGGCTAGTGTGACAGAAGCGTCGGAGAGAGTTTGTGATACTCCCCCTGAAATCGTGCCATTGTGACATATTGTAGAGTTATGCTTTGGATGTTTGTGCCTGAGGCGATAGAATTATTGAGGAGAGTTTGTGATACTCCCCTCGAAAATCATGTCCACCCGACAACTTTTAAAATATTGGTGTAACGAAGGTATTGGAGGGAGCTTGTGATACTCCCCCCGAGAATCATGTCGTCGTGACATATGAATTCTTGAAATATTTTGCAATCTTTCTATTTTGATTATCAATGGACTACCTTTTGTCTTTTCTTTGCCAATCTTCCATATAAACCACCTTTAAATTGTAACTTAGGCTCGAAACTAGATTCACAAGTCGTAACTTAGTCACTCTGGACGTAAGTTAGACTCTGCTAACCCTCGCTTAGCCACTTTGGACGTAAGCTTGGTCGTACAAATCGTAGTTCAGTCGTCAGTTAAATTAGCGGATAATTTATATCTCCAAATTGACGCAGAGTTGCAAAGAATAGTACCGATAAATCAAAAATTAAGATGCACAATATTATTTGGAATCGTAGAGTTGGATCCGCAATTTAGGACTACA
Organism: Zostera marina; assembly: GCA_001185155.1. Taxonomy (NCBI): domain Eukaryota; kingdom Viridiplantae; phylum Streptophyta; class Magnoliopsida; order Alismatales; family Zosteraceae; genus Zostera; species Zostera marina. The sequence goes on from LFYR01001201.1 coordinate 31,121, forward strand.
ATTCTAGATTAACCCCAGTGTTTTAGCCAAGCTCCAGCCATAGCGATAGAGTGACTCTCGATCCTCATCAAGGCCATGGCGACAAGATGGGATATGATCATTAAGGCCACAGCGACAAAATTAACACCAGGGTACCATTAATTGTAGTCGCAAATATTTAGAATCTCATGGTTTGATTCGTAAATCGGAGTCGTAATTTAGATTCTTAAGTCGCACCTTGGACTTGTAAATCGTAAACTTGACTTGTAATCGTAATTTAGACTCTTTGTCGTAAATTAGATTTTGTAATCATCACTTAGATTCGTGGGTCGTAAGCTAGATCTGAGTAACGGGTGCCATCCGGCCAAAGCGACGGATTGATCCCTATGAAATTATCCTTTGTAGGTTTGATGTATTAATCCTAGAACCGTAGCGTAGGTTCGAAACTGGACTCGCAAATTGTAATTTAGACTCTTTGTCGTAAATTAGATTTTGAAAGAGAACTTAGATTCATACATATTTGGAATCTTAGGGTTTGATTCGCAAATATTCGTGAGAGTCGTAATTTAGATTCTTAAGTCGCATTTTGACTCGTAAATCGTAAACTAGACTTGTAATCGTAATTTAGACTTTTTGTCGTAAATTAGATTTCGTAACTATCACCTTGACTCGTGGGTCGACAGATGATAGATAAGGTCGAAGCGACGGATGTCATCCAGCCGAAGCGATGGGTGATTGATCCGTCTGAAGTGATGAATGATTAAATGTTGCATACATATCGCATAATACCTTCATCTATTTAGAATAAAATAGCTGTTAGATTGCGACAACTAATAGGACAGTAGAAGCGACAACCAAAAGAGTAGATAAGTTCTTTTGATGTTTGGTTGCCACTGAGTTTGGGCACTCCTATCTTTCTTCTGACGGATAATAGTTACCCACTATTGGCGTGACACACTTGATTGTGAGTGTGAGTGTGAACTGTGGCTTTGGTTGCCATCACTGTCATAGGATTGAGAGCGTAAGCTATGGCTTTGGTGGCCATAACTGTTACCAGACTGAGAGTGTGAGTTATGACTTTGGTGGCCATAACTGCTACTGGATTTAGGGCGTGAGCTATGACTTTGGTGGCTATAACTGCTACCAGACTGAGAGTGTGAGTTATGACTTTGGTGGCCATAACTGCTACGTGAGCTATGACTTTGGTGGCCATAACTGCTACCCGGAGACTCCTTGCTGTATCAAAGAAGACTAGTCGAGGTTTCGGATTGGGAACTTGTATCCTCGTATGTGTCTTCTTTAGCATAGCGAGGTTTCTTCCGGCTGGACGGCTCGAGTTCGTCCAGCTTGTCATTGTTCTCCTCTTCTATCTCAATATACGATTGAGCTCGTTGGAAGAGGTCGGGCATGGTCTCCACTTTATGGAGCATCAGATTCCGGGCCAAAGGGGAGAAGGGTACCAACCCTCTCACGTATCCTGCTATGGCCAGACTTGGGATTAGATCGTTCACTTCTGTCATCATCGAAGTGAACTTAATCGTGTAATCCCTCAGAGACAGCTTGTTCTGTCATAGTGCCAGTAGTGCGTTGGCACTGTGTTTTATTCTGATCATCCCCACATGTTGGGCGATGAACTTGGAAGAGAGGTCCGTGAAGCTGGAGACTGAGCCAGCCGGCAGACCGGAAAACCATCAATATGCATTGCCTTTCAGAGTGCCTGGGAAGGCCCGACACAACAACCCATTATCGGTAGTTTGCGGCTCCAAGATATTCAGATAGAGATTAACATGATCCTCAGGATCTGTCGTTCCATCGTACGAGTCTATCTTCGGACACCGCCAAGATTGCGGAAAAGGTTTTCTCAGGAGGTCCCTATGAAAGGGTGCCCTTCCTATTCTGAGAAGATCATGTGGGTCCCTTAGATTATGCTTGCTTTTACGAAGCATTTCCTTGATTACCCTATTCATGAGTGTGGCATCATAATCCGCACGAGTCATGGAACTCGAAGGTACACCCGAGTGATGTACTGCGGACCTGTGGTGAGAACCGAGATGCTTGTGTCTCTTTGTTTCACCGTGGTTGTCCCCCATAGGAGGGTGATGCGAGTTGGATTTGGGTTGCCCTGAGATTGCAGGACTCTTTCCCTTGAGCTCTCGAAGCTCCTTGGATATCCTTGATTCAGACTGGTGAGACATGCCTGATTACGTCAGTCACTCCCAGCAACGCCCTTCAAACAAGGAATAGGGTTCCGTCGCTATATGCCGGACCCCCGGAAAGGCTTCCAGGGTGCGGAGCACGTGTCCACGTCAAGAGCCCAAGTTAACACTTGGGAGTCGCCGACTGGGACTACCAAGTCGCCGACTCCAAGGGTGAGTCACCGATTCCAGCCACGGATCTCGGGTCTGGTAGACCGAGGACTTGGCCTCCAAGGAATCGGCAACTCCACTCCTGGATCGGCGACTCCCACACCTGAGTCGCCGACTCTCAGACGTTACGCGGGCGGGCCCACCCCATTATGGCACCCTTCAATAGGGCACCATAATGGGGTGGGCCCCACTCTATTGAATGGAAACGCCTCTAGGACCCTATAAAAGGGGTCCTAGAGGTGTTCTCCATTCTCAACTCACCTTGACCACACACACTCCACACTAGAGCATCCAAGGAGCCCGAATCGCCTACTCCCACGTGAGTCGCCGATTCCCCTCCTCTTCTGCAGGTGTTTGACGTAGAGCGCGCGTCGTGGACTCCACAGCCTCCGGCTCATCTCGCCACCCCGCGAGCCCACTGGTAGCAGATTCCGTGCTTCATCAGCTGGCGCCGTCTGTGGGAACATCGAACCACGATATCCCGTCGTAATCGCGAAATTTTCTTCGCAAAGCTTAGCTCGATTCCCTTAGGGTGAATCGCTAACTTTGTGTCAAGGAATCTCCGATTCACACAGGCAATCGCCGACTCCACCTAGTGAGTCTCCGATTGCGGGTTATTCTGCTAGCTAAGAGTGTTGTCCACGGCCAAACTCGATAGAAGAGCAACCTAAAGCAGTCACCGATTCCACTAGTGTCTGTCGCCGATTCCACCTTTGTGAATCGCCGACTCCCATAGTGAATCGCCGACTCCACCTGGTTCTTTCTCTCGGGCTAGTTCTAGCAAGCACTTGCTCTCTAGTTGGAACACGCTTTTGTCTAGAATGACTTCGGAAAGGCAAAGGCACGACTATCATCTGAGGGGCAAAGGCAAATCCTCGGTGATACCTGACAGGGCCCAAACTGACCCTCCTCAAGAAAACATGCCAGAAGGGCCTGAGGAGCCTCAAGTCAGTCGGCGCCCTCAAACATCAGTTCCTCCTGCTTTAGAGGATAGGTTGTCCAAATTCATGGAGAACATGGAGCAAAGGATGAACAACCTCGAAAAAGCGAGGAGTCAGAGGACCATTGCCCGCGAAGGAACGGGTGAATCAGCCTCTCATAATTCTCCATCTAGGGAGAAAAAGGATGGTCCACGACCTTCCAAATCAAAGGTTGGACCTACCAAGAGTCATACTGAAAAGACTCTTACAACTCGGTTTGTGGAAGATCTTCGTCGGAAGTTGGCGGTCAATCCAGCTGCCAGCGGTCCGATGGAATTTCGGAGGATCAAAAGTGCTCCTTTTCGAGAGGACCTTTTGAAGGTATCCTTCCCACAAACCTGGCGGGTACCAAGGATAGAAGCGTATGATGGTTCGGGTGATCCAAGAGATCACATCAACCTCTACTTTAGTGTCTTGGAACCACAAACCACCGATAACGCGCTGTTATGCCGGGCATTCTCCGGCACTCTCAAGGGCAGTGCCTATCGGTGGTTCTCTGGTCTGCCAGCTGGATCAATCTCCAACTTCACGGACCTTTCATCCAAATTCATCGCCCAACACGTGGGAATGATTAGGATCAAACACAGTGCCAACGCACTGCTGGCACTACGATAGAACAAGCTGTCGTTAAGGGATTACACAATCAAATTCACCTCAATGATGACAGAGGTGAGCGATTTAATCCCAAGTCTGGCCATAGCGGGATACACAAATGGGCTTGTACCCTACTCCCCTCTGGCCCAACATCTTACTCTCCATAAGGTGGAGACTCTACCTGACCTCTTCCAGCAAGCTCAAGCATTCATTGAGGTGGAAGAGCAGAATGAGAACAAGCTGGTGGAACTTGAGACCACTAGCTACAAAAACCAAAGTTCGAGAAAAAGAGCTACGGCGGAAAAAACAGTTTCCGAGGCTCTTCGAGCAAGTACACTGAGCATGCGGCTAGTTCCTACAAAAAGAATGGAAGCCCAAGCATGACAACAAAGTGTACCAAACAACCACCAAGCAGTCGCCAAAGGGTCCATCCCAACCATGGATGGAGTGGACCCCTCTGACAATCAATAAAGGCGAACTGTTTGAGAAACTCAAAAGTCGGGCAGATCTACCTCCTGCCCGTACTCTGGACCCTGCAACCAAAAGTAGTCGCAAAAAGGGTGGAAGGTTCTGTAAATTCCACAAGGACCACGGCCACCTCACCGACCACTGCAGGGAGTTCTCGATCTACGTCGAGCAACTGGTCTCAAAGGGTGAACTTGGCAACTTCGTCAAGGGATCCCGAGGACGAGACGGTTGTAAACCTGACCCGAAGGGGAAGCGTCCACGCTCTCCTTCGCTGGACAGCGACAGTAGCGAGGATCGCCAACGGAAAACCATCAATATGATATTTGGTGGTGGATCCGTTGGTCAAAACAGAGGTTACTCCCGGAAGGTGCTGATGTCACAATCTACACCTCGCGACAATGGGAAAAGGGCTCGGGAAGAGAAGTCTACTTACTTCTCCGAAGAGGACCTGGACGATGTCCTGCTACCCCACGAGGATCCATTCGTGATCCAAGCAGACATCGGTCCAACATCCCGTGTCGAGAGGATGATTGTCGATAGCGGCAGTTCCGCGGACATCCTCTACATGGACACCTTCATCAAAATGGGCCTTAAGAAGGAGGATCTGTCTCCTTGCAAGGAAGCCATTTACGGGTTTACTAACGTCGCCGCCCCAGTGGCCGGCGTTATTGACCTGAAGGTCTCTATCGGATCCTGAAAGGGAAGGGTTAGTCGAACATGTCGTTTTATAGTGGTAGAGGTAGAATTCACTTTTCACGGCATATTTGGACGACCCTTCATCCACGGGATCAAAGCTGTCCCGTCTTCTTATCACCAATGCATACGATACCGAATCAACGGGATCATTGCAACTGTCAAAGGATCGCAAAAAGATTCCAAACAAGGGTATAAGAAGGCAACTCAGCTGGTAAAACTAAACAGTATGCTCGTCCACGCCCCACCTGACAACGGGGAAAGGGAAAAATTACAACCCGTGGATGAGACTGAAGTATACCAGCTGAAGGGGGGGCACGTGGCATTAGGGAAAGGGTTAGAACCCGACCTAAGGGCCAAGCTCATAACTGTCCTGGAAGAGCACCAGGACAGGTTCGTTTGGGAGGGTGAGGCTCCGACACAGATTGCGCGTCAAATTGTGACGCACAAACTTAATGTCGACCCATCTATCCCAGCTCGTCGCCAAAAGCGTCGAGTGCTCACCTCTGACAGGCGGGAAGCCGCCAACGAAGAGATATCGAAACTTCTGAATGCCGGGCACATTCGAGAAGTTCGATATCCAACTTGGTTGGCCAACCCCGTTCTCGTCAAGAAACCCAATGGCAAGTGGCGCATGTGCATTGATTTCACAGATCTCAATAAAGCATGCCCCAAGGATAGTTACCCGCTCCCATCCATCGACGAGTTAGTCGGCGGAGCGTCCGGTAACGAACTCCTCTCCATGATGGATGCCCACTCAGGATACAACCAAATCCTGATGCATGAGCCTGATGAAGAGAAAACATCTTTCATCACGGACTCAGGGACATTCTGTTATAGAGTAATGCCATTCGGTTTAAGGAATGCTGGAGCTACATTCCAACGCTTGATGGACAAGGTTTTCGTGGACCAGATCGGGCGTAATGTTTCCGCTTATGTTGATGACATCTTGGTCAAATCAACAAGCGTCGAAAAACACCCCGAGGATCTGAGAGAAACCCTTAGGACATTAAAGCAATACGGAATGAAGCTAAATCCAAGTAAGTGTTCCTTCGGAATCAAGGAAGGTAAGTTCCTTGGTTTCTACGTAGGTCAGCATGGGATTAAACCAAATCCCGATAAAATCCAAGCGATACTCGATATGGAAGCCCCCCGCACAATTAGGGAAGTAAAAGGTTGAACGGTCGAATCAATGCACTCAGTCGTTTCATATCGCAAACGGCTGACAAGTGCAAACCGTTCTTCCAACTACTAAAAACTGCGGCTAAGGGTAGTATCACTTGGACAACGGAATGCGAGAAGGCTTTTACCAAGTTAAAAGCACACATGTCCTCGCTTCCAATGTTGACCTCACCCAGGGATGGGGAAGATCTGTACTTATACATAGCGGCCTCAGAAGAGGCCGTAAGTGCAGTCCTTATCGCACAGAGAGATAAGGAACAAGTCCCCATCTACTATCACTCGAGGCGACTACAAGAAGCAGAGATACGATACTCTCCAATTGAGAAAATCGTATATGCTGTAATCCATGCTTGTCGTCGCTTCCGAGCATATTTCTTAGCGCACACGATCGTAATACTTACGTCGTGTCCCTTACGCCGTCTACTCCACAAGCCAGACATATCGGGTAGGTTAACTAAGTGGGCAATCGAGCTCAGTGAGTTCGATTTGGATTTCCGACCAGCCACTGCCATCAAGGGGCAAGCTGTGACAGATTTCATGGTCGAACTCACACCATCCAACCTAGCCCAACCATGGACTGTGGAAGTAGACGGGTCGAGTTGCAGCACAGGTTCAGGTATCGGAGTGAAAATCCATAGTCCAGATGGAAAAAACTATGAACACTCGATACGGCTCCATTTCCCGACATCAAACAATGTCGCGGAATACGAAGCAGCCATTCATGGCCTAAAACTGTTGCGAACCCTCGGCGCTGAGAAAGTCACACTTCGCACTGACTCCCAACTCGTGGCTCGGCAAACCACGGGTGAGTTCGCCTGCAAAGAACCACAAATCACAAAATATGTGGAGACCATGGTAGAACTCACCAAGCAATTCGCTGAGTTTAAAATCGAGCAAATTCCTCGAACTCAGAACATACCAGCCGATGCTTTAGCAAGGCTAGCATCGGCCAGGGAGGGAGGCCAGCGTGAAAACTGGTGGACTCCTCCAGCCCTCGTGCCAGGTATTGAACGTCACATCCGATCCCTCAGAGGATTGGAGGCAACCAATACTGGCATTCATTCAAAGCGGTGTACTTCCGGACAATAGGAGTGAGGCCAAAAAGTTACAACACAAAGCAGCCAAGTTCTGCGAAGTCGGAGGGATACTTTATAAAAAGTCCTTCGACAGCCCGTTGTTGCGTTGTTTGGCCAAACCCGACACTGACAAGGTCATCAAGGAAATACACGAAGGCTCGTGCGGACTCCATGAAGGAGGAAGAGCAGTAGCCTTCAAAATCATACGGCTGGGGTATTATTGGCCCACACTACAGTTAGAAGCTCGCACTTACGTCCGCAAGTGCCGAGCATGTCAATTGCATAGCCCGATGCAACAAAAACCATCCGCGGACATGACTCCCATCCTGAGCTCGATACCATTTGCAAGGTGGGGACTGGACATCGTAGGACCATTCCCACCCTCAACATCCCAAGCTCGATTCATTTTTGTGGCAGTTGACTACTTCAAAAAATGGGTCGAGGGTCAGGCTGTAGCAAAAATCGCTCAGGATGCGGCAGTCAAATTCGTATATCTCTCCATAGTGTGTCGATTCGGAGTTCCCCAACACATTGTCACAGACAATGGTACCCAATTCACAGGGGGGAAGTTCTCGAGAATGTGCGAGGACCTAGGCAGAAAACTTCACTTTGCCTCCGTTTACCGACCACAGGCAAACGGACAAGTGGAGGTGACCAACTAGGCCATCGTACAAGGTCTCAAAAAGAAAATCGAATCGGCAAAAGGGGCCTGGGCAGATAAGTTGTGCGAAATCCTATGGGCATATCGCATAACTAGTAAAAATCCCACGGGTAACACCTCTTTCGCTATGACATGTCGTACCAATCGAGATGAACATACCAACGTACAGGATCTCGAAGTACGACGAGCTAAACAATGACCAAAACCTAGCTACAGAGTTAGAGTTGAGGGATAAACCCGCAACGAGGCAGACCTGCGGAACGAATCGTACAAGGCCAGCGTATCACGATACCACAATCGCCAAGTACGCAAAAAAGTGTTTCTGCCGGGAACCCTCGTCACGCGGAAGGCTAGTATCACCGAAAGGAATAGACCAAGGAATAAGTTGTCATCCAACTTCGAGGATCCATACATCGTCGATGAAGAGATAAGGCCAGGAACTTATCGCTTACAACGGCAGGATGGAACAATGGTTCCAAACACCTGGCATGCTGACAACATGCAACAATACTACGCTTAGTATTGACCCTCCCCTTCCTTTGGTCCTTTCGTGTATAGCAAAATAAAATAGTTAGATTTTATTTTCAAACATTTGTTTTTCCGCTTTTTTAGTAATAAAAAGTTAAAATTTCAAAGTTCCTTGATATTTACGACTTTACCCCTGATAAATCGAAATTGTTTTGTCGCTATGGCCTTAACAATTCAACTACATCTTGTCGCTATGGCCTCGATGTATAGATCACTCTGTCGCTTCGGCCAGAGGTGAACTCAAAGGGTATAGGTCTTAGGAACACGTAAAACCCTAGATCATTGACACTTAGAGTTTCCAAACTAATCTATTTTGTCGCTATGGCCTCAATAGATTAGAAATCGTTTTGTCGCTACAGCCTTAACGATCCAACCTCATCTTGTCGCTATGGCCTCGATGAAGGTAAAACAATCACTCCGTCGCTTCGGCCGGAGACAAACAACAACTCTAGAGTCTTAGGGTTAGTCATATCTTTTTATCTTTCAAAAATATTTGTTATCTTTAATTTTGTTAATCGATCTTGCGACTTACTATTAGTTGTGAAATTTAATTTATTTTCGCGAATTTAACCGTAGACTGAGCTACGATTGGTACGGCCAAGTCTACGCCCAGAGTGGCTAGCGATAGGGTTAGTCTAATTTACGTCCAGAGTGGCTAAATTACGAATCGCGAATCTAGTTTCGGGTCTTAGTTACAATTCAAAAGAATAAAGTAAATGAACAATTGAATAGAAAAGCGAAAGCGATTAATTTCATTAAAAATTTTCAAAGTTACAAAAAAGATAAAAAGATTACAAAATGATAAGGACTAATAGAGTCTACTACTGCGCGGCTTCGTCCTTCATCTTGTTAAAAGCTTCTTTGTTCTTCTCGAGCTCTTCAGGGTGTTCCTCTACCCACGCCATAATATCCGTGATGTAGTCCGGAGGTAGAGCGGGAAACACTGTCGGCCCAAAGAAGACGAGCTCTTGAAGCTGGTCGGATTGGTAGCGTACATCCAAATCCAACCCAGCAACTCTATCAGTAAGTGCGGTGTTGTTATCCTTCAGAGTCAGAACTTCTTCTTCTACACTTGCAAGCTCGCTCTTCAGTTCAGTAGTGTCGCGTTGATTCTGAGCAGCTTGCTTCTTCAATTCAGCTACCGTAGCCTCAAGCGAGGCCACGTGCCCTCTCTCACTGGCTAGTTGGCTCGTAAGATCTTCAATTTCTTTGGCACACCCAGAACTAGCAGTCTTCAAATCTTTGCGAAGCGCCAAGATCTTCGTGACATATTCATCTATTTCTTTCTGCTTGGACTCGATGGTTTTGTCCTTCTTCGGCAGAACATTGTCACGGAGGTTCTCCATCCTGGACCTCACATTCTTCAGCTTGTCGAGAGCCTTCTCGCTCTCCTTGAACTTTGCGTCGAGTTGGTTGTATCTTTCTTGTATCTTCTCGACGTCATGGATAGAGTCTCCATGATAACAAGCATGTGCCATGTAACATGCTGCATTCATATGCTTCAACAGTTCACTCCGGCACCAAGTCCCAGGATGCCCCAAGAGGAGTGACATCGCTTCCCTTCTAGTTTCAGTACTAGCCATAAAGTCGGGAAGGGTCACTCCGACAGAAGTGTAAGGCTCATAGCCCCTGGGAGGTGGAGGTGCAGAGCGTGAGCTCGACCCATGCTCAAAAGTCCGGCGAGGCTCGCTGCGAGAATTCTTCTTTTGTCGCAAGCTTGTCAGCTTGCCCGCGCGGAACCTCTTGCGCATATACAAAGGCGCAGCGTCATGATATAAAATGGATCGCCTCTGACCACCTTCTATCTCTCGTTCAGTGGGTGGCTCATGCGCGTCTTCGACATCTTCAAAAGTGAAGTCTTCCCTTTGGCAAAGGACAAAGGGAACACCGCGCGGCACAGAGTATGCAGTAAGTGTACGCGCTATACGATCCGAGGCCTCGATATCCCTCGTAGTCATCTCAATCGAGGCGTTCATGTGCACTCGATTCGGATCGTTCCACATTTCCCGGCTTCCGGGAAGAAATTCAGAAGTTATGAATAGGAACTCCTTTCTCCAGTTGGATCCAAAGTTCGTCGGGAGCTCATCAACGATGTTCTTGTCAAAATGTCGTCGCGTGAACCCAAAGCGACCGGATCCAGATTTTTCTTTCGTGAGCTTGTATAAGTACAGAAACAAGCTCGCCGTCACAGCAATATTGAGCCCCCAACAGATGTTCATGAAGCCCCGCAGGATCACGAAGAATCCCGCCGGGAGCTGCGACAGTGACACCTCGAACCTCAGAAGCACTTCGCTTATTATCTCCGGAATTGGCAGCTTGGAGAAGTGCTTGAAATAGACCCTCGGGATAGCCTGGAAACCCGGGGGTGGCAGATTAATGGGCTGGTATCGCGATACCCAGAATCGCAGATGACCAGATATTTGAATCCCCGACAATAAGGATCGAGCGTCGCTCGCATTCAGGTTGGAGGGGGGATTCACTCCATCGGACCCATCCAAGGTTGCGTGGGTCATGACTTGCTCATACTCGCCGTCTCCAGAACGGCCAACAGCGAGCAACCTTGGCACGCCATTCAAGGCGATTTCACAGTGAGCGAACCCAGAGGGGTTCAAAGCTCCGATATACGTGTTCAAGTCGAGGTTCGGATCTCGACTAGCATTCAAGTCCACGGGAGGTGGCGGAGTTCGTTCGGAGCGCCGTCCCGCTCTTCGTCGTGGATTAGAAGCACCACGGTCCACAATCAGTGTCTCCTCGATATTTATGTTCAGAGGAGGAGGGACCCCTTCATTCTCTTCGGGCACATGTACTTTGCCCTTCCCAGTGGTGCGCCTTCTCTTTCTCTTCAGAGAAGGACCTTGGTTCAGGTTCAGTCCCGACACGATTCGGCCTCCCGCGCTCACGACCAATGGTGCGGGGCGGTGCGCGGGAGTCGCCGACTCCAGCACACGAGTCGCCGATCCCGTAAGAGGAATCGGTGAGGCATGGCCAGCAGTCGCCGACCCAATGGCAGCTGAGCCCTGCCCCCTTCGCTTGATGGATTTCCCTTTAACAGGGCCTGCATGAGTCCCCGACTCCACGATGGGAGTCGCCGACACAGAGGCCACGGGAATTTCCCCCAGCTAGAGAGGCTGCCGTACGACTACAAGGGCCCGGCTCTGAGTCGCTGACTCCACAAGGGGAGTCGCCGACACTGGCGAGGCGCCAAGTAGCTCGTGCACGGTGGCACTCAGCTCCAATCCATGAGGTGGAACGACCGGAGTCACCGACTCAACCTCTCTGTCAAGAGAGGGAATCGGCGACTCAACGGTGTTCAACACCCCATCCAGGTTATCCGTCATCAAGTCAGCTATAAAAGCTGACGTTTCGCTTTCCTTCAATGGGGAATCGGGGGTAACATTGGGTGAATCGGTGATTCGAAGGTTTAGAACTGAGGAATCGGCGATTCAAAGGTCTGGAGGTTTGGGCGATCGAGAAAGGCAAAAGAGTGTTGTGAGGTTTTGGGGAAAACCTCTCCACTATTTATAGGCCTTGGGAAAATTGCAAAAAACCCCCAGAAAACCCAAAATTTACGAAATTTGAGATCAAGATTCGATATCCAAATCCCCCAAATCACGCCAAGTCGCCGACTCCACAGGGCAGTCGCCGACTCCGGGCAAAATCTCACGACACTGTGAGAAACTTTCCTTATTTGGAGATTTTGCAAATATTACCCGTATATCTCCCAAATATTCCAAGGATCTCCCGAAAAGATCCGACGGTTACACTAGGAGTCGCCGACTCACAGAGGGAGTCGCCGACTGACAAGGGTAAAAAACAAAAATACCCCCTACCACGGATATCGCCGACTACCAAGAGTATCACAAACTCCAGTCGCCGATTCCGGGTAAAATAACACTAAAACTGTCCCAAGTACAAGTTTTCAGGGGGAGTATCACAAGCTCATCTCCCGGAGTCGTCAAATTTCAATGGAAGAGTATTACAAACTCTCCCAACACTTCTGTCGCTTCGGCCAGAAGTCATCACACTTTGGGAGGGAGTATCATAAGCTCTCTCCATCTTTAAGGTTCCGAGTTTCAAGGCAACCTTGGAGTGTCGAGTATCTTTGATTGGTCGTTTCCGACAATCACATAATTCGAAAAACACTCGTCCCAAAAAGTTGTGCATCACCAAAGCACAACCTAGTTGTTTTGCAGAGTGTTTTCCTTTTTTGCAGGTTAGATTCCGTAGTCCGGGTTAGGATCGGATTCTAATAGTGAATTCGTAGCCCCGACCGGAATCAGATTCTAATAGTGAATCAACAGGTTCTGTATCCAAGGCGAGTATTGGATCCTGATAGTGGATCTGTAGCTTTGGTCAGAATCAGACTCTGATAGTGAGTCGGTCTGCTTTGTCGCTTCGGCCTTAGTAGACTAGAGGTCATTTTGACGCTTCGGCCTTAATGATCTCGAGGGGGGAGTATCCCAAGCTCTTCCCGACACTTCTGTCACTTCGGCCAGAAGTCGTCAAACTCGGGGGGGAGTATCATAAACTCTTCCCGACACTTCTGTCGCTTTGTCCAGAAGCTGTCAAACCATGAGCACGATAGATCTGTCGCTTCGGCCAGATCAATCGAGGATTTATTGAGCATAGGAAGAAGCGGCACGAGGAGAAGCCCCGCACGGCAAGGTCAGTAAGTCAATAAATATATCCTTTAGACTGATACAGTTGTTTTGCAGGTTATTTTTGTTTTGCAGGAACGATCCTTTCGCTTTGGCCAGGATCCACGCATTCTGTCGCTTCGGCCAGAATCAGACTCTAATAACGAGTCGGTCCATTTTGTCTCTATGGCCTCAATGGACCAAGAATTATTTTGTCGCTTTGGCCTCAATAATTCTCCTATCTTGTCGCTTTGGCCTTGATAGACTTGGAGATCATTTTGTCGCTTTGGCCTTAATGATCTCGACCCACTTTGTCGCTTTGGCCTTAGTGGGGTAACCGTCGTTGCGGATATAAAGTCTCTCTTGATCAGGGTGGACTATAAACATCGGTTCTGATAGTGACCTAGATCCTGTCGCTTTGGCCAGGATCCACGCATTCTGTCACTTTGGCCATAATCAGACTCTGATGGTGAGTCGCTCCATTTTGTCGCTTCGGCCTTAATGGATGGGAATTATTTTGTCGCTTTGGGCCTTAATAATCTCCCTTCATCTTGTCGCTTCAGACTTTATGATAACACAGAAAGAGTCGCTCCTGATCAGAGTCGGACTATAAACACGTAGTTCTATTGGCCTGGAACTAGATTCTGATAGTGAATCAACCCATCTAATAGTGCATGGGTAACGGAGTTATTGTGTCGCTGTGGCCACATTGACTCGATCCCGTCTTGTCGCTTTGGCCTTGATGCGGATCACCTTGCTTGGGGGGGGGATACTGGCGGTACACGGGTGTTCAGCCATACTCTCTTCAGGGGGGAGTACTGGTGAGACATGCCTGATTACGTCAGTCACTCCTAGCAACGCCCTTCAAACAAGGAATAGGGTTCCGTCGCTATATGCCGGACCCCCGGAAAGGCTTCCACGGTGCGGAGCACGTGTCTACGTCAAGAGCCCAAGTTAACACTTGGGAGTCGCCGACTGGGACTACCAAGTCGCCGACTCCAAGGGTGAGTCACCGATTCCAGCCAGGGATCTCGGGTCTGGTAGACCGAGGACTTGGCCTCCAAGGAATCGGCAACTCCACTCCTGGATCGGCGACTCCCACACCTGAGTCGCCGACTCCCAAACGTTACGCGGGCGGGCCCACCCCATTATGGCACCCTTCAATAGGGCACCATAATGGGGTGGGCCCCACTCTATTGAATGGAAACGCCTCTAGGACCCTATAAAAGGGGTCCTAGGGGTGTCCTCCATTCTCAACTCACCTTGACCACACACACTTCACACTAGACCATCCAAGGAGCCCGAATCACCTACTCCCACGTGAGTCGCCGATTCCCCTCCTCTTCTGCAGGTGTTTGACGTAGAGCGCGCGTCGTGGACTCCACAGCCTCCGGCTCATCTCGCCACCCCGCGAGCCCACTGGTAGCAGATTCCGTGCTTCATCACGGACCGATGATGTGTACTTAAGTTTGTCTTCCTCAAAGGTGGGTTAGACTTGCTTGTCGTACACCGTATGGTGGTCCGACTCCTTGAAGCCTCTAGGTTGGTTATCCTTTTGTCCAACTTCAACATGAGAGCATGCATGTGCGCAAGCCTTTCCTATGTTGTCAGAGTTGGGTTCACACCCCCATTTAGTGGGAGTGGTGAGGACACCTCATGTGTAGATGGTGCATTAGAGGTTGGTACAGTACGAGGACCAACCCCTCTGCCAGAAGCTCCTACCTCAGTAGTAGTGGCGAGAGCATTCTTTTTATGATCCATAGTAAAAGGAGCCATAAATGGGATGGTTGCTTCTATCGGGTCGAAGCAACAGACTACGAGTGGAAGTTCTTCCGAAGTGTTGGAAGTTATGGGTAGGTACCTGCCCCCCCGGGTGTCACAAAACAGAAAAAATTTTGTATAATATTTCTTTGCAGTTTTGTGACCCCCTTGAGAAGTGCTACTAGTCCCCACAGTTTGAAATCTACAAAAAATATCGAAATTTTTTTGCAATTTTTTGACAGAAAATCGTGCTGCCGGAGATGGTTTTCGGGATGTCTGTTTAGACCTATCCCAGAAAAGATTCCTTGCACTGTTGGGAAATTCTGCTCTTTGGTACTCGTAGAGAAAACTTTTTTCACGTGAAGTGTGGTCGTAGATTTCCAAAATCAGATCTGGGTATTCCGGAGGTGGACCGACGAAATCACTGGAAGTGAAAAAAGGCGAAAATCCCCATACTCTTTTTTTTTTTACCGAAACGACGAGGCGAATCCAACCTTGGCGATGGATTTTCGTTTCGGTAAAAGAGCTGGGCTATGAGTGGTCTTATTCAGCCAAAGCGATGAATGAAGACGATGATCGAATGGACGAGTTTGCCCCAAGATAGGCGAGTTTGCCCAAGATAGGCGAGTTTGCCCCTTGATAGGCGAGTTTGCCCAAGATAGACGAGTTTGCCCATAGATAGGCGATTTTTGCTTGGGAAAAATCGAACCTATGCGAAGACGTAAGTTCCCAAAGCAAAGGATGACTTGACCGAACTTGTTCAAAAAACAAAGAAATAAGTCGGCGAGTTAGGGGAAAACTCGGCAACTTTTAGATTTCGAGGTGTTTTTCGAACAAAGTCGTGGACAACACTCTTAGTAGCAGACGATATCCGGATCGGGCGATTCTCAAGGATAAGTCGACGATTTAAGGCTAAATCGGACCTGAACCGATAATCGGACGATCTAACTCAGCGATTTTTTGACAAACTCGGCGAACCCTCTAGGAGAGCTCGAGCCGGATTTTTAAAAAATCGCGATTACGACGGGATACCGGTGGTTCGGTAGTCCCACAGACGACGCCAGCTGATGAAGCACTGAATCTGCTACTAGGGCTCGAGGTGGTTCGAGGTTGATGCCGGAGACTTTGGAGTCCACGACGCACGCTCTACGTCAAATACCTGCAAGTGGAAACTAGGCGATTCTAATGAGACTCGTCGAGTTTCGTAGTGTGTGCTCTGGTGTGAGAGAGGAACTTGAATCGTGCCTTTGAGTGTCCCCTTGGGACTCTTTTTATAGGGTTTCGGAGGGCGCACTCAGCGGCGGAGATCGCGCCTATGGTCATATATGGTAACATTTATGACGTTGGCTGTCGCCGAGTAACGGTCGTAAGTCGCCGATTCAGGTATGGAAGTCGCCTAGTTAGGGCTAACTCGGCGAGTTTCTAGGGCCAAGATGTGCAGTCTACCATACTACCGATCTTGCCTTAACTCGGCGAGTTATCCTGTATGTCGGCGACTTGGTAGTCCAATCGGGCGACTTACGGGCTAACTCGGCGATCTGGACGATGAACGTGTTCCGCACCGTGGGAGCTCTCCGGGGGTGCTGCCAGAGCGACGGAGCCCTAGTCCTTGTTGAGAGGCGTTGCTGGTTAGTGACTGGTGTAATCAGGCCTGTCTCACCAGATGGGATACGCATCCTGACTCTGTTATCATTAAGACTTTCTCCGCCCACGTTCTTCCGTAGGTGGAGTTAATTTGGCGTCCTACTTTGTTACTACGTCCAGTAAATGTAGGAGTTCAAATATCTTAGCACGGCTCAGTTCATTTTGCTGCTGTATCGCCGCCCGAGTTTTTTTTGTGTGGATTTACACAATACCTCAGGAGAATTTCGTGTTACACCCTCCTGCCTTGGTGTGCTTCCGCCACTTTAACTTGTCAGGATTCTTTTTTCTACACCCGTCCTGTGTGGGAAGAAAAAATCGACTCCCTCCTATCTTGGCGTACTTTCGCAATTCCAACTTGTCAGGGCTCTTTTTTCTACGTCCCTCCTGTGTGGGAAGAAAAATTCGATCCTCTAGTTGAATCTGGTCGACTTCTGTACAAATGTCGATCTCCTTGTTGAATCTGATCGACTTTTGCGAAATATCGATCTCAGTGGTGCCTATCGACTTTTGTCAAAAAGTCGATTCCTTGGGTCCTTGTATTGCTTCCTTTGCTACAAGTCGATTCCTGACGCTTTGGCCAAAAAGTCGAGTCCTTGTGTCAAAAAGTCGGTTTTACCCTTTTTTTGTCCTTTTGTGTGGTCCTTGGGTCTATAAATAGAGCCCTTAGGTCCTCCTTCTCCTTTATCCATGGCTCTTCTTGTGAGTCTCTTTGCTGATTTCATTCAGGGAGAGATTCAGGAGATGGATCGAATTCTGAATATTTTGGATCCTCGGTCGTCGGCCTTGGATCTTCCTTCTCTGCGCCAAATTATCGTTGAGTGACAGAGTGTTTCTGTTGCTGCTAGGGAATCGATCTTTGAAAAATGGTCTGGTGGCGATCTTCCGCCTGCCTCTTCTTCTACTGTTCCCCCTCGTGGTCCACATCGGAGGCGTCCTCACCGCGGTGTTCCCCCGCTGGATCAGGTTCCTCGCCGTTTGCGTCGCCGTATCAACTTTAATTAGGAATCTGTAATAATATTTTTTCATTTATCATTTTTTGTAATTTTGAATAAAGATACTTCACCTTTTCTTTTATTTGACTTACACCTTTACTCTGAAGTACGTCGGTGTAGTTCGAGATTATCGACTCTTTAGAATTTTGTTTTCATTAAGTCGATGCTTTCTTTTGGTCCGTACCATCCTTCTCTGAAGATGTCGAGGTTTATACATAAAGTCGATCTCATCTCTCCCTGGAGATGTCGATGTTGTAAAAAGGTCAATCCTATCTTTTTCTGAGGATGTCGATGTCGTGTGATTGTTGACTCTATCCTTTCCTGAAGATGTCGAAGTTTATACATAAAGTCGATCTCATCTCTCCCTAGAAATGTCGACGTCGTACAAAAGTCGATCCCATCTTTTTCTGAGGATGTCGATGTCGTGCGATTGTTGACTCTATCCTTTTTTGAAGATGTCGAAGTTTGTTCAAAAAGTCGATCTCATTTCTCCCTGGAAATGTCGACGTTGTACAAAAGTCGATCCCATCTTTTTCTGAGGGTGTCGATCTGAATAGTGCTGGAATGTCGATCCTGTCCTTCTCTTTTGAAGGTTTCGAATTCTTTGATAAATGTCGACGTCTATCCCCTTCTGGGAATGTCGATCTGATTTTTTGTGGAATGTCGATCTTGTCCTTCTCTTTTGAAGGTTTCGAATTCCTTGGTAAATGTCGATGTCTATCCCCCATCTGGGAATATCGATCTGAATTTTCTGTGGAATGTCGATCCTGTCCTTCTCTTTTGAAGGTTTCGAATTCCTTGGTAAATGTCGACGTCTATCCCCCTTTTGGGAATGTCGATCTGAATTTTCTGTGGAATGTCGATCATGTCCTTCTCTTTTGAAGGTTTCGAATTCCTTGATGAATGTCGATGTCTTTGTTCTGAAATGTCGATGCCATTTGGTCGGATTTTAGGGTTTTTCGCAGACTGGGTCGTCTTGGGCCTGCCGGGCCCATGGGCTTTTCGGCCCAACGGGTAAACCCAGATGAATAGTGTCTGCGACGGTTCGTCTTCGACTTTCCCCTATAAATAGTGGAGGGGGATTCATTTGTTTTCCACCTACATCCTTCGCTCCGAGGCATCGACTTTCTTCGCATCAACTTCCAGTTTCTCTGCTTCGACTTCCAGCGCGCGCAAGGCTTCGACTTGAGCCTTTGGTCTCCAGGATGGTTCCCCTTTTTCAAAATTTTGAAATTTCTTCTTTGGTGCTTCATATGCCTTTTGGTTGCTTATGACACCTTTTTCTTTTTCATACTCCTCAGAATTTATGTATTTCTGGGACTTTGTTAGCAGGTTTTCCATGCATTTCACATTACTAACATTTAACTTTATTGCTAATGGTGTGTTCATGTCTAGCCCCTTTGAGTATGCGCAGATTGCAATTGTTGTGTTCAGGTCGGAGATTTTCTGCATGGCTTCTGTGAAATTAGTCGTGTAATTCCGAAGCGTATCTCCATTCTGTTTGATTGCAAATAATGATTCTGTGCCCTTTCTGACCCTTGTGTTTCCACAATGCTGGGCAATGAATTTCTTTTTCAAGTCTTCAAAACTTGTTATGCTCCCTGGTTGTAGTTCGACGAACCATCTATATGTAGACCCTTTTAATGTTCCCGGGAATGCTATGCACAGGATGTCATCCCTTGCTGTGGCCCATTGCATTGCTCCTACGAACATATTTATATGGTCTACTGGGTCCATCATCCCATCATAGATTTATAGCCTGGGTAGCTTGAATTTTAGAGGTGCTGGTTTTACCATCAGCGATTTATGTAAGGCATCCATACCCACTAGCCAGTTCGGGACTTTGTCTCCTTCTCCTCCTTCTGTGTCTCCCGTGCTTTCTTCGTATACGGGTTTTTTAGGAGGAGGTTTAGGTTGCTCCTCTGGCTTGTGGGGTGGCAATGTGCTGGAGTGTGCTGCATTATGGCTTGACACCTCTTGTTGTGCCTAGCCTGTTTTGAGGTTTGAGCCTTTGAGTGAAATATTGATGCCTTGGACTTCTCAATATTTTCCAGTTTTTTGCTCATTTTTGCTATGGTTTCCTTCATTTTCTCCAGCTCCTCTATGGGCATTTATTCAGAAGTCGATCCCAGGGAAGTCGATCCTCAGGAAAGTCGATCTTCCTAGGATTCGACTTGGGACCTCCCCAACCCTAGAATAGGTACCTTAACTCATCTTAGGCTATCCGGACTTTTAGTTGCTGGTAGGTTGTGACCGAGTTCGGGATACTGTATCACCAGTACTCCCCCCTCCTCTGCGTATTAGATACCTTGGGATACATCTTTTAGTACTATGGTCTGTGTGTTGGACCTTGTACTATCAGTATTCCTCCCTCTTTGCGTGCTGGGGTGTGGGTTTTTGGTGATGTCCCAGGATGCGAGATCCTCTTTCACCACCGGGTTATTAAACTAGGACTGGCGAGTTCTACTCAAGCATCGGTGAGTTTGGAACCTAAGTCGCCGACATTGCCCCAAAACTCGGGGGCTGACGTTGAAGAAATTGTGCCCCTTCAAGTGGTGGCACCTGAGAGGCCGATTGCTGAATCTGAGAGGCCTAGTAAGAAAAGAAAGAGGAAACACCCTAAGCACGCGAAGAACTCGTCTCGCGAGGGTAGTACCCCCATTCCTCCTACTTATGGGATGGGGGGTAGAGGAAAGACGCATTTCCCCTCCGCGGAGAGTGTACGGGTTCCTGAGCCCTTTGACTATGATCAGGAACTGGAGCTGGACCGTGGCCAGAGCCATCGCCTCCACATATTTGGTTATTTGTGGTTCCTTGCAAGCGAATTCACCAGTGGTTTGCCAAGCCACGAGTTGGGAGTCAGTGCGGAGCGTGACATTCTCAGCGCCGAGAGTTCTTAATAGCTTCAGGCCGTGTATGGCCGCTTCATATTCCGCGACGTTGTTAGAAGCCGGGAAGTGAAGTCGTACCGAGTGTTCGTTGTTTTTTCCATCCGGGCTATGGATTTTCACTCCGATACCCGAGCCTGTGCTGCAACTCGAGCCGTCCACTTCTACAACCCAAGGTTGGGTCAAATTGGGTTGTGTGAGTTCGACAATGAAGTCCGCCACAGCTTGCCCCTTGATGGCAGTGGCTGGTCGGAAATCTAAGTCGAATTCACTGAGTTCGATTGCTCATTTGGTCAACCTCCCAGAAATGTCGGGTTTGTGAAGTAGACGGCGCAAAGGATACGATGTTAGTACCACAATCGTGTGCGCTAAGAAGTAAGCTCGAAAGCGATGATAAGCATGGATCACTGCAAATACGATCTTCTCGATAGGAGAGTATCGTAGTTCAGCACCTTGTAGTCTCCTCGAGTGGTAGTATATAGGGACCTGGTCCTTGTCCCTCTGCGCAATGAGGACCGCACTCACGGCTTCTTTCGAGACCGCTATGTATATGTATAGGTCCTCTCCCTCTTTGGGCGATGTCAGCATGGGGAGTGAGGACATATGTGCTTTTAATTTCGCAAATGCCTCCTCGCATTCTGGTGTCCAAGTGATACTACCCTTAGCCGCAGTTTTCAGTAATTGGAAGAACGGTTTACACTTGTCATCCGTTTGTGATATAAAACGACTGAGTGCGTTAATTCGACCGTTCAGCCTTTGTACTTCTCTGATTGTGCGGGGGGCTTCCATATCAAGGATAGCTTGGATTTTGTCGGGATTAGGTTTGATCCCGTGCTGACCTACATAGAAACCAAGGAACTTGCCTTCCTTGATTCCGAATGCGCACTTGGCTGGGTTGAGCTTCATTCCGTATTACTTTAATGTATCAAGGGTTTCTCTCAGATCATCAGGGTATTTTTCCATGCTTGACGACTTGACTAGGATGTCATCGACGTAAGCGGAAACATTTCCGCCAATCTGGTTTGC
This sequence comes from Zostera marina, assembly GCA_001185155.1. Taxonomy (NCBI): domain Eukaryota; kingdom Viridiplantae; phylum Streptophyta; class Magnoliopsida; order Alismatales; family Zosteraceae; genus Zostera; species Zostera marina. The sequence continues at coordinate 52,596 of LFYR01001201.1, forward strand.
AAAAACCTTGTCCATCAAGCGTTGGAATGTAGCCCAACATTCCTTAAGCCGAATGACATTACTCTGTAACAGAATGTCCCTGAGTCCATGATGAAGGATGTTTTTTCCCAATCAGGCTCATGCATCAGGATTTGGTTGTATCCTGAGTGGGCATCCATCATAGAGAGAAGCTCGTTAGCAGATGCTTCATCGACTAGTTCGTCGATAGATGGCAACGGGTAACTGTCCTTGGGGCATGCTTTATTGAGATCAGTGAAATCAATACACATGTGCCACTTGCCATTGGGCTTCTTGACAAGGATGGGGTTGGCCAACCAAGTCGGGTATCGAACCTCCCGAATGTGCCCTGCGTTCAGGAGTTTCGATATTTCTTCATTGGCTGCCTTCCGCCTGTCAGAAGTGAGTACTCGACGTTTCTGGCGTCGAACTGGATTGGATGAGTCGATGTTAAGTTTGTGCGTCACGATCTGACGCGCAATCTGTGTCGGTGCCTCACCCTCCCAAACGAACCTGTCCTGGTGCTCCTCCAGGACAGTCACAAGCCTGGCTCTTAAGGTAGGGGGTAGCCCCTTCCCTAATGCCATTTGTCCCCCTTCCAGCTGATATACCTCAATCTCGTCCACAAGTTGTAATTTTTCCCTCTCCTCAATGTCAGGTGGGGCATGGACGAGCATGTTGTTAAGCCTTGTCAGCTGGGTTGCCTTCTTATACCCCTGCCTAGAATCCTTTTGTGATCCTTTGACAGTTGCAACGAACCCGTTTATTGGGTATCGAATGCATTGGTGATAAGAAGACGGGACTGCTTGGATTCCGTCGATGAAGGGCGTCCGAATATGCAATGAAAAGTGGATTCTACTTGCACCACTATAAAATGACATGTTTGGATAACCCTCCCTCGCTTGGAACCGATGAAGACTTTCAAATCAATAACACCGGCCACTGGGGCGGCGATGTTAGTGAAACCGTAGATGGCTTCCTTACAAGGAGATAGTTTCTCCCTTTTAAGGCCGATCTTGGTAAAAGTGTCCATATAAAGGATGTCCGCAGAGCTGCCGTTGTCGACAATCATCCTCTCGACTCGGGAATCGGGACCGATGTCTGCTTGGATTACGAGTGGGTCCTCGTGAGGTTGAAGGACATCGTCCAGGTCCTCTTCGAAGAAGTATATTGACTTCTCCTCGCGGACCCGTTTTCCATTGTCTCGATTGATTGTGACATCATCACCTTTCGGGCATATCCTCTATTTTGGCCAATGGATCCACCACCAAATATCATATTGATGGTCTTCCGTTGGCGGTTCTCGCTGTTGTCGCTATCTGGCGAAGAAGAGCGTGGACGCTTCCCCTTTGGGTCAGATTTGCAATTGTCTCGTCCTCGGGATCTCTTGACGAAGTTGCCAAGTTCTCCCTTTGAGATCAACTGCTCGACAAAAGACAAGAATTCCCTGCAATGGTCTGTTAGGTGGCCGCAGTCCTTGTGAAATTTGCAGTATTTCCCAGTTTGCGTGCGGCCATCTTTGCTTGCAGGGTCTAAAGACCGAGGGGCAAGTAGATCTGCTCGGTTCTTTAGCTTCTCAAACAGCTCGCCCTTGCTGATTGTAAGCGGGGTGTTTCTTTTCCACAGTGGAGTTGCACCCTTTGGCGGTTGGCTGGTTGAGGTTTGGTACACCTTGTTATCATGCCTAGGCTTCCATTCTTTTTTGGAAGTTTCAGCCCTGTTGTTGGTGTACCTGTTAGAGGTGTCGTGGAAATTGTTGTTTCCACTGTACCCCTTTCTCTCGAACTTAGGTTTCTTAAAGCTAGGAGTCCCAAGTTCAGCTAGCTTGTTCTCATCCTCCTCTTCCACTTCAATGTACAATTGAGCGCGTTGGAAGAGGTCGGGTAGAGAATCCACCTTGTGGAGAGTCAGATTTTGGGCTAGAGGGGAGTAGGGGACCAATCCTCTGATGTATCCCGCTATGGCAACACTTGGGATTAGATCATTCACTTCTGTCATCATTGTTGTAAACTTGATCGTGTAATCCCGCAGAGACAGCTTATCCTGTCGAAGTGCCAGAAGTGCCTTGGCACTGTGTTTAATCATTATCATCCCCACATGCTGGGCGATGAACTTGGACGAGAGGTCTGCGAAGCTGGTGATTGAGCCAGCTGGCAGACCGGAGAACCATCGATAAGCACTGCCCTTGAGAGTGCCGGGGAATGCCCGACACAACAGCCCATCATCGATGGTTTGCGGTTCCAGGATGTTAAGGTAGAGGTTCACGTGATCTTGTGGATCACTTGAACCGTCATATGCTTCAATCCTGGGTACCCGCCAGGTAGGTGGGAAAGATCCCCTTAAAAGGTCCTCGCGAAGAGGAGCACTTTTGATCCTTAGGATCTCGTGCGGATTGCCGATAGCTGGGTCGGTGTCCAGTTTCCGACGAAGATCCTCTACAAACCGAGTGGTAAGAGTCCTTTCGAAGCGACTCTTACTGGATCCCGTTTTAAGACGGGAACTCTCTTTGGTTTTCTCCGTAGATGGAGAGTAGATGGACCCAGATTCATCCGCTTTTTCACGGATGGTGGTGGTCCTTTGACTCCTCGCTTGCTCGAGGTTAGTCATCCTTCTTTCTATGATGTCCATAAAACTGAACAACCTTTCTTCCAAGGTGGGTGAAGCCTTGGGCACTATGTGTTCCTCGATGTGTGGAGGAACCGAGTTTGTTTCATCAGGTCGAGCATTGCTGGGTCCCTTGATCGGGATTGCTCGCCCTGCTCCAGCTCAGTTGCTGGCATTTTACCCTTACTTCTTGTGGCGTAAGGGTGCTTTTGTTTTTCGATGATGGCCATAAAAACAAAAGCGGAGAAGTACCAAAGCGGGGAGGTGACCTGACTGAGCTTGTTCGGAAAAACAAAAAATAAGTCGGCGAGTTAGGGGAAAACTCGGCGACTTTAGATTTCGAGGTGTTTTTCGAACAAGGTCGTGGACAACACTCTTAGCTAGCAGACGATATTCCGGATCGGACGATTCTCAAGGATAAGTCGACGATTTAAGGTTAAATCGGACATGGACCGAGAATCGGACGATCTAACTCGGCGACTTATTTCACAAACTCGGCGAACCCTCTAGGAGAGCTCAAACCGGATTTTGCAAAAAAAATCGCGATTACGACGGGATACCGGTGGTTCGGTAGTCCCACAGACAGAGCCAGCTGATGAAGCACTGAATCTGCTACCAGGCTCGCGGTGGTGCGAGGTGATGCCAGAGGCTCTGGAGTCTACGACGCGCGCTCTACGTGAAATACCTGCAAGTAGAAACTAGGCGATTCTTGTGAGACTCGCCAAGTTTCTTAGTGATGCTCTGGTGAGAGTGGAACTTGTGTTGTGTCTTTGAGTGCCCCCTTGGGACTCCTTTTATAGGGTCTCGGAGAGCGCATTCAAAGGCGGACATCGCGCCTATGGTCATATATGGTAACATTTATGACGTTGGCTGGCGACGAGTAACGGTCGTAAGTCAGCGATTCAGGTATGTAAGTCGCCTAGTTAGGGATAACTCGCCGAGTTTCCAGGGGCAAGAAGTGCAGTCTACCATACTGTCGATCTTGGCCCTAACTCGGCGACTTATCCCTAATGTCGGCGACTTGGTAGTCCAACCGGCGACTTACGGGCTAACTCGGCGATCTGGACGATGAACGTGTTCCGCACCGTGGGAGCTCTCCGGGGGTCCGGCCAAAGCGACGGAACCCTATTCCTTGTTGAAAGGCGTTGCTGGGAGTGATTGCCGTAATCAGGCATGTCTCACCACACCTCAAGTAAGAAAATATAACACAAAATCAGAAATAATCACAACTACCACCCTTGATTTCAACTCCACCTTCTCTAGCGAGACCAAGCTCAGAATTGTCAAATATGTGATAAAAAACGGTCACTTGGCAAAACAGTATCCTGAAATATCTAATTATGCAGCATTTCAAGCAACAACAGTAGATGTTCAGACAGGTTGTAATACATCAGAAGTACAACACTACAAAAAAAAGTAGGCAGTTCGGACGAAGCAAAGTTAACGGAATTTCCGTTACAAATACTTATTATCAAAGTTAACGGAATTTGTAATGGAATTTCCGTTAACTTTGCTATTTCCGTTACAAATACTAGGACTTATATATTGTAACGGATTTTTTAACTATTTTTAACGGATATTCCGTTACAAATAGCAATTATTTAATAATTTTCATAATTAGGGTTAGGGTAAGGTTAGGGGTAGAGTAAATGTAAATAATTAGGGTTAGTGTTAAGGTTAGTGTTAGGGTTAATAGAAATTAATAAAAATAAACAAAAATTAGTAAAAATAAGTATATATACATATTTAGATAGTGTTAGTGTTAGAAGTTAGGGTTAAAAGTAAGAGTTAGAAGTTAGGGTTAGAAGAAGTTAGATTATAGTTTTTTTTGATATTATAAATTATAAAAAATTTAAAGTTAGATTATAATTAGATAATTATAAAAATTTAAATTATAACTTGAAGTTATTTTAGATATTTTAAATTTTAAAGTTAAAAAATAAATTTAAATTAAAAAAGGTATTTTAATTTTTAAAGTTAAAATTTCAATTATAAAAGTTATTTTAAATTATAAATCCTAAAAAGTAAAAATCAATTTAATAAATTAAATATTTTAAAACTTATAAAATAAGTTAATTTTACATTAAAAAAATAGAAGAAGTTATAAATTAAAGTTATTTTAAATTATAAATCCTAAAAAATAAAAAATTAACAACTAGTGATTTTTTTTAAAATTATTAAAAATTAATTACAACTAGTGATTTTAATAAATTGTAATATTAACTTTTAAATTTTAAACTAAGTTAAATTGTAATATCCCAAAAGATTTTAAATTTTATTTTATAGTTATTTCCCAAAAGTATAAATTTAGTTAAATTAAGTATATATTATTTCCCAAAATATAAATTTCCCAATAATATTATTTCCCCCAAATCGATTTCCCCCCAAAACCCAAATCGATTTCCCTCCGGCGATCTTGTTTTCCTCCCAGTCCGGCGACGACCAGCGGCTAGTTAACACTCCAGTCCGGCAACGATCGATCACTCCATTCTTCCGACGAACGTACAACTTCTTGTTCACTCCTGTCCGCCGTCAAGCATCTTCCAGGTAAGTTCATCACCTCTAGTCCAATTGATAATTAAGGGCATGATTAATTAGATAGAGGGTTGACATTAAAAACAAAAAAAAGACCTCTCTCTGGACAGTAAATTTCCTGGACAGTTTGATTCTTGAGATACCATATTCTTGAGATACTCCTGTCCACCGTCACGCATTCTTGAGTTGAATGTATGATCGCTTGATGATACCATGAAAAATATAAGATAAGCTTTAATACCATTTTAAATGAAAAAAATAGATATTCACTCACATGAATTGGTTTTGAATAATCTTCTGCAATACCACCAATTTTTGGATAATACTGGTGATGGGGGTGAAACCCGACCAGTACTCCAAGACGCGCAAGCAAGCGCCAAGCGGGGAACTCCGCGGGAAACCGGACCGGAACTCAAGTGTGCAGAGCTCTGCTTAGCTAGGAATTCTTCTTCTCCAAATGACCTTTCTTCGATGAGTGGGGGGTGCCCTCTATTTATAGGGGTTCTTATGGGGTCAATCTGGTCATTTAGGCAGTAACCGCCTAACTGCCTAACTAATCAGATTGGGTCCAGGGTCGACTTTCTAGAGATCGACTTTCTGGGGGTCGACTTTTCCTGGTGATCGACTTTACTCAAAAGTCGATCCCAGGGAAGTCGATCCTCAGGAAAGTCGATCTTCCTAGGATTCGACCTGGGACCTCCATAACCCTAGAATAGATACCTCAACTCATCTTAGGCTATCCGGACTTCTAGTTGCTGGTAGGTTGTGACCGTGTTCGGGATACTGTATCACCAGTACTCCCCCCTCCTCTGCGTACTAGGTACTTTGGGATACGTCTTTTAGTACTATGGTCTGTGTGTCGGACCCTGTACTATCAGTATTCCCCCCCTCTTTGCGTGCTGGGATGTGGATTTCTGGTGATGTCCCTGGATGTACGATCCTCTCTCACCAGTATTCCCCCCCCTCCACGCCTGCGAGGTTGTATCTATGCTTCCACGGAGGTTGTCACGCGCTTTTGCCAACTATTGTCCGGTTTGTCCTAGCCGAAGCCTACTCCTTGCACACCTGTCCGGCCCGATTCTCCCGCGGAACCCTGCTTGCCCACCTTGACGCCTTGCCTGAGCTGTCCTTGAGCACTGCTTGGGTTCTCTTCCCTGTGGCGGGTTTTGAGAGTACCCGACCCCCTCCTTTTTTCCGCCTTTCTGCGATAGGGGCTGAGTGTACTTCCTCGTCTACCCACGTTCATCCGTGGGTGAGGACTGTTAATTGAATACTTGCCCCCTCCTTTTTTCCGCCTTTCCGCGATAGGGGCTGATTGTGCTTCCTCGTCTACCCGCGTTCATCCGTGGGTGAGGAATATTATTTGAATACTTGCCCCCTCCCTTTGCTCGCCTTTCTGCGATAGGGGCTG
>LFYR01001201.1:90250-118589 GCA_001185155.1 Zostera marina
AAAGTATGCTCTGAATCTGCGTGTTGCATGTACTACTGCCAGGACTATTTTTTCCACTGGAGGATATCTTGTTTCTGCCCCTTGTAGCCTTTTTGAGTGATAATATATCGGGATCTGTTCATTGTCCCTTCTGAAGCTGCTACGTAGACGTACAATTCCTCCCCTGTCTTTGGCGAAGTTAGGTCTGGTAGAGAAGCCAGATGTGTTTTGAGTTGTTGAAATGCCTCATCACACTCTGTAGTCCATGTTATTGCCCCTTTTTTACTAGTTTTTAACAGTTGGAAAAAGGGTTTGCATTTATCTGCTGTTTTTGAAATGAACCGACTTAAGGCATTGATTTTTCCGTTCAGCTTCTGTACCTCCTTTATTGTTCGAGATGGTGTTGTTTCTAGTATCGCTGCTATTTATCTGGATTTGGTTTTATCCCTTTCTGCCCTACATAGAATCCAAGAAATTTTCCTTCTTGTACTCCAAAACTGCATTTGGCAGGGTTTAACCTCATCCCGTAATTCTGCAGAGTTTCCAGGGTTTCTTTCAGATCATTTGGGTGTTCATCTGCTTATTTGGATTTTACCAGAATGTCATCTACATATGCCAGGACAATTCTTCCTTCCTGCTTTTTGAAAACCTTGTCCACCAGCCTTTGGAAGGTTGCTCCTGCATTTCGTAGACCGAAAGGCATGACTTTGTAGCAATATGTCCCCCATTCTGTGATGAATGATGTGGCCTCTTCATCATCCTCTTTCATTAAGATCTGGTTGTACCCTGAATGTGCATCAATCATAGATAACAACTCATTTCCTGATGCTGCATCTACTAATCTGTCGATGGATGGGAGTGGGTAGCTGTCTTTTGGACATGCTTTGTTGAGATTTGTGAAGTCTACACACATCCTCCACTTCCCATTAGATTTTTTAACCATGACTGGGTTTGCTAACCACTTTGGATATTTGACTTCCCGGATGTGCCCAGCTTTAATTAATTTTTCAATTTCAGCCTGTGCTGCCTCCTTTCTTTCAGCTGCGAGTATTCTTCGCTTCTGCCGTATAAGAGTAAAGCTACTGTCTATGTTGAGTTCATGGCACGTTATAGTACGCTGTACCTGTGAGGGTGCCTCCCCTTTCCATACGAACGTGTGCACATGGGTTTCTAATAGTTGCAGTAGTGACCTTTTCAACTCGGAGGATAAAGATGTCCCTATCAGGACTCCTCCTTTTGAGAGTTTGACCTCCTCAACTTGATTAGATGAGGTTGTGTCTTCTTCCTCCTCTCTTTCTTGGATGTACAGGGTTATAGGTTTGGCTATTTTAGTTGCCTTCCTGTACGAATTTCTGGAGTCTTTCTGTGCTCCAAAAATTGTTGCCATTTTGCCATCTTTTCCTGGGTACCTGAAGCATTGATGGTAAGATGACGGTATCGCCTTGAAACCGTGAATGCTTGGTCTGCCCAAGATCCTATTGAATGGAGAGTCTATATTGACCACGATGAAGTGTGATGTGCGTGATACTCTCCCGTTTCTTTTTCCCAGGGATATCTGTAGATCGATGACTCCTACTACTGGGGCCTTTGTGTTTGTGAACCCATAAATGGCTTCCTTGGCCGGGGTTAGCTGATCCACTTTGTAGCCCATTTTTTCGAACGCAGCTAGGTATAGTATATCTACTGAGCTGCCATTGTCCACCATTACTTTGTTCAGACTTAAATCATCCCCTATATCCACTTGTATTACTAGTGGATCCTCATGTGGGCTGACCACGTTGTCCATATCTTCCTCAGAGAAACTTATTTCCTCGCTTGGGTACGATCTTTTCTTAGATTTTGGTACCGTTGTAGTCTGCAATACTTTACGCGAGTAACTTATGCTTTCTCCTACTGATCCTCCACCGAAGATTAAATTAATTACCCTTCTTTTGTAGTCAGTGTCTGAATCGGGACTCCTTGAGCGTTGGCGCTTACCCTTGTTTTTCGGGTCCCTGCAGCCTTGTCGCCCCCTTTCCATTTTATTTATATATTGCTTCAGTTTCCCTTCCTTCACTTGTGTGTCTAGGAAGGTACTCAGCTCCCTGCAGTTTTCTGTATTGTGCCCGTAATCCTTGTGGAACTTGCAATACCTGTTCCTTCTTGTTCGAGCCTCTTTTGTTGCAGGGTTTAACTCTTTTGGTTGAGGAAACCTTATTCTTCCTTTTTCTTTATTGTAGATTTCCTCTTTTGGAGTAGTGAAAACCGTAAATCCTAAGTCTTTGTACTTTGGATACCTTGATTTTCCAAACTCCTCAGATGTCTGGTAGACTTTTCCATCGTGTTTTGGTCTCCTGGATGATTCTCCTTTTTCAAACTTCTGAAATTTCATTTTTGGTGCTTCATATGCTTTATTGCTTATGGCACCTCTCTCTTTTTCTTTTTCTTTCTCATACTCTTCAGAATTTATATATTTTTGGGCCTTTGTTAGCAGGTCTTCCATGCATTTTACATTACTAACGTTTAGCTTTATTGCTAACGGCGTGTTCATGTCTAGCCCTTTTGAGTATGCGCATATTGCGATTGTTGTATTTAGATCGGAGATTTTCTGCATGGCTTCCGTGAATTTAGTTGTATAATTCCGAAGCGTGTCTCCATTCTGTTTGATTGTAAACAGTGATTCCGTGCCCTTTCCGACCCTTGTATTTCCACAGTGTTGGGCGACGAATTTCTTTTTCAAGTCCTCGAAACTTGTTATGCTCCCTGGCTGTAGTTCAACGAACCACCTGTTTGTAGGCCCTTTCAGTGTTCCTGGGAATGCTCTACATAGGATGTCATCCCTTGATGTGGCCCATTGCATTGCCCCCACAAACATATTTATGTGGTCTGCTGGGTCCATCTTCCCATCATAAATCTGCAGCCTGGGTAGCCTGAATTTCAGAGGTGTTGGCTTTACCATCAGTGATTTGTGCAGGGCATCCATGCCTACCAGCCAGTTTGGAACCTCGCCTCCTCCTTCTGTGTCTCCCGTGCTCTCTTCATGTACGGGTTTTTTGAGAAGATATTTGAGTTGCTCCTCTGGTTTGCGAGGTAGTGGTGCGCTGGAGTGTGCTGCTCTATGACTCGACACTTCCTGTTGCGCCTTAGCCTGCTTTGAGATTTGAGCTTTTGACTGTTATATTGATGCTTTAGATTTTTCAATATCCTTTATTTTTTCTCGCTCATTTTTGCTATTGTTTCCTTCATTTTTTCCAGCTCTTCTATGGGCATCTTTACGAACCCATGAGTAGATTCTGATGCAGCAGCCCTTGGTTCCTTGCTGCTTGTGGGTCCCCCCTTTTGAGGTTGTTCTTCAGAAGGTTTCTCCTTTTCAGCAAGGAGTCGGATGGCCTCTGCTATCGCCTGAATTGTGTTCAGATTTTCCCCTCCTGCTGAAGCTTGGGGAGTTTGCTCGGGTTCACCTTCGGGTTCAGCCTCAGGTCCCGTGGGAGTCCTCTTGTTCTTATTGGCCTTGGGTGGTCGACCCACTGGCCTTTTAGTTTTTGAATTACCAGGCTGTTGCTCTGGCGCCTTCTGAGAATTTGCTCCTCCTCCTTGGGAAGTGCTTCGAGTTACCACCATCCTGGAGTGTTCGACTTTTCTTGGATGGAGTGTTTGACTTTTGCTTGGAGAGAAAAGTCGATCTTCAAAAAGTCGATCCCTAGTGCACTTGGAGGATTCCTTGGAAGTCGATGCCTGAAAGCCTAGCTCCTTGAGGGATCGACTTTTTTTTTTCCTTGGAAGAAAAAGTCGATCTTCTGAAAAGTTGATCCCTTGCTGGCTGATTTCCTCGCAAGACTCCCTAGCTGGCGACTTGGAAAAAAGTCGATCACTTTTTTCGAAAAAGTCGAGGAGCTTTTGTCGTGAGTATCTTTGAATCACAGACGGCGCCAACTGATGGGGGTGAAACCCGACCAGTACTCCAAGACGCGCAAGCAAGCGCCAAGCGGGGAACTCCGCGGGAAACCGGACCGGAACTCAAGTGTGCAGAGCTCTGCTTCGCTAGGAATCCTTCTTCTCCAAATGACTTGCCTTTAATGAGTGGAAGGTGCCCTCTATTTATAGGGGTTCTTATGGGGGCAATATGGTCATTTGGGCAGTAACTGCCTAACTGCCAAACTGATCAGATTGGGTCCCAAGATCGACTTCCAGAGATCGACTTTCTGGGGGTCGACTTTCCTGGTGATCGACTTTATTCAGAAGTCGATCTCAGGGAAGTCGATCCTCAGGAAAGTCGATCTTCCTAGGATTCGACTTGGGGCCTCCCCAACCCTAGAATAGATACCTCAACTCATCTTAGGCTATCCGGACTTCTAGTTGCTGATAGGTTGTGACCGTGTTCGGGATACTGTATCACCATGAGGCATCACGAATACATTGATTCGTTCTTCTGGTACTGACAACGAAGTCGTTGTAAGTCTTAGTTTATTTTATAATGTCCATAAATAGTAGTTTATTGATCTGCTCATAGCTTATTACTTATTTTATAGAGAAACTTGTCTGAATATTACAAAAGTGATGAAATTCAAGAATTACGTCCAACAACGGATGAAGATGTATGTTTTAAATTATTTTACTATTTCAAATTATTTAAATGTTTTATTTTCTTATATTTTATTTTTCAAACGTTGGTGATTCAACAAAAATGCATTTCTAAATTTATTCAAAGCAAAAAAGGGAGGCACATTGGACTTGGTGGAGGATCATTTGCTGAGTCGAGCACTGCTTCTACCAGATTTTCAATTGAAATGAATGCAAGATCTATCGAGAAAGAAAAAGAAAAAGAAAAAGGAAAAGAAAAAGAAAAAATGAACGATCAAATGGAAAAGCTAATGGAGGTATGTGTATGAAAGTCAATAAAATTTTAAAGTATTACATAAATATAAGTTTTGTTGAATGTTAATTTTGTTGAATGTTACTTTTCTTGAATGTTGAATGTTGTTTATGTATTGAATATTTGTTGAATATTGAATGAATTTACAGGAATTAATATTAATTGAATGAATTTACAGGATTAATATTAATTGAATGAATTTACAGGATTAATATTAATTGCATGAATTTACAGGAATTCTGGAATTCCCAGTGGCATTGGAATTCTGGAATTTTTTTTTGCAAAAAAAAAATTTGTAACGGAATTTTTTTTCCTTATTTTGTAACGGAAATTCCGTTACAAATTTTTTTTCCTCATTTGTAACGGAATTTCCGTTACAAATATTTTTCCCCTATTTGTAACGGAATTTCCGTTACAAATACCTAAAAATTTTCTAACGGATTTTTCGTTCCGTTAACTTTAACTTCAGAGTATTTGTAACGGAAATTTTGTCTCGGACCAAAGTTAACGGAATTTCCGTTAAAAATAGTATTTGTAACGGAAATTCCGTTAACTTTGCTCGTCGTAACTGTCTACTTTTTTTTGTAGTGCAACCTGAAGTATATATTCCAGAACTAGCAATGTCTACAGCAGCTAGTCAGACTGAATCAGCATAGTGTCTGGACTCAGGAGCCTCAAGTCACATGACTCCAGACTTAGGAGCTTTTACAACTTATGAACCTTCAACAGGTACTCAGTATGTAATAGTTGGTAGTGGAGAACATTTACCAGTAACATATAGGAGTAGGGTAACCTTAAGAGCAAATAGGAAAAATCATATATTAGGAGTGTTATGTGTATCCGGGCTTAAGAAAAATTTAATTTCTATACAAAAGTTAACCAGAGATTTGAATTGTATAATTGTGTTTAATGATAATCGTTTTTGTGTAAAGGATCTGGACACTATGGACATGTTATTTACTAGCAGTAGTAAAGAAGGGTTATACCATTTCTATCCTGATGTTCAAGCTTATTACGGAGTAAGAGTAACAAAGGAAAAATGGCATGAGAGGCTTGGTCATCCTTCTGAAGCTATTATGAATCAAACCTATGGGGAACTATTGGTGAAAGCCGAACCAGGAAAGAATCAATGTTTTTGTTCAGTCTCTCCACTTGAGAAGAGCCATCAGTAACCGTATAGTAGAAGAGCCATCAGTAACCCTAGCAACTAAGCCTTTACAAATTCTGCACATAGACTTGTGGGGGCCATCCCCAAAAATCCCTGTAAAAGTTTTCAGATACTATGTATCAATCATAGATGAATGTTCTAGGTTTAATTGGCTTTTCCCAATAATAAAGAAATCAGATTTTTTCCAGATATTTGTTAATTTTCATAAGTAAATAGAAAAATATTTGGAACTAGAAATCAAAGAAATCCATATTGATTTAGGAGGTGAATTTTTGAATATGAAATAAAGAAATTATCTGATGGAAGTTGGGATTAAACAAAGGATGACTTGCTCACACACACCTAAACAACATGGGTTAGTTGAAAGAAGGCACAAACAGATTTTAGAAGTAGGAAGATGTTTGCTGATAAAATCTGGAATTTCACATGAATACTGGCCGGAAGTTTTTTGTACTGTTGTATATGTGATAAATAGACTGAACACACCAAATTTAGATAACAAAAGTCCATTTGAACTGTTGATGAAAAGGCAACCAGACTACAAGATTATGAAAACTCTAGGATGTAGTTGTTATCCTTTATTACCCAAAGAAAATAGAGACAAGAGCTGATGCCAAAGGCCAAAAAGTGCATTTTCATGGGGTATCTAGCTCAACAAAAGGGTTATAAATGTATGGACTTGGAGAATAAAGAAATCAGGGTGTATAGGGATGTATTTTTCAATGAAGATGAGTTTCCATTCATTCAGGAAAAATTAAGGAATGATACTGAATCAGAAATGAAAAAAAATTTAGTTGAATCTGAGTTTTGGTCATGCATCTATCCATCCTATCCACCTATACAACAACAAGGTGTGAATAATATAGAGTCTTTACCTAGGTTAAAAAGCCTAGAAGGGGATTCATCTAATCATTCTTCTAGCTCAAGGTCTATAGATAGGTTAGGCCAAGAGAGTCAAGTAAATTCAACAATGGTTTCTAATAATTCAAGTCCAATTTATATAACTCCCAATATCTGTCCAAACAATTCTAATATGCCTCAAATCAACTCTAATACACTCAAAGGTCAGTCTATTACATCAACATGCTACTCTAATAGTAAGTCTGACCAATAGACACCAACTCTTCAAGAACAAATTCAATTGAAAGCACTGAGAACAGGATTAATCTGAAATTGAATCCAGATATGAGCCATTCTACTGCATCTGATTCTCAAAATCAGGACAGGACTCCTCTCAGAACAAGGAAATCAGAAATAATCAAAATTAAATGTGTTGATACTAAATATAAAAATTATGAGTGTAATATTATTACTATAACTAATGAAATTTTTTAGCCTACATGTTTTTCACAGGCAAATAAGAATGAATGTTGGAGAAAGGCAATGGATAAGGAGATGCAGGCAATTAAAGAAAATCAGATTTGAAATTTAGTGGAAAAAGGAGATCATATGAACATAGTGGAATGCAAGTGGGTGTATAAGTTGAAAATAAAATCAGATAGGAGTATAGAGAGGTGCAAAGAAAGGCTGGTGGCACAAAGGTATAGTCAGAAGGAAGGAGTAGATTTTCAGTATACTTACAGTCCTGTGGTGAAAATCTTAACAGTAAGAACTGTGTTATCTTTGGCAGTTAGTAATGGGTGGAGATTAAGACAACTGGATGTTAGGAATGCATTCTTGAATGGAAATTTACAGGAGGTTGTGTATAAGAGACAACCCAAGGGATATCAAGATAAATTCAGACTAGATCATGTGTGTTTACTTTATAAGGCACTATATGGATTAAAGAAAGCTCCTAGCACTACAAGAAATCCGACCTTGTATGGCGGACTTTAGATGGCGGATTTCCACCATCTAAAGTGATCCTTGGCGGAAATCCGCCATCTAAAGTCCGCCATCTTGGACACCGCCATTAAAACCCCTAAACCGCCATCTAAAGACCGCCATCTATTATCCATCCCCATTTCCCACCAAAAATTGTATAGATGGCGGAAATCCCGCCATCTAATCTGAAAATTTTCGCGCGAACTGAAAAGTTTTAGATGGCGGAAATCCGCCATCTAAAATATGGCGCGGGAATAGTTTGGCATCAATTCATTGATGGCGGTTAATTTCATTGATGGCGGATGTCCGCCGACTATCCTTGGAACATTAGATGGCGGAAATCCGCCATCTAAAGTACAGAAGGCGGTTCCTTTAGTTTATAGATGGCGGATATCCGCCATCTATTCGTAGGAGAGGGCGATTGTGCCCATATTTAGATGGCGGAAATCCCATTTAAAAACCCATCGATATACCTATCTGGCCGATTTGATTTTGTCTCGATATTTTGTAAAAACCGAGAACAAAACGTCATTGACTCTTCAGCAAGATAACTTTCCGTAATAGATCCTTCCGGGTGACTACGTACGGTCACATGATTTTTTAGAGTCAAAAGATACCTAAAATGAGAATATATATTGTATGATCAAGACATATTAATTATAAATTTATTTATAATTGTATAATTAAATATATATACCTCTCTATCGGATACATCCATCGATATTGTACCGGTCCAGCTATTTTCACTTCGGTTGCTAGATGGACCGTCAGATGAACCATTACAGTAAAAAAACCGGGAGGAAAGATTTTCTCAAGATTGCACAATGTATATATAATTCTTTTCTCCCATCGTTCCATAAGTTTGATTTCGATTACTTTCGAACAAATATCGTGGAAATATCCGCAAAGTTCAACGAGAACCGAAGTCACTACAGGTTTTGTCGATTTTCTTAATGCAATAGGAAGTAACTGTTGCATTATAACGTGACAATCGTGACTTTTCAATCCGATAAATTTTCTTTCTTTCATTTTCACGTTTCTAGAAATGTTAGAACAATATCCATCGGGAAGTCGGAGGGATTTGAACGCTGACAGAAATAATATTTTTTCATTCGTCGTTAAGTTGAAACACGCACTCGGAATGTCCCATTCTTCTCCCCGTCGAATAGGATGAAGTTCTTTTCGGATTCTCATCGATTGTAGATCGAACCTCGCGTTCAAATTATCTTTCGTTTTACCATCTATTTCCAAAATAGTGTTCAAAATATTGTCACACACATTCTTTTCGGTGTGCATAACATCAATATTATGTCGTAGAAGCAACGTCTTCCAATACGGTAATTCGAAAAAAATACTCATTTTCTTCCATCCTTTGGGCAATGGTATTTTTTTCGTTCTTTTCGTCGATGGTCTACAATCTTTTGGTACATTCGATGTTTTACCAAAAGTTACTGAATCTCGAAATGGATACACCTGAGTATATATTTCAGAACCCGTCAGACGTTTAGGGGCGACTCTAATTTCGATCTGATTATTGAAACTTTTCTTATCGCTCCTATAATAATGTTTCATATCTAGAAATCGACGATGCCCCATAAAACTCTCTTTCTTTCCATGCTCTAAACGAATACTTTCAGTGTCGTTCTTACATACTGCACATGCTAACTTTCCTTTAGTGCTCCACCCTGATATATCACCGTATCCTGGATAATCATGTATCGTCCACAGAAGTGATGCAAACATCTTAAAAGATTTCTGCGTACGTACATCAAAAGCTGTAACACCATCTGCCCATAAAATCTTCAGTTCATCAATAAGCGGTTGAAGATAGACATCTATATCGTTCCCTGGAGCTAACGGACCGGAAATTAGTAGAGACAACATGAAATTCGGTTGCTTCATACACATCCAAGGAGGAAGGTTGTACGGTATAACTATCACTGGCCAAGTACTATGAGATAGAGATTGCTGACTGAACGGGTTGAATCCATCAGTTGCTAAACCAAGTCTCACATTACTAGGTTCGGATGCAAATTTAGGATGAACCTCGTCAAATTTCTTCCATTGTAAAGAATCTGCTGGATGCCGAAGAAATCCGTCGTCTTTACGTTTGGAATGGTGTCAGATCATGTCTTCAGAAATTTTGGAACACAGATACAATCTCTTCAAACGTGGAATCAAAGGAAAGTGGCGAAGACATTTTGCTGGAACACGTTTGTTTTTCTGAACGCCTTCGACGACCCACCTGCACGTTCCGCAATTCGGGCAACTTTCTGCGTTTGCATATTCATTTCGATATAAAATACAATCGTTGCGACATGCATCGATTTTCGTATAATTAAGGCCTAGGTCACGAACTACCGATTTCGCATGGTACATGGTTTTCGGAATGGTCGACTCCCCATTTGGAATAGCATGACGCATGATGGATAATAATTTCTGAAAACTTTTATCACTCCAATGATTATCGCACTTCAACTGATACAATTCCAAGATAAAAGATAGTTTGGAAAACTCAGTGCAACCTGGATATAACTGTTCTTCACCTTCTTTTAGACGGCGTAAGAACGAATCGTCATATCTCTGCTCAGGATCTTCGTCGACTGGATCTTCATGGACAGGCTCGTATTCGAGAGGTTCTGTTTCGAGAAAATCTTCGTCGGCTGTATTCTCAACTACATGTTCTCCGTAAACCGCACGAAACAATCCAATCATATCGTTACCAGTTTCTGACACTGTTTCTTTTCGTTTCACTTTTTTCTCACCATATCTACTCGGTAACTCTCCGTGACGCGTCCAAACATCGTAATGTTTCAACCAACCATTTATGAAAACATGTTTCCTCATCTCCTTTATAGGAATCACTTCACTATTCGTGCAGGACGAGCATGGACAAGGTAAATAACCTTCTGGGTGAGTCGAATTCGAAATGGCGAAATTAGTGAAAGTTGTTAACCCTTCACCGTATTCTTTCGAAAACCCATCTAAACTCATCCAAGCTTTATCGGGTACTTTCATAACGTTCAACATTATCCTAAAAATTAAAATTTTTATCGAATTAAAATTAATTAGATAAAAATTAATTGACTATTACAATATTAGTTATAGTTCAATTTTTTGGGAAAATCTAGCTAATTATTGAACTAGCTAGGTAATCTAGCTAGTTCAATTATTTATAGGCCGGTGCTGGATGAACCGGGAAATAAAACCGGAAACAATCTTGGGGATTGGGTGGTAGAGCGGCCTCCTACGAGGTAATTGCTTCACTCTACGTGACATTTCTTAAAATCTAAAAAAATATTAAATTAATTAATTTAATATTTTTTAAACAAACAAACAATTAATTAATTAATCATTTCATGGAAAATTAATGATTATTATTTCAATTTAAAATCATTCAATTTAATAATTATTCATTATGATTTCTATAATTTCATGCAAATTCTATTCATTAACATTTCAATTTAATAATTACTAATTATTTTAAAAAATAATAATTTCATGCAAATTATTAATTATTATTTCAATTTAATAATTATTATTAACAAATAATTAGCAAATTAATAATTTTTATTTCAATTTAAAATCATTCAATTTCATAATTATTCATTAACATTTCTATAATTTCATGCAAATTAATTAATCATTATTAATTCAATTTAAAATCATTCAATTTAATTATTATTAATTAATTAATAAGTTTATGCAAATTAATAATTATTGATAAAACTTAAAATGATTCAATTTCATAATTATTAATTAACAATTTAATAATTTCATGCAAATTAATTATTATTGATAGAATTTAAAATCATTCAATTTAATAATTACTAATTAACAAATTTATATTTACATGCATGCAAATTAATTAAATATTTTTATAACAAAATGATTAAATAAACATTTATAATTTCATACCGCAATAGAGCTTAATTCAATCTAAATTTTTGGATTCTTGATTTTTCAAAACCTACATCAAGTCAACAACACAATAATTTAATTAGTTAATTAAAACATTATATAAATTATTTATTTAATCAAATAATCAAATCAATTTATAAATTATTTAAAAATATTCAATTAAATAATTAATTAAAACATTTATAAACAGTAAATTAAATAATTCATAAATAACAAATAATTAATTAAATAATCATTCATTTTTAAACAAATAATAATTTTTTTAATAAAAACAATCAATTAAATATTTATTACATAAGAATTATTTTATAATTTAATGCAAAATTTTCATTATTTAAAACAATATGTTAATTACTTATATAATTAATTAAAACTTCGTTTTAATTATTTTTAAAAAGTAAATAAAATATTTTTTAAATTAATTAAAACAAAATAAAATAATATTTCAAGCAAATTAAATAATATTTCATTTTCATTAAAACAAAATTATTTCTTTCAAATAATTCATTAATAATTGATTTCATGCATATTTATTTCATGTAAATTATTAGTTTCATGTAAACTTAATAATTTAAATTAAATAATTTAAATATATATGATTCAAAATTTATTTTTAACATTATAATTTCATATAACCATTCATAAAATATATCCATTCATCAAATATTATTTGATATTATAACCATTTCATTTTATTATTATTTGATAACAATCATTCATAGAATTAATATAACTATTTGATATAACCATTTAATTTAATTTTTTTGCGAATCATTCATAAACATACTAAAATAATTCATTAAATTTATCTTTCATTCATACTGTAGACATTAATCTTTCATTCATAACAATTACAACATAAAACAATCATAAAACAAGAAATCAATAACAAGAAATCAATTACAAAAAAAATCAATAAAACAATCAAAATAACATAATGAAAACAACATAATCACAACATAATCAAAACAACTTCGATTTCTTGTTTCTTGTTAATATATTTGACCTAACATTATGAACAAATTAACACACTAATTTTAAAAAAAACGAACATGCTCTGCTTGTGTAAGTGAATCTACTACCGATCCTAATTTAGTAAAATAAACACAGATTTGGCACTTCATTCTTTTGCCGATCCAACTCCTAGTAAATGAAAGATCTAATAATATCTATCTACCTAAGAATTTACACTATCTTTGAAGGAAATGCCACCATTGAACATGTAGGAAATATTACCGAGGTGTGTGGAAGTGGAGACCATCACAGATGTAGGAAGTGGAGACCGGCGACGGAGACGTGACCGACGGGAGGAGACGACGACGACGACGACGGGAGGAGGCGACGACGATTCGGCAGGAGCATGGGACGACGATTCGGCGGCAGGAGCGAGGGATGAGAGGATTTGAAGAACAAGAAGCCGACTCTGTCGATTTGGGGTTTTTATTAAACCCCAAAACTTACATGGCGGATTTCCGCCATGTAAGTACACTTAAGTGCCGCCAGCACTAAAGTGAAAGTCCGCCCAATCGAAATTTGAGCGGGCTTTTTCCGCCCGACTCCCCGAATACTTAACATGGCGGATGTCCATCCGCCATGTTAAGTCAATTTAATCGGGTAATCGGGTTGAATATTGGGGGAGATTCGAAATTTTGGGCGGGATAGTTTAGATGGCGGAAATCCGCCATCTAAACACCGCCATCGAAAATACAATTGAACCGCCGTCTAGCCAAAACCTTTCCTCGGCGGACTAAAAGAATAGATGGCGGACATCCGCCATCAAAACAACTGAAGTATTGATGGCGGATTTCCGCCATCTAAAGGCCGCCATACAAGGTCCTTTTTTTTGTAGTGTAGGGCTTGGTACTTAAAACTGCAAGAGCATCTAATAAGCAATAAATTTCAGAACTCAAGTGCAGATGCTTCACTATTTTTTAGAACATCTGAAAAGACTAAAATCTTGGTATTAGTCTATGTGGATGACATAGTAGTGACAGGAGATGATGAGAATGAAATTTCAGAATTTATTAAAATAACTTGTGAAACATTTCAGTGCAAGGATATGGGGATACTAAGCTATTTTTTAGGAATCCAATGTGTCTATGAAGGGGAAGAGATGGTTATATCTCAAGAAGGTTATACAAAAGATATATTAAAAAAATATGGTTATGATCAGTCAAACCCAGTGAGAACACCAATGGTTCAATTTCCCAAATTACAACATGAGATGGGTAAAGATGTTGAATATATCACAATTTACAGAAGTATGGTCTGAAGTTTACAATACCTAGCATTGACAAGGCCTGATCTCTCATTCCCAATTAATCAGGTATGTCAGTTCTTGCAAAAACCCAAGGAGGGTCATATGAATGCAGTAAGGAGAATTTTTAGGAATTTGGTATAAAGGGAATTTGTTATCTTGGTCAGCCAAGAAACAACCATCAGGGTCAAATTTAAGCACTGAGGCTGAGTTTAAAGCAATGGCGCATGTTACTTCAAAACTACAGTGGTTTTGCTACTTATTTCGATAATTAGGGATTAAATTGAATAATCCTCCTATTCTATTATGTGACAATCGCTCAGCAATTTTTATGTCAAGAAACCCAACTATCATAGTACGCTCAAGACATATTGAGATAAGCTACTATTTTGTTCGTGAATTAATAAACACTACAAGATTCCTGCGTTTCAGCGACAATCAAAAATCGTCGCTGAAAGTCAAAAATCGTCGCTAAATTGCTTTTAGCGACGATTTTTTATCGTCGTTAAAGCTTCGCTGTAGGTCGCATCGTTAAAAAATTAGCGACGATGTTGGTCATCGTCGCTAAAAAATAACAATGATTTTAGCAATGATGCTTCATCGTCGCTAACATATGGCCGCGCGCAGATTTTTTTTGGCGCCAAAAAATATCATCATCGCTAGTATTTGAAAAACATCGTCGTTAAATCGTCGCTATTATTAAATTTTATTGTTCCCTGTCTCAACTAATTGTCTCTACATCGTCGCTAAAATATTATACAATAAAAAAAAAATTAATTTATTTGGGTGCTCATTTAGAACCTTACATATTTCAATTAATACTTGAAAATAATAAATATTCACATACATTCAATCACACACATTCAATCACACGCATTTAATTAATCCCACATATTCAATCACACACATTTACTATAAATCTCGATAATACTCTCACTTAATAAATTAGATTAACAAAAAAAGTAATATATATTGATTCAACATTTATATGTTATAAAATTTATGTTTTCATTTGAGTTAAAAGTGTTTTACAATTTAGGATAATTAATAATTAATAGTTATGTAATTATTGAATGCAATCCAAGCACGGTCTTGGTTATCAAATTTAGAAAATTTCTACACATAGAAAATTGTTGAGTTATTTCTCAAATAAATTTAACACATAAAATACGTACAATCACATAACATACCAAAAATTTATCCCAAATTATATCTTTATCCTCATCGCTCCATTGAGCCCATGTGATTTCTGCCCCTGGAATAATCTTTTAACCAACTAACCAATTTGCTTTCGTATATCATTTGGAAATGTTCTGTAAGTTAAAGTTTTAAGTTCAATTAATATAATGAAAAAAAAGTAATTAATTATTTAATTTTGAAATAAACTACATACCTAGATTGAAAAACTACTCCAGGAAATGGTGTTGAAGGTTGTGAAATTCCTTTTGTAAATTTTCTAGTACACTGACGAGCTGATTCCACTTCATTCTCGACGGATTATCCTTGTCCATGTATTTGACCACACTCACGTCCTTATCCACGTGCCATTTCTGGAAAAAATCATGCCATTTTATATTTTAAAATTTTAAAAGCAAACAAACACCATGAACTAGAGATATATCAAATATCAAGTGAAGAAAATAAGCTACTCAGGAGAAGATCGACGATGCAAAATCTAAAAATAAGAAGACGAAGCAAAATCTGAAAAGAAAAAAATTGATTAATACACTAACATAAGCAAAATAGATATAAGATTTGAAATATAAGGAAAATAAGAAAAATAAAGAAAATACATAGTTCAAAAGGCAGTAAATCATACAAAAAATGAGTTATCCAAAAAATGATAAATCATATAAGATAAATTAATCAAAGAGTTTAACAATTCGTAGTATTCCAAATGCGAGAAAATCCTTTTATTCGATCTAATAAGGACCTTTTGCACTAAATATCAAGCCACCCGATTACCCATGTAAGAAGGATCCAGTACCCGATTACCCATGTAAATTACCCAATCTGGAAATAGAAAGTTATAAAAGAAAAGGAAACGGTTGAGGCAGTACCACTTCTTCTTCTTCTTCTCTTTTCATTCTCCAGTAAGAATTTCTTCTTGATTTCCTCAGCGATTTCCTTCTCGGTGCTTGCTTATTTCTTTGAATTCAATTGTGTAACTTCCTCTTTTGTTCTTTCAATCATCTTACGTATATCATTTCCAATTTTCTGATCTTCAAGCTGCAGTCATCATATTCCGTTTCATCATGTTTCTGTCCTGCATAGATTAGATTAGATGTCAGTCAATTGAAATGTGTATTTTCTTCACATAATAGTAAATTGAATCATTTTGTTCATTTGCCAATTTCTGTAATTAAATCAGGATGGTTTAGTTTGTTCTTGAAATACAAATTCAATTCTCTTTCGGTTCTTGTATTGTTTCATTTTAATTCAATTCTATAAATTGAAGCAATTTGGGTTTATATCTGTTCGGTTCTTGACTATATATTTCAATCTCAATTTATTCTTAGAATGCATGACCATATAGGACTGAATTTTACAATATGAAGTGTTGTGGAGTTAATAATATTTTACTATGAGTTTTCTTAGACTGACTTAAATTTGGGTTTACATAATACTTTACTCGGCTAGAAGTTTGGTGGATGTCAAGGTGATTGAAAGCTATCTGAGTAGAAGGTGAGAAATAGAAACAAAAGCAATGATGGACTACAGTTGGAGATCGATTGGGTAGCTCTGGATCTTGTGAGACCCGAATATTGAACTTGAGCAAGGACATATATATACAACCCCCTCCTTAAATACAAGAATATAATATATTTAAGATAAATAAATAAAAGATGTATCAAAGTATTAGTATTAGTATTATGTTAATAGATTAAATTATTATTATTAGTCATTAGCTTAGTCCGGCCCACACTCAAGGCCCAGTTAGTCATTGATATAAATACCAATTGTAACAGTTAGTTTATGTTTTATCTTTCCCAAAATCAATTCAAAACCTAAACCCTTCTAGGGTTTCCAAACGTCGCTCCTCTCCCCTCCGCTCCCACGATCGTTCACACCTCCGGCCGACGCCGCTCCTCCGTGCACACATCACTCCGACTGCTAACTTCTTCATGGTATCAGAGCATCTGTGAATTGCTGCACCGAAGACAGTCGTTGTCACTCCGGAAACTCCAAAACGACACCTACTGACTCCGTCAGATCTTCTTCTCCAAACAGCGCTGGTATAACCTTTAATCTTCAAAGGATAATATCTATGTTTCTTCAACTAGATCGAAGAAGATATCTATCATATGTTTTATCTTGTATTGCATATTGCTTAAACCTAAATGCATGTTGCTATATCATCTTCTTATACATATCTACATGTCTACATTCCACTGATATGCACATCCACTGCGATATATGCAACTATCACAGACATGCACATCTATACTCAATATCCTTACATGTTCTTAACATACATACACTAATGTATTATAAACATGCACACTGTGACTCTGAAAAATTTCGATGTGGTCATATGATGCATGCTATGGATGTACTGTTGAAAATATATCTAGAAATATATGATCATATAATACTCTGTTATTATTCCATGTTAACCATCTTGATGTATGATCACATAATACTCTCGTGCTATTTCATGTTTACTATATTGATGAATATTATTATAACAGAGAAAATCATTAAGGTAATGTCATGCCTAAATGATTATGTTAAAATTTGCACTGATCATATCAAATGGTTGATGGATCAGCCCCCATTAGTAGGAAAACAGCAAGGTGACTCTAGAGTGACCTTGTCTGGTTTACATGTGAATATTAGGGCCATAATCATGAACCCCTATTATCCAAAATTAATCACACTTATCATGATCCAAATGCTTCCGTTCAAAACTAAACCATCTCACTCTGATGAGGATCTAAACACACCCAAATCACCTAAGAATCTTAAATCAACACATATTAAAATCTATATCAAAATCAAAATAATTAACTCTGACCAAATTAATCTAAGAATTTATTTTTCTTGTAATTTAACATGCTTCTACTAATATGTCTTCATCAACAGATATACCAAAATGTCTACAAAAGGAGGTCCCCTCTTTGACCCAACTTCAGTGTACTACTTTAAATCCACAGACTATACCCCTCTAAACATCATAAACACATTGCAAGGTAGCCAGAACTACCACCCTTGGAGCAGAGAAATGACCACCATGTTACTAACAAGAAGAAAGTTAGGTTTTGTCTTAGGGACAGTTAAGGAGCCACCTAAAACAAACTCTGAAGAATATGAGGCATGGTTCACATGCCATGGCATGATCAGACAGTGGATATGGAACTCAGTCTCAAAAGAGATTGCCACACAAATAATGTATACTGATGACTGCTCAACAATTTGGAATGATCTCAGAGATCAATTTAGATAGTCCAATGAAACCCATATCTATCAAATCACACATGAAATTGCTATGCTTCAACAGGGGAATGACTCTGTCTCAAAGTTCTTTACCAACCTGAAATCCCTCTGTAGAGTGGTTGATGCTTATGGAGAAATCCCACACTGTGACTGTGGTCCTGCACATGCAATGTAAATGGGAGATCAAATAAGAGGGAGGAGAGACTGAAGGTCAGGAAATCCTCTCAATGGATAAACTTCCTATCCTTGGAAAGGTATACTCATTGGTAGCACATGAGGAAACTCAGCTACATCTGAATGACCAACCTAATATACACCAAGCCTCTGCCTTCTACTCAGCTAGGAATCAAAACACTAGCAAACCCTACAACAACAGTGCTTCAACTTCAAAGTCCCCATATGCACCATCATCTTCAAACCCAAGGAAAAGACCCCCAGTTCCATCTGAACCACTCTATTACAAGAGTGGTAAAGTAGTAAACACTAGGTACTATTGCTTCCACTGTGCAGTGTTTGGACACAGTGATGAAAAGTGCTTTATCCAGCATGGTTACCCAACATCTAGAGGCACAACTCTCAAAAAGCCTAATCCAAATGTGCCCACAACCACTGAGCCAACCAAACCACAAGCCTCTGCCAACTGTATTTCTACTGATCAAGCATGGTCTGCCTAGGAGAAAGATGAGAAGAAGACTGAGGAAACTGATCCTATTGGTCCATATGGCTTTCCTCTATATTCTGAAAAGTACAACCCAAAGCCACTTCCAAAGTATGACCCTAAGAGCTCAGGTACTGCAAACTCAATCTTTAATTATAATTACTCAAAATCATTTTGGATCATTGACTCTGGTGCTTCTGAGCATCTGAGTGGTGATGCCTCACTCTTATCAAAAATCAAAACATGCAATTCTTTTACTATATCACTACCAAATGGAGACAGACAAATAGTCTCACACAAGGGTGATGTATCCATATCACCCAATATCACATTAAAGGATGTCTACTTCATTCCATCCTTCCAAGTCAACTTGCTCTCAATTAGCAAGTTGACCTTGTGTGACACATACTCAGTACAATTCTCTATATCTTGTGCTTTTATTTATGACAAGGTTCAGATGAAGAAAGTTGGTCAGGGTAAAATGGAAAAGGGACTCTACCTCTTACCACACATCAGTGGTAAGGAAAGCTTTGCAGGTGCCATCACAACTTCTATATGGCACAGAAGACTTGGCCACACATCATGTGGCCGACTAAAAACACATTTTAAACAATATTTCTTTTAAATTTTGCAAATCTGACATTGATAAATACTGTGATATCTGTCATTATGCTAAACAACCTTGGATGTCTTTTCCTTCTCATGCATCTAGAACTAAAAATGCTTTTGACTTTCTTCACATAGATGTGTGGGGGAACTTTCACACTCCAACAATACATGGGAAGAAGTACTTTTTGACAATTGTTGATGACTTTACCAGGTACACATGGACTTATTTACTAGCCACAAAGTCTGAATGTTTCTTAATCTTAAAAAATTTACATGCTATACTTATAAATCAGTTTAATGTTTCTGTTAAATCCATTAGGACTGACAATGGTGGGGAATTCTATTCCTCAACCATGGATGCCTTTCTAAAAGAGAAGGGCATCATCCACTACTCTAGTTTCCCACACACACCACAACAGAATGGTGTGTGGTGAGACATGCCGAATTACGTCAGTCACTCTCAGCAACGCCCTTCAATAAGAACTAGGGTTCCGTCGCTTTATGTCGGACCCCCGGAGAGTTCCACAAATGCGGAGGAAGTATCAACGTCAAGTACTCAAGGAAACACCTGGGAATCGCCGACTGGGACTACCAAGTCGCCGACTCTAGGCCTCGTGGTCAGTTCTGGTAGACTACCAACCTGGCTCATGGGGAGTCGGCGACTCCACCTCTGAATCGGTGACTCTCATACCTGAGTTGTCGATTCCCAGCTGTTACTTGGGAGGGCCCACGTCATTATGGCACCCTTCAATAGGGCACTATAATGGGGTGGGCCCCACGCTAATGAATTGAGAAACGTCCTTAGGACCCTATAAAAGAGATCCTTGGGGGTCTTCTACTCCCAGGTCATTCCCACTTGACCACACCACACCAGAGCAATCCAAGGAGCCCGAATCGCCTACTCCCAAGAGAGTCGCCGATTCCCCTCCACTTCTGCAGGTACATTGACGTAGAGCGCGCGACGTGGACTCCAAAGCCTCTGACCTTCCTCGCAACCCCACAAGCCTACTGGTAGCAGATTTCGTGCTTCATCAGCTGGCGCTGTCTGTGGGACTATCGAACTACGATATCCCGTAGTAATCGCGAATTTTTCTTTGCAAAGTTCGGCTCGATTCCCTTAGGGTGAATCGCTGACTATGTGTCAAGGAATCTCCGATTCACATAGGCAATCCCTGACTCCACCTAGTGAGTCGCCGATTGCGGGTTACTCTGCTAGCTAAGAGTGTTGTCCACGACTTGGTTCAAAAAGGCCATAAGTTGAATCGCCGACTCCACATAGGGAGTCGCCGATTCCTTTAGCTTTTTGAGCAAGTGCTGTCAATGCCTTTTGCTCTGGCACTTGCACTTCCGTATAGGTTGGATTTTTCATAGAAAATCACCTATCCTCATTTGAATCGTCGATTCCCACTTGAATCCACGGTTCTGTTGGATCGAGATCCGAGGCTATAAAGGGGGATAATAGCCTTTTTTTGATTTATGCAAGTTAATAGCGGAATTACCTGCACACATTTAAGTACACAAATGGTTGTATAATAATAATAGTATAATATTGTTAGCAATATAATACTATTATATGATTTTAATGAATATAATATTATATCTTATAATATTATATATATTGGACTTGGCTTTTACTATTGAAGTTTACTACAGTATATGAATACGTAGTCAACTTTTCAGATGGTGTTTTATAGACAACTATAGTATATGAATACTAAGTTATATTATAAACACAAGTTATATTATAGAGTAAATGACCAGATAACTGGATATATTGATAAGCAAGTAAATGACCAGATAACTGGATATATATATGATAAGTAAATGCTTGAACAAATATAAGGATTTAAAGCAATTAATATAACCTCAGATAGTTGACCAGATAACTGGATGAGGGATCTGCGTAAAGTAGTCAACCTCTGTATTTGACCAAATAACTGGAAGAGGGATCCTTTTCAATGAAGTGTTGTTTAGTTGTTTTTAGATGAAAGATAAAAACTAGAGTTAACAAAGAACAACACAAGAGATTTATATTGGTTCGCCCAAACAAGGGCTAGTCCAGTCCCGACCAACTGTCGGAATTCACTCGCCTAAAGGTAATGGCAAAACCTTAGAGTATCAAGGAAACTCTTAAGAAACCTCTCTAAGCTTTAAGGCTACTTCGCTTAGGAACCAGTCTTTTACGGGTAGACTCACACCTTAGAGTATCAAGAGCACTCTTAAGAACCTCTAACTTTTACGGGTAAGTTAGTACCTTAGAGTATCAAGGAACTCTTAAAAACCTCTCTAAGCTTTAAGGCTACTTCGCTTAGGAACCAGTCTTTTACGGGTAGACTCACACCTTAGAGTATGAAGGGCACTCTTAAGAACCTCTAACTTTTACGGGTAAGTTAGTACCTTAGAGTAACAAGGAACTCTTAAAAACCTCTGAAAGCTTTAAAGGTAGGTAGACTCGACCTAAGAGTTTTCCCGGAAACTCTATAAAACCAAACTAGAGCTTTATGGTTGAGCTCAAAAACCTTCTCTCACACTTTGGTACTATTGAGACAAACCTCTCAACCAAAGTGGACACACACAAGAGGTGATTAGAGGAGTGAAATATTGAAGCAAACAACACTTCTTACTTGTAAAGATGAACAAGAAGATTAGAAGAAGAAGTTGGAGAGCTTTTGAAGCTTTGGAAAGCTAGGACACTTGAGCACTTGAAAGCTTGGAAGCTTGGAGGCAAAAACGTGTGGGCAAGTGTGGAGTGAAAGCTCTTGAGTTTGCTTGTAGTGTGGTGAGTGAAAATGAGGGGATTACCCTTCTATTTATAGCCTTGGCCATTTAATGTCCACCCTTGGATCTTCAATGGATGGCTCCTTGATTTCTTACATAAATCCAAGCTTTGTCTTTGATCTTATCTTGAATAGTGCTTTTCTTGGATAGAGTTTGTTGGAGAATCTTATCTTTGTATAAATTCAAACTTGAATAGTGTTTTGTCCCCTTGGAATATTATACCTTGAATAAAGTGTCAAAAGATAATAATAATAATATTCAAGGTAAAAATGCAATTATTCCAAATAATAATATTCAAGGTGAAAATGCAATTCTCCCTATTTGCCTTTTAACTTTGACTTAAACCCTTAACTCAAATGATTAATTAATTAACTGGAGTTAGGTTTAATATCGATTGACTTATTTACCCCAATTGATTAATAGTGTAATTACGGTTTAAATTGACATGATTAAAGTATAATCCTATGTCGACAATTTTGATTCTACATTCTCCCCCTTTGTCGATGGCATATATGTTTTAACTCATGTCTAGTCAATATTCTATTTTACCCTTATGAGCATGCTCCCCCTGAATTATTGACCCATAATATTCAATTTAAAAACCGTGGATCATGCATAATTTCTCCCCCTTAAAACAATAAGGTATCGACAAAGTTAAAATAGATACCTGTGAAGTATCTCCCCCTTAATGATAGGACATATCTAATTTGTGGAGAAAATAAAACTTCATACCTTATTGAACTTTGATCACAAATTCGATTTGTGTGGTTGACCAAATGTGACGTCTTGCTTATAAGAGTGTTAGTCAATCATATAGGAGAAATAACATGTAATTTATGCTCATTGATAAAATATTGGATTGAAGCCAATTTTGATATACATTATAAGGCAAGTATGATATGATAATTTAAATTGCCTTGTGTTAAGATCATGCAATGAATAATAATCAATGTGTGTGTTATGGATGAAGATGATCTTAACATGTATGGATTAAAGATTTTATAATGTTATAATCCATAAGATATTAGTGAATGATATGTATAAATCCATAATATTCACTAATTACTTTAAGAAGAAGTTGGGCATTTAAAATTTTAAAATCTATGTCTTGGTGACAAATATAATCATATAAATATTCACTAAGTTTTAAAAGATTTAAAATTTTCATTTCAATCCTTAAAGCCTTAGTAGTAAAACTTCACTTAAAACAAAATTTCATTTAAGCCCTTTGAAGTTATGATAAATACTTAGATTAATACTTGAAATATTTCATTTAAACCTTGGAAGTATTAACTAATTCTAAACACTTTTTCGATTAAAACTTCATGTAAATATTGATTCTAAGTCCCTGAAGTTTTACATAAATTTATATTCACTGTAAAGTTATCATTTTGACCCTTAAGTTTTAGTGAATCTATTAAAACTTAAAAACTTCAAAAATAGTTTATGTTTAAACCCTTGAAGTTTCTGGTTTATCCATGCAACCCTTAAATATTTGAATCTCTAAAAGATCTTGAAGATATGGAGTTAATTATATTTAATGGTTGGATTTTTGATGATTCTTGATGATGAACTATTTGAGAATCATATCTACTCTTAAGTCTTTAATACTTAGTGAGAAATTGATTATCTAAGAGCTAGCTAGGATCTTAGCAAGGCTTGTACTTTAGTGACTTGTATCTTAGCAAGATCAAGATTCTTAATTTTACTCGATAATAGATAATGCTGAGTTTTGTCTCATCATGTCTTTATCTATTATCGAAAGTTGTAAGCTGAATAATAGTCAATTTAGAGCATACCTTTTGGTGGTCTCAAGATACCTTTTGGCAGATTTTGTCTCTGTTGCAAGTGCTCCAATGTCAAGGATGTGGTTGCCGAAGTCTTGCAGGTGTTGTAGCTCGGCTTGCGTTGTGTTAAGTCTTGCAGATTTCTCAGATCTTTCTCCGGGTTTTGCGAAAGTTGTGTATAGTAATTTGAAGATTGCGTTTTCCAGAGTTTATTTTAACCAAGAACAGATCCAATAGTGTTTCATATATGGTATAGAGCAGTGCATGTGTTATAGTTTAAATCATGCATAAGATTTTGTTCATGTCAATTATGCAAGTAATTTTATTTCATTTTGCATACGTGTGCAATAGCATGTGTAGGATTACAAGTATAGTTATCAGCATATGCTATGACATATTTATTTTATGCATATTTTAACCCATAGGCATGTCCATGTAAGCAACTATTTATAGTAACATGGTATATATAATAGTCATGCATTCGTATGATAGACATGCATTTAAATTAAGCTCTTTACATAGTTTTAAGTCATGCATAAGATCATTTTATTTGTGCACGAGTTCATGTATAACATTATATGATAAATTAAATTAGCATGCATATACTTAGTTTATTGCATGAGTTATATATTACGATAGTCATGCATATAGGTTTTAGATTCATATCAATGCATGTCAATGTGATCTTAGTTTAAATATTAAGACTAAAGCTTGAGATGCATTGACTAAATTTCACTAAGCTCACATATACCCATAGATCTTCTGATTTTTGAATGAACTTCTTGATCTAAGGGTTTAGTGAAGATGTCAGCCATTTGATCTTCAGTAGAAATATATTCTAGGCAAATATTTTTCTTTTCTACATGATCTCTAAGGAAATGATGTCTGACATCAATGTGTTTAGATCTTGAATGTAACACAGAATTTTTTGATAAACAAATTGCACTCTTGTTGTCACATTTAAGAGCTACTGTTTCTAAAGCTATATCGTAGTCGGATAATGTTTGTTTCATCGACAAAATTTGAGTGCATGCATTAGATGCTGCCATATATTCTGCTTCAGTTGTGGATAAAGCAATACTATTTTGTTTTTTACATGACCATGCTACGAGTGAGCTTCCCAACAGAAAGCATGTTCCACTAGTGCTTTTTCTGTCAGTCTTACATCCACCAAAGTCAGCATCACAATATGCTGTCAGTGTGAATGAGTTGTCCTTAGGGTAGAATAATCCAAGTGTAATTGTTCCTTTGATATACCTGATTATTCTTTTAACCGCTTTGAGATGTGACTCTTTTGGGTCTGATTGGAATCTGGCACATAAGCAGACTGCAAACATGATGTCTGGTCTGCTGGCTGTTAGGTATAGCAGTGATCCAATCATTCCTCTGTATTTCTTAATGTCTACTGATTGACCTTCAACATCTTTGTCCAATTTAAGAGTTGAACTCATCGGAGTTGGCATAGATTTAGATTCAGTCAAGTCAAATTTCTTTATTAATTCCTTAGCATATTTGACTTGACTTAGGAATATTCCATTCTCCTTCTGTTTAACTTGTAGACCTAAGAAAAAAGTCAACTCTCCCATCATACTCATTTCAAATTCGTCTTCCATTTGTTTGGAAAATTTCTTACATAGAGTATCATCGGTTGATTCAAATATAATGTCATCAACATAGATTTGAATTAGAATAATGTCACTTTTGACATTTTTAATGAACAATGTATTATCTATACTCCCCATTCTAAATTCCTGAGAAGTGAGAAAGTTTCTTAGTCTTTCATACCAAGCTCGGGGTGCTTGTTTCAGGCCATAGAGGGCTTTCTTAAGTTTAAGGACGTGATCAGGGTTTTTGTAATCTTCGAAACCAGGGGGTTGTCTAACATATACTTGTTCATTGACTATTCCATTCAAGAATGCACTCTTTACATCCATTTGATATAATTTGAAATCTTTGTAGCATGCAAAGGATAGGAGCATTCTGATAGACTCTAGTCTAGCTACTGGTGCAAAGGTTTCATCATAATCAATTCCTTCTTGTTGATTGTATCCTTGCGCAACCAGTCTAGCTTTGTTTCTTATTATAGTTCCATCTTCATCCAGCTTGTTTCTGAATACCCATCTTGTCCCAATGATTGATGTGTCTTTTGGTTTTGGAACTAGTTCCCATACATCATTTCTTTCAAATTGGTTGAGTTCTTCTTGCATAGCTTGAATCCAGTAGTTGTCGTCGAGGGCTTCATCAACTTTCTTGGGCTCAATTTGAGAGACAAAACAGTCAAGAACACTGTTTCCTTGAATGGATGATCTGGTTTTAACACCAGCTTGATGGTCACCAATGATTTGATCAGTGGAGTGTGGGTTCCTGAGCAACCTGTTGGATGGAGGCTCAAAGACTTCGATTTCGACATTGGTAGTTTCTTCATTTGGAATGATGATTTCTTGTTCTGAAACTATTTCATCTTCTTCTACAATGGTTGTCTGAGTGGATTCATCAAAGTCAACGTGTAATGATTCGATCATTATTTGTTTTTCTTTGAGAAGAATTTTGTAAGCTTTGCTTCTTCTAGAGTATCCTACCAGGATACCTTCATCAGATTTCTGAGCAAATTTATCTTGGTTGCCTCTTGTTCGGAGAACATAACATTTGCATCCAAAGACCTTGAAGTATGAGACTTTTGGCTTTCTTCCATTCCAGATCTCATATGGAGTTTTGTTCAAGGTTTTTCTAATAATCACCTTGTTTAATATATAACAGGCTGTGTTAACAGCTTCTGCCTAAAGATACTGTGGTGAATCATGTTCTTGTAACATGGATCTACTCATTTCTTGTAGAGTTCTGTTTTTCCTTTCAACAACTCCATTCTGAGGGGGTGCTTGGGGAAAAGCAAATTCATGTTTTATTCCATGAATTTTGCAAAATTCTTCAAACTCAGAGTTCTCGAATTCTCCTCCATGATCACTTCTGATTCTTTTTATGAGGACATCCTTCTCATTTTGTATACGTGTACAAAATGATGAGAACTCGTTGAATGAGTCACTTTTATTTCGTAAGAAGAAAACCCAAGTAAATCTTGAGTAATCATCTACTATTACATACGTAAACCTTTTACCACCAAAACTTTGGGTTTGGGTTGGCCCAAATAAGTCCATGTGTAAAAGTTCCAAAGGTCTGGACGTAGTAATATCTGTAAGGGATTTGAATGAGCTTTTATGCTGTTTCCCCTTCTGACAAGCATCACAGAGATTACTTTTCTCATATGCTATTTTAGGCAGTCCAGTTACCAGTTCTTCTTTTGATAGTTTGGATAATCGAGAATAACTGGTGTGACCTAACCTTCTATGCCATAAAGTCTTTTCATCACTTGCTGCAATCATGCAGAAGTCATGAGTTGGCTTGGAGGGATTAAAGGTTATGGAATAAGCATTGTTTTTCCTATATCCTTTAGCAATTATAACTCCCTTGGAGTTAATGATTGAGCATAGATGTTTTTCAAATTTAACTGTGCAATCATTATCACATAATTGACTTATGCTGATAAGATTATGTTTAAGGTCATTAACTAAGTAAACATCTCTAAGAAATGGTCTATCTATATTACCTATATTACCTATATTACCTATATTACCCCTACCTATAATGGTACCTTCGTTGTTATCGGCGAACTTGACCTTCTTAGTAGTAGGCCAGTCGGTCAAGTCTGTCAGCAGACTTGAATCTCCAGTCATGTACCTTGTGCATCCACTGTCGAACAGCCATTTTGACACATGTTTTTCCTGAAAGAGTTGAATAACCTTTTGGTACCCATACTGAGTTGGGTCCAGATGAATTAACATAGTTGATTTGCTTATAATTTTTTAACTCATCCTTGGTCATCCATTTTTGTTTTGGATGATTCATCTTAGACATATTTTTCTTTTTCTTAAGATGAATAGGTTTTCTGTAGCTAGATTCTCTTACAAAATAATTATAAGTTAAAGCATGTAAAGGTTTTTTAATAGGTGCACTTGATTCAAACCCTAAGCCAAATTTCTTTTGACCTGAGCTTGAACCTTGCAATATGTCATTT
>LFYR01001201.1:119132-134551 GCA_001185155.1 Zostera marina
CATTAATTCTAGATATGCTTCTTCTAAATAATTAAATCTAGTATTTGCAAAACTTACCTCAGAGTTGCTTTCATGAGCCATGAGACAATCTTCTTGATCCGAGTCGGAGTCTGTCCATTGTGCCTGATTTGCTCTTTCTTTCTTTAGCAGAGGACATTCTGGTTTGATGTGTCCAGACTTGTCGCATAGATAACAGATTGGTTCTTAATTTTGACTCCTTGCTCATTCTTCTGTCGAACTTCTGATGACTTGACCTTGAGTCTTTCTTCTCTTTCCTCTTTTTCAGATATCTTCTCAGATGATTGGTGATCATTGCTAGATCATCTTCTGATGTTTCATTGTCAGATTGACTTTTAAGAGCAATATCCTTTTTCTCTTTTTTAGCTCTAGAGATGAATCTTTCTTCTTCATAGGCCATCAGATTTCCACAGAGTTCCACAACTGTAAGTTTGTTAAGATCATGAGCCTCTTGGATAGCATTCCTTTTGGAGTAGTACTTGTTTGGAAGGCTCCTCAGAATGAGGGGATTACCCTTCTATTTATAGCCTTGGTCACTCAATGTCCACCCTTGGATCTTCAATGGATGGCTCCTTGATTTCTCACATAAATCCAAACTTTGTCTTTGATCTTATCTTGAATAGTGCTTTTCTTGGATAGAGTTTGTTGGAGAATCTTATCTTTGTATAAATTCAAACTTAAATAGTGTTTTGTCCTCTTAGAATATTATACCTTAAATAAAGTGTCAAAAGATAATAATAATAATAATATTCAAGGTAAAAATGCAATTATTCCAAATAATAATATTCAAGGTAAAAATGCAATTCTCCCAATTTGACTTTTTAACTTTGACTTAAACCCTTAACTCAAATGATTAATTAATTAACTGGAGTTAGGTTTAATATCGATTAACTTATTTACCCCCCTTATTGATTAATAGTGTAATTAGGGTTTAAATTGACATGATTAAAATATAATCCTATATCGACAATTTTGATTCTACAACAACTTCTGGCCAAAGCGACAGAAGAGTCGGGGAGAGCTTGTGATATACTCCCCCCCGAGATGTAACGACTTCCGACCGGAGCGACAGAAGTGTTGGAGAGAGTTTGTGATACTCCCCCCCCGAGATGTAATGACTTCCGGCCGGAGCGACAGAAGTGTTGGAGAGAGTTTGTGATACTTCCCTCCCCCCGAGATGTAACGACTTCTGGTCGAAGCGACAGAAGTGTTGGAGAAAGTTTGTGATACTCCCCCTCCCCCGAAAACATGCCCGTGAGGCAGTTTTGCTGATGTTTACCCTGAGTCGGCGATTAGATGTCCCAATCGGCCGCTCCGGGGTTGGGGTAGTTGTGAGGGAAATTCTGAAATTTTACCCTCTTGAGTCGGCGATTCCTTCGGGGAATTGACGCCTTCTGCTGTGAACTGTTGGATCTTTTTAGAAGATCCTCGGGATTTTGGAGAATATTTGCAAATTTCCCAGATAAGGAAATTTTTCTGCCAATTTTTGCAAATCATTGCCTGGAGTCTGCAACTCCTCCAAGGAATCGTCGACTCTGCGTGATTTTCGGGATTTGAAGATCAATTTCCGATCTCCCTCCTTGCAATTTTTGGATTTTCCGGGGGGTTTTGCAATTTTCCCAAGGGCTATAAATAGTGGTGAGATTTTTTTAACTCTCACTTCACTTTCCCCAATCGCCTAAAACCCTAGTTTCTCCAGTCGCCGACTCCTCTCACGAATCGACGATTCCTTGTTCAATCGATGGCTAGAACCAACCCTTTAGTTCTTCGACTTTCCGATGTCGAGACTGATGAAATGATTCAGGAGCTGGCCACCGGAGGTAACTTGGTCGGGGTGTTGAACACCGTTGAGTCGCCGCTTCCGACTCCGCCCAGAGAGGGTTCTTCCCTCCTTAGTCCGGACTCGGTGATCCGGTGATCGCACCTTCCGACCCGAACATGAGTGCCGCGGTGCACGAACTGCTCGAGACCTTGCCCGAGTCGACGATTCTGAGAGAGGCTCCTGCGGGCGTGACCGGGGCCGAACTTGAGGCGGGTGAAATTCCTGGACCCACCACTAAGTCGATGAATCCTCCTGTGGAGTCGCCGAGTCAGAGGGTGCCCAAGAAAAAAGCCCTCTTCAAGAGGAGGACAAGACTGGACGCAGACTCGGAAGCGTCGAACATACGCTATGAGTCGTCGACTTAGATAGTTAAATCGACGATTCCGGAAGTTGAGTCGGCGATTCCCATTCAGACTATTGATAATTCAATTCCAATTGTTGAACCTCATCCCGACTCACTCGTAATAAACTCTGAGGGTGTCATCATTTCTGAGATGAACCCTAACAAGCGACCATGCGAGGATGATGGTCCAAGGAGGAAAAAGAAGAGACGAAGCCATGGGAAGGGGAAACTTTATATTCCCGGTGAGGAAGAGAGGGTCCACAATCCTCACAACCTGAATTTCGACGAAGAATTGGTTGTGGACCGTGACGAGGCTCGACCCTCTTCTAGTACGGGTCCCTCTCGCGTAGTATCTGACGGAGCGAGAACTCCTCCTCCCCCCATTGAACTTGACAAGGGTCGCGACAAGTATGCCGACTTCCCGCATTATGTTGAAACGACAAACCTGACCGGGTTTGCCCATTGTGAAGAGGTTGTTAATGGTATTATTCGCTTGCTCCCCGTGGACTCCTCAGGCAGGGTGAATACGAGCAAGTAATGACTACTGCAACGCTTACGCATCACGGACCATTGCATCCTCCTTTTGTTGTGAATGCGAGCAAAGCTCGAAATCTCTTAAGAGGGATGAGGATATCGGATCATCGAAGATTTTGGTTATCGCAATACCAGCCTGCGAGTCTCCCACCACCGGGATTCCAGGCTCTGCCGAAGATGTATTTCAAGCACTTCACCGAGCTCCCCATTCCTGCATTAATGAGTGAGGTCGTGCTTGCAACCAGAGTGTCGCTGTCGCAACTTCCAGCGGCATTTTTATATGCTTCCAAGGATTCTCCAACATCTGTTGGAGTCTTAACATAACTGCTACTACGCGTTTGTTTCTGTGGTATTACAAGTTGTGTAAAGTTGCTAAGTCTGAATCTGGTCGGGTTGGACTAACGCGAAGAATGTTTAGTCGCAACCTTGTTGGTGACCTCCCTTCAAACCACGGGGTGTGGAAGAAGGAATTTATTTTTGTATAATCGGAATTTCTTCCCGGAAGTTGGGAGGATTGGATAGACATCAACCGTGTGCATCTGGATGTCTCAATGGGTTTGTTGGCGGTTGACGTGATTGCCGCTGACACAATTTCCGAGGCTCTCAAGGCCCACAATCTGCCGCGTGGGATTCCTTTCATCCTCTGTCAGCGTGAGGATTTTACATTTGAAGATGTGAAGGAGGCCAGAAAACCTCCAAGCCCTATTGAACTGGAGACTGGGAAGAAAAAGCGTACGCTTGTGTATTTTGATGTTGCCCCTCTTCACATGGCGGACCGATTCAGGAAGGCCAAACTGATCAGGCTCTCGAACTCTAAAAGTTCAGAGCCTCGGAGCACTTTTGAGAAGGGCTCAACTTCTCGATCAGTATCTGGAGGTCCTGGGTTCCTTATAACTGTACCTTCAACTTCCTGGAGTTGATTGCGGATCCCCAGGTTCGAGCGGATGCACTCACGCTACTGATGACGAAGCCCGGGGATTAGATTAGAACCGAGCTCATAAAAGCTCTGAATTCTATAAGTTATTTATTTTCTAAATTTTTTCGCTTGCACTCTTACTAATGTTTTTTTTTTGTAGGCTTGCTATATGGCCCATGCGTGCTTTGGTATGAGTTCTCTGAACGACTCTCTCAAAGCGCAGGAGAAGTACAACCAATTGGATACCAAGTACATGGAGAGTCAGAAGCAACTACATAAGCTGAGGAATGTCAAAGCCAAGCTCGTCAACTATCAAGAGAATGTTGTTCCTAAAAAGGACAAGACCATAGATTCTCAGAAAAAAGAGCTTCACGAGTATAAAAATATAACTGAAATATAGGGTAAATAAGCAATTTACCATAAGAAACAAGCTTAGGACCTAAATAAAATATAAATAACCCAAGGGTTATGACAAAACAGAATAAACTGTTTTCTTATAAACTAACAGGGGTTCTTTTATAAATATTTCAATAAACATATTATTTGGACCCAAGCGCAATTAAAAGAAACTAAAGGTTTTCATAATATAACTGAGATCTATAAATAAGAGGATCGAATCATAAAAGTTTCAGTTATCTTATATAATTAACTTAAGGACGGTTACGCAAATAACGCAAAACTAAATCAGGTCAAACGGACCTGATTGATATTACTAATAAGTTTGTATACTTGTGCAGAATTGTTACAGCTAATTGGGCTTGAACCAGACTTGGACTCGGATCATGATCCAGCCCAAATAACTTAAAATTAAGTAAATTAGTTATGTTGTTAGCTGTTAATAGTTTTGTAATATGTGTATAAATAAACACGATTAAGAATTAATAATCATTCAATGTTTTTACAAAAGTTAATCAATAAAGAAAAGATTAACTAAAAGAAACATTTTCATTTCACCCCCCTCTCTTCTTTCTTTCTCATTCATCGTCTGGTAGTTAATTCAGGTTCTCCCTCAAAATCGTTGGGCGGAAAACCCTACTTCAGTCCAACCTCACCGGCGATTGAAGAGCTTCCAGACTTCGGGAAGATTGCGCATTGACGTCGGCGACTTTTCCAGTGCAGATTTCAATAACGAGTACGTGCAGAAAATTATGGATCTCCGCAAGGAACTAAAAGATAGCCGTGCTACTTCGAAGAAGGAAGATCTGAAGATTTAACTTGAGGTTGAGATTGGGAGTGTGGTGTCATCTGAAGCCACTAACCAAGAGTTAAGAACGAATCTCTCCCAATCTGAAATGAAGTGTGAAGAGCTAAATGGTCAACTCTCTCGCTCTGGAGAGGAGTTGGAAAAGGTTAAGAAAGAACTCTCCGTTTTTTCGGAGAAAGTTAAAGACTTGGAGTTCGAAAAAAATGATCAATCCGATCAATTCCAAGAGCTTAACTTTTTTGGGCCATCCGTGTTCCCTGCTTTGCCTGCGGATTTTGTTTCCAATATTCTGACATGGGTGGAAGAGCATCTCGATGAACAACTGAAGAACAAGGATGCTCTCGACAAGCTAAAGAACGAGGCCAAGGAAGATTAGATTAATTTATGTTCTAATGCTTGTAATTTTTTTATGATAACTTTTTGTAATCTTTTCAGCTTATGAATGAATTATTTTGCTTCCTTTAGTTAATTTTTCGTATAATTTATTTTTGAATTGTAACTTAGTCTCGAAACTAGATTCACAAGTCGTAACTTAGACTCTGTTAACCCTCGCTTAGCCACTCTAGTTTGGTCGTACGAATCGTAGTTCAGTCGTCGGTTAAATTCGCGAATAAATTATATTTCCAAATTAACTTAAATTCACAAAACTAATTGACATAGTAAGTCGAGATACAAAAAATATCGAGATATGATTACAAGAGGTGTAGATACTTAGAACCTTTTGGATTAGGTTCGTAAATATTCATTAGCTACCTATCTTAGATTGTAACTCTAGACTTATACCCTAATGCGTAGCTCAACTCCGGCCGTAGTGACGAAGAAACTTCTAATCCTCATCGAGGTCGTAGCGACAAGATGGGATTAGATCGTTAAGGTCGTAGCGACAAAACGATCTTTAATCTATTAGGGTCATAGCGACAAAATAGATTTCTAAACTAGGGTATAAGTGTAGAATCAAAATTATCGACATAGGATTATATTTTAATCGTGTCAATTTAAAACATAATTACACTATTAATCTATAAGGTGAAATTAGTCAATATTAAACCTAACTCCAATTAATTAATTAATCATTTGAGTTAAAGGTTTAATTCAAAGTTAAAATTCAAATTGGAATAATTGCATCTTTACCTTGAATATTATTATTATCTTTGACTTTTTATTCAAGGAATAATATTCCAAGGGGACAATACTATTCACGTTGGACTTATTTAAAGATAAATTTCTTCAACAAAACACTATCCAAGAAAACGCTATTCAAGATAAGATCAAAGACAAAGTTTGGATTTATATGAAAAATCAAAGAGTCATCCATTGAAGATCCAAGGGTGGACATTGAGTGGCCAAGGTTATAAATAGAAGGGTATTTCCCTCATTTTCACTTACCACACTACAAGCAATCAAAGAGTTTTTTCACTCCACATTTGAGTTTATACGTGTTCTTGCCTCCAAGCTTCCAAACTTCCAAAGTGCTCAAGTGTTCTAGCTTTCCAAAGCTTCAAAAGCTCTTCAACTTCTTTTTCTAATCTTCTTGTTCATCTTTACAAGTATAAAGTATTGTTTGCTTAATATTTCACTCCTCTAATCCCCTCTTGTGTGTGTCCACTTTGATTGAGACGTTTGTCTCACCTTTAGGCTAGTAAATTTCGATAGTTAGTCAGGACTGGATTAGCCCTTGTTTGGGTGAACCAGTATAAATTCTCTTATGTTTTTCTTTGTTAACTTTAGTTTTTATCTTTCATATAAAATCAACTAAACAACACTTAATTGAAAAGGATCCCT
Organism: Zostera marina; assembly: GCA_001185155.1. Classification (NCBI taxonomy): domain Eukaryota; kingdom Viridiplantae; phylum Streptophyta; class Magnoliopsida; order Alismatales; family Zosteraceae; genus Zostera; species Zostera marina. Next base: position 125,752 of record LFYR01001201.1, read on the forward strand.
CTTCCAGTTATCTGGTCAAATACAGAGGTTGACTACTTTATGCAGGTCCCTTATCCAGTTATCTGGTTAACTATCTGAGGTTATATTAATTGCCTTAAATTCTTTCAAGCTTTTATTTATCAAATATATATATCCAGTTATCTGGTCATTTACTCTATAACTTGTTTATCAAATATATATCCAGTTATCTGGTCATTTACTTTATAATATAACTTGTGTTTATAATATATTTAGTATTCATATACTACAGTTATTTATAAAACACTATCTAATAAGTTGACTCAATATTCATATATTGTAGTAAGCTTTGAAGAGAAAGAGGCAGAGTTATAAATAACAAAAAATATCAGTTAAGAGCCCCTCTTTTGGGTTCTTACGTGAGAACTTAATCTCTGCCCTTCGTTTTTTCGGACCAATCCTCGCCGTCCGTGACTTACCTGTTGCAACAGGTCATCTATTGTCTCAATTATTTTATTCAATTTTCATTAATCTTTCCTTCATTTACGTAACATTCCATTTGTTACATTGTTTGATTTGGAATTTTTTTTTTTTAAAGCTGTCATCATTTTCCATTTCTACTTTTCTATCAAACATTCCATTTTTGTATCTTCTTCCTCATTTTTTTCTCCCCGCGTTCTATCTCCCTCTTCTGCCGAATTTTTTCAGATTTTCTTCCTCCATCGTATCTCCGTCCCCCCTCCTTCCCTGCCGAAATTTTTAACGATTTCTGCTTGTAATTTCTTTTCTACCTCTTACACTCTCTCTCTTTCCCTCCATTTAAAATTGTTTCCGTCTACCTCTTTTCTAATTTTCTGTAGTTGATTGTCAAATCTCCGTCTAAAAGAACTTTTCTTACATTGAATGCTTATTTTCTTCCTCCATAGCATATAATGGCTTCTCCAACATCATTTGGCAATCAACATCGACCTACCAGCCTGTAAGTTTCCCCCAACACCAATTTAATTTTCGTAACCCCTCCTCCATATCGTTCACAACAGTTTACATACGATCACACAAATACATCTTGCAACGTTAGCTTGAAATTTCATTTTAATTCTCCTCAATGTCAGACAAATGCCAATACTAAACCTTCTAACGTTGCTTTTTCAACGCCCTTGGATCCTGATGCCCCTGCAAGCAAAACTGTTCAGTCAGATTTTGTCCAATGCACCTCTGCTGAAATTAAAGAATCCTCCGCTAATATGAGTTACGGAACTGCTAAAATACCAAATAGTATGAATTACTAATTCAATTCTCCTCATTGTCAGACCATTGTCAATCCTATAGATTCCAGTGTCAATGTTTCTCGTTCCTTGGATCCTGATAATGTACACTGTAATTTTTTTGATTCAGATAATGTTCAATCCGCCTCTGCTAATATCGGAGAATCCTCTGTTCAAATTTCTGCTAATTCCGAAAATGTAAGTTGCGGTACTGCTAAAACCCCTGACAATCATTTGAAAAGAAAATTTTCCTCTACTGGTGGATATCCAACATCTCCTAATCATGAAAATGGATCTTCTGGTTACAGTCAATCCAGTAAACCATGCCCTATTGTAGGTGAGATTTTTCCTTCTTATGAAATGGTTGTTCAATCCTACTACGATTTCACATCGTCTACCGGATTTTCTGTTCGTTTAGGATCGACGTAGAATATATTGGACAAAGAAACTGGTCAAAAAAATTTTGTAATAAAAAGGTTGTTGTGTTCTAAACAAGGCAGTCCCAATCTAATACTTCCACCGACCAACGGTAGTAGACGGAAGAATGGTGTTTTTAGATGTGATTGTCTGACAAGTATCAAATTTAAATGAATAAACAGGTCTGATAAGTGGGTCACTGATTCTGTAAATTTAGATCATAATGACCCATTTACCACCCCCTCAAAAATTCGTTACCTTTCAATAAATCGGTCAATATCTCATATTTCCAAAATACTGTTTTCATTCTTAGCTGATGTTAATGTTCCAGTATCACAACAACCTGCCTATTTCTCTAATCAACTTGGTGGACCGGAGAATATGGGCTGCATGACATTGGACATCAACAATATGATTCGTGATGATCGCATAGACCTGAAAAATTATGACGTCGACTTGATTGTAGAGGATTTCGAAATGAAGAAGTTAGAAAATGCGCAATTCTTTTATGATCTTGTAAAGGATGATGAAGGTCGTTTGAAACACCTCTTTTGGGCCGATCCTACTATGATTGAAAATTATAAGTTATTTGGAAACTCCGTTACTTTCGACACGACCTATAAGATCAATGTTTATTCCATGGTGTTCAGCATGTTCTGCGGTGTCAATCACCATCGGAAGACTACAATATTCGGTAGTGCATTTTTAAGGTATTTCGTTAATTCACTGTAATGAATCCTTCTCATTTTTGTTTCATCTTTAAGCCTTTATTTTTGCATTAAATTTTTTTTTTTTGGTTTATCTATGCAGTAACAAAAACGTTTATGTTTTTACATGGCTATTCAATACTTTCAAACAATGCATGGGTCGTCCTCCTCAATCAATTATTACAGATGAAGATTTGACGATGAAAGATGCAATATCTCGTGTTTTTCCAGAATCATTTCATCGTTTATGTCGTTGGCACATAACCAATAAGTTGTCTACCAAGGTCCCCACAGTATGCCAGAATATCAATTCTTTAAACATGTTCTACAAAATTATTAAATTTTCAGAGACTCCTAAAGATTTTGAAGAATCATGGTCTTTTTGGATCACAGAGAATAATCTGTCCTCAAATGTATGGTTGAAAAGTATATACGACATCCGTTACTCATGGGTTCCATGTTTAATGTGTTCAAATTTCTTTGCTGGAATGCATTCTACCCAAAGAAGCGAAGGCATGAATTCTTTTCTGAAGACCAAAGTAACAGTCAAGAATCTACTATTTAGCTTCGTTCGACGATACCAAAATATGATAAATACCATTCGCGAGTCCGAGAATTTGGACGATCACAAAGATACATTCTGGCACCCAAGATTTATTACATCTATGGACATTGACAAAGACGCTCTGAGTTTTTTTACAACTTCTATTTTCCTTCTTTTTCAAGAGGAGATGCGGAAAAGCTTCTTCTACCATATATTACCACCGAATGACCAGTCCTCTAAGGTACCGTTTTTTTTTACTCATCATTGTTCTAAAATTTTTTTTTCTTTCCGACAATGTCTTCCTAAAATTTTTCTTCTTAATTCGTATAGGATATTCAATATCTACCTATTCTTTCTTTAGAAAGACAGACTGTGTTATTCAAACTTACTATTACGAAAGGAAATTCTACACCGACTTGCTCATGTCATCGATTTGAATTTAACGGGGTTCCATGCTCTCATCTTATACATTATCTTATTATCAATGGTTACCGAAGTTTACCAAACGTTTTAAAAATGCCGAGGTAGAATAAACTATGCCTGACGAACAAAATTTCTCCATCTCTTCCACCACCTGACAATTCATTATCTAAGTATGTTGTAATGTCGCAGACATTGATGAATTATGCGAAGATGGGACAACCTTAACTTGATATACTACTCAAATATGGTGAAGAGGTTCTTTAGAAACTCAGTGAAACTGTAATTGTTCCTAATTCATATTCTAGAACATCAATCACAAAAAGTAAGAAACCTAGGACTACACCAGTGATGATTGCCCCTCCGCCCAAGGTTAAAACTAAAGGTAGTGGTAAGAGCGGAAGACCGACCAAAATTGATGCAGCGCGAATGAAGAGCGCAAAAAAAAATATATCGCGATCCAGCCGCTAAGAAGAAATGATCTGTCTTCTCTTCTTTTATGTCGTTAACAATTTATTTTATGAACCAGAAACATCTACATTTTAAGCACTTACGTCGTTATCCATTTTTTCCGAACTCCTATCAGCCAACATGCAAGATGAGTCTTCAAGCTTTTTCTCTAGTTTGTCCAAAGAGTATTTGTAATATATACCCCAGAATTATCTAAGTAGAACTAGGATGAAAATATTGTATATATAAACTTAGTGAATAAAAAATCAGAGAAGGCCTTCTAATAAGCACTTTCCAATATGAGCCGTTTATTTTTTGAAATTAAATCTAAAGTGAAATAGATCATTGTGGACCGTTTATTTCAGTAATGATGAGAAAAAAAAATCATTTGTAACTTAATGTGACTGTCACTGTACTATTCTGTCTAAAAATAAAACCAACCTCTTTGAGTCACTGTACACCTATTCAAAAAGTTTTTTTTACCTCTACTTCCACACCCACGCCTAATCACACTTTCTCACTCACCGTCTTGTTTTCTCTTCGCCGGCGATTTTCTTCTCCTCCTCACTATCTCGTTGTGGTTCTTCTCAGCGGTCATCCGTCGCCGGATATCTCAGCAGTTGTGCTGATCTTGACTCTGCGCTTCTCAACAGTTCTCACAATCGATCTCCGTCGTCGGTCTTCGATCTCCGTCAACAGTTTCCTCTCACTCCCGTAGTCCCCTCCGTCGACCACTCCAACGCACATTGTCTTCCCCACAGTCTTGTGAGTTTTTGACAAACCCATTTGTCACATCTTATCCCTATTTATATCATCTTCTTCTCCATTTCGTTGAAGAAAACCATCGTTGTCTCTTATGATGATTATTCCGAACCCATTTGTTATGATGACTATTTTGATGAATCCGTCGTTTTCTCTTTCACTTTGATGAGTATTCGTTTTCTTGTCATTACTATTTTGATTGTTTAGGGTAGCCCTAATTTATCATGGTCTGCGTAGCCCTCACATTTCATGACTAGAAATCTGGTTTGTTTCGCACTAAATTTTTTATTTTTATTTGGCTTATGACTGAATTGATTTTATCGTTCTACATTTTTATTGATTTTTGTGATTGTTGTGTCTGTCATAGTTGTGGTTGTTAATGTGTAGTTTCATATATTTTTTTCTATTGTTGGTCATTACGTAGTTAATGTCGTGTCTGAAAATGTTTTTTGGTGTTCAAAAAAATTATTTGTTTTTTGGTGTTCCATTTTATTTTGTTTGTATTGAAGATGTAGTTTGTATTGAATGATTCGTATATTTTAAATCTGAATTCATATTGTTCTTTATTATAAGTTCATATCGTCTCCGTTAATGTGTTTATTAAAGTTCTTTCTATATTCAATTTTCTATATTAAAATGCTTCCAACTAATTTTTGAAAAATGATTTCAACCATTTGAAGAACAACTTGTCTGTCTTTGTCTTCCACATGCACAGACTTGAATGGTTTGATATTCATGGGCAAGTAGTTCATATAGTCAGGAGATGTAAAAGCCTCTAATAAGGAACAATCAATTAATGCATATATTAAGTAGACAATAGAATGAACAAATTCAAGAACAATGGTTTAAACGGCCTGTGGAACAACTGCTATATATATGACTGTAAGTAATGAGATAAACAAAAAAGAGACAGTGGGGACGTAGGAGAATGTAAAGGGAAATAATGGAGTGAGAGACTGAGAGTAGTAGGAGACATAAGTGATTAAGAAAGGGAACAAGAAATAATGGTTAGAACCAATTATGAAACAATGGTTTGAACCATTTCTAGAACATTGATTTGACCCAATTTAAAGACAATGGTTTCAACTATTTATGAAACTATGGTTTGGGTTGTCGCAGGGGCAATGGTCTGAACTGTTGAACGAACAATGATTTGAGCTGTCGGGGGAACAATGGTTTGAACAGGCAGACGAACAATGGTTTTAGCCGTTGGAGGGACAATGATTTGAGTCGTTGGAGGGACAATGATTTGAGTCGTTGAAGGAACAATGGTTTGAATTTTTGGAGGAACAATGGTTTGGGTTAATTGAGGACGTCGGTTTGAAGCGTTTGAAGAACAATGGTTTGAACGTTGGAGGAACAATGATTTGAACCGTTGGAGGAACAATGGTTTGAACGTTTGGAAGAACAATGGTTAAGGTAGGGTGAAAAGAGAATAGGTGTCATAGGTAGGTAAGGTAGAGAAGAAGAATATATAGAAATCTTGAGATTTGTGCAAACAAAATTAATAAAAAAACTATAAAATAATGGACGGTTTAGATGTGACTGACTAAAATCGGACGGCTCAGCTAGAGTGAGCGCTTTTGAGCTCACTCTAGGCTGAGCTTCTCTGAAAATTCCTGGTGAATATTAATATACTTAATTGGTTAACAATTTATATAAATTAAATAAATACAAAGATAATAAACACAAAGATTTATTCTAATTCACTCAATTTATGGGCTATTATATATAGTCTGTTGAATGCGTAATTCACTGGTCTAAATGTATTGACAAAATATGTATAAGTTTTAGGATATGAAGCTTATATATGAACTATACTGTAAGTTTTTGACTACAACGTTTATGTTTTACGGTACAAATTAAATTAAATCTGTTTTAGATAGATTAATTTAAACTTTAGAATACATTTCTGAAACTCTTAACTAAAAACCGTTTTACCTATTCTTTTAAGGTAGACTTGCAGCTAAGAGTATTTCGAGATACTCTATAAAACCTATGGATCGACCTTTTTGTTGAAGGTTAGAGTTCAGGGGAGTTGGAGGAAAGGTAATCGGAGAAGAGAGTGCAGGAGTTGCAACAGTTATGATTCAATTGATTAAATGTATTACTGTTGCAGTGTTTGTATATATACTACTATTATGTAACTATTACTCTTATACCCTTATGGGGTTATTTATCTTTCTGACCCTTCATGGGTTTATTTCTTGTTGCATTACCCTTTACACTTTTCAGTTAGATTGCTAAAACTCTATAAAACAGAACAAGATTTTTTCAGTTAAATTCAATTTAAGAGTTTTATCAAAAAAATTCTATAAAATCAACCTAATTAGCTTTATGGTTCAACTTCTAAATCTTTCAGGTGACTGAGAAGTGAGAACATGCAAACACGTTCGAAACTAAGACATTTATTACACAATAAATAATCTCATCCTGACCACGAAAACATTTTAATATTCTATTCATTGAATCTTCAAAACTAAAATCTATTTTTTTGCTTGAAGATCGAAATAATCCATGGATAAATTTGATAGAGCGCAGATCAAACGATGGTTTCTCATCCTATCTGCAATAATATTAACACTCATCGTGGTTTGGACAACAACTTATAAAACTCCCGCAGCCCTTTCGTTCTTCAAATCACGTCGGCAATTTGATGTTTCTACTTCCTACAGCAGATCCAAAGAAGGTTTAATCTTCTTTTTCTTTAATTTCGTCTTATACAATTCATTCCAGATGATCGAGCATACTAGGGTTCTTTTTCAGGTGAATGTAACTACGGTGTTGGGAGATGGGTCCCCGACAACAAAACCAGACCGATTTACTCCGGCGTCCAATGTAAGCGATGGCTATCATCGTTGACGAATTGCAGATCGATGCCACGAAGAATAGACTTCTCCTACGAAGGCTTCAGATGGCAACCAGAAAATTGCTCCATTCCAGAATTCAACCACCAAGTCTTTTTAAACAGGCATGCACGTATATTTTAAAATACGCCACCATACGTACGGACCGATCGATCTCATGCAAGGATGGGGAAAAAATTATTTACGTGCAGGATGAGAAACAAGACCATTGCTTTCATGGGGGACTCACTGGGAAGGCAGCAATTCCAGTCTATGATGTGCATGGCTAGCGGCGGCGGTAGATTAGATTCAGAAGTTGACGATGTCGGAGAAGAATATAATTTTGTAAAACCAATCAATGCGTTCGTCAATGGAAGCACTGCATATCGATTTCGAACCACCAACACGACCATTCTTTTTTATTGGTCAGTCAGTCTGTGCAAATTGAAACCTTCCTCACCGGGGAAAGCTGATTATTTCGCTCTGCATATCGACAGACCGGAACCATTCTTGATTGATTCTCTCCACATGATAGACGTGTTGGTTCTCAACACCAAACACCATTGGAGCGAAGATAAGTTGAAACGAAACAGATGGGTGATACACAAGAATGGATTGCCAGTGAGGGATAAGAATCTTTCCGCATCGGCGAATGCCCGGAACTTTGCAATTTCCAGTGTTGTAAGGTGGCTGGATTCACAGCACCCAAAACACCCTGGATTGAAAGTGTTCTTCAGAACCCTGTCTCCAAGACACTTCGTAAATGGAGATTGGAACACCGGGGGGAAGTGTGATAGCACCACTCCACTAGCCTATGGGGATCGAATTACCACTGAGATCGGTTCCTACGATTCCCCAGTTTTCAACGCCGTCCAAGGCACCAGCGTGAAGGTTTTGGATGTAACTGGACTTTCTAGGTTAAGAGATGAAGCTCATGTCTCTAAATTCCGAATCCTTACACATCTGCAGTATGACTGCCTCCATTGGTGCCTTCCCGGAGTTCCAGATGAATGGAACAAGATTCTTTATGCCCAGATTTAATTAGATTTTTTTCTTAAAAGATTCTCTTCGATTCTCCAAGAACACTACGTTGACTTCTTGAGCCGTACGTTCTTCGGGCTATTCATGTATTACGGATATGTAATTACTAATTAAGGGTATTGATGAAAATCCAGAGTTTAATCTTGTTGTGTGTAGAGTGTCAAAAGATTCGAGCTTCTCGTTAAAGAACTCATCATTATATATATATATAGAGAAAAAATCAGGAACGACCCTGATCGCACGGTGCCCTAAAACGGTACCTGCCCCCTCCGCCTTGCGATTCCACATCCACGGTCGTCTCCTCTCCAAGCCAACGTATCTACCGATGGCCAATCTACCTCTAACAGAGTAATGTGAGATGTGGAGTGCGATTAACCCACAGACTGGGGC
>LFYR01001203.1:4532-34733 GCA_001185155.1 Zostera marina
CTCGCTGATGAAGCACTGAATCTACTACCAGGGCTCGCGGTGGTGCGAGGTTGATGCCGGAGGCTTTGGAGTCCACGACGCACGCTCTACGTCAAATACCTGCAAGTGAAACTAGGCGATTCTAATGAGACTCGCCGAGTTTCGTAGTGTAGTGCTCTGGTGTGAGAGTGGAACTTGAATCGTGCCTTTGAGTGTCCCCTTGGGACCCTTTTTATAGGGTCTCGGAGGGCGCACTCAACGGCGGAGATCGCTCCTATGGTCATATATGGTAACATTTATGACGTTGGCTGCCGCCGAGTAACGGTCATAATTGCCGATTCAGGTATGGAAGTCGCCTAGTTAAGGGCTAACTCGGCGAGTTTCTAGGGCCAAGATGTGCAGTCTACCATACTGCCGATCTTGCCTTAACTCGACGAGTTATCCTGTATGTCGGCGACTTGGTAGTCCAATCGGGCGACTTTACGGGCTAACTCGGCGATCTGGACGATGAACGTGTTCCGCACCGTGGGAGCTCTCCGGGGGTCCTGCCATAGCGACGGAGCCCTAGTCCTTATTGAGAGGCGTTGATGGGTTGTGACTGGTGTAATCAGGCATGTCTCACCAGACGGTACTAAACAAAGAGTACGACTCTTTCATATTGGGATGAACGAAGTCAATTACACGCTAATTATTCGTTGATGATGTCCTATGTTTTTGTCGGGCAAATACAAAGTCATTGGCGGCGCTGGGACACTATCATCAAATTCTCTGACTTCAGTAGCTTGCGGGAAAATACCTCTAAATTAGTCTATCAGTCTCATGTGAACCTATAAAAGAGAAACTCCTACGAGAAGGAAATTAAACTCCCGTTGAAGTACCTTAGTGTCCCGATCGTCGATAGGGAATTGCGAATCTAGGATTGTGCAGGTCTAACAAATCAGCTAAATAACTACCTTGCGTCTTGGAAAAACAAACCACTCCCTTTTAGAAGCAAAGTCCAACTTGTGGACTTGGGTAATCATGGAAAAATCATTGTACTGGTTCCAAGGAATTCTCATCCCATTTGAAGTGATGAAGGAGGTCAGAAAGATAATTTACAAGTTCATTTTGGGGACCTGAAGGGAGTAGCGTGGAAACTATTGGTACCACGGACGATCCCAACTTGGACCGAACCAGCCGTATCTCGGGCCCAACCACACGAATAGGCTGGACTGGGGAAGGCCCAGGAAGCCTGTGGGCCTCCTGGGCTAACACTATAAATACCTTCCCTGATCCAACAGGGGAGGGGGTGGACAGTTGAGAAGAACATTCTAAGGAGTTGTGTGTGTGAGCATTCATCTGTGAGCCCACTCATCATCAGAAACGTATGGGGTTTCCAAGGGAGGAGGAGGGGACTAGGGCTAAAAGATCTGAGATTCCTAACTAAGGCGGTGGTGATCAAGAGGGTGTATCACATTTGAAACTATTTTTGGCTCATAATCCGAGACTATAAGAGGGTTAATAGTTTATTTTCGCGTAATACAGATTTTAGCGAAAAATATCTGCAATAACAATAGCAATAATGATATTATATGAATATATAGCTTAGTTAAAACCAACAAGCCTCTTAAGCATTTGATAACAGGTCGAGGACTTAAGTGTAAATGACCTCGTGAGTATCTAATAACAGGTTGAGGATTTAAGTGTAAATGACTTGAAAGTAAATGATCTCTTGCTTGAGCACCTGATGACAGGTCAAAGATTTTAAAGTAATTCAAGATAGAAATATAATATAAGTTGAAAAATCGAAAGTGATATAAAATATAAGTTGTCGATTTTATGTTTGATTAATTAAGAGTTAGAAATTTAAATGAAGCAAGAAATACAAAAAGATTTATACTGGTTCGGTCTTAACTGACCTACTCCAGTCTCGTGGACTTATTTCATGAAATCTATTAGCCTAAAGGTATTGGCAAACCTATTAAGAGATTTTAAAGGCAACAACGTTAAAGAACCTTTTGTAAGCTTTTAAGGCTACAATGCTTACGAACCTTTCTTAAGCTTTTAAAGGACACAATGCTTAAAAATCTCTCAAGTTTTAAAGTAAACTCGCAACTATCCCAAGGCTTTCAAGATAGACTTAGCACCTAAGAGTTTTTTCGGAAACTCTATAAAATCAATCTAGAGTTTTATGGTTTAACTCAAAAAACTTTCTTGCATTTTGATGATCTTGAGACAAGTCTTTCAATCAAAGTGGAACACACACGCAAATGGTGAAAATGTTTGAGAATAGAGACACAAAGATCACTTCAACCTTTCTTAGATGTTTAAGAAGATTAAAAGGAGAAGTGAAGAGCTTTTGAAACTTTTGGAAGCTAGAACACTTGAGCACAACTTGGAGACCTTGGAAGCATGAATGCTTTTGAAAGTTGGGTATTTCAAGTGGAGATTTGGAAGCTTAAAATGTGTAATGTGTGGTTGGCGACTTCAAAGGGTATACCCTTCTATTTATAGGCTTGCTCACTTGATCTCCTCCATTGGATCTTCAATCAATGGTTCATTGATTCTTCACTAAAGTCCGAGAAGTCGTTGAGATTCTTTTTTGATTTGTCCAAGGTTTTAGGATCTCATCTCTTTATTCTATGTAAACCTTGTACTCTGATTAAAGATAAAGAATTAAAGTAATCAAGTTTGATTAAAATAATTAATTCATAATACAAGATGTTGATTTTGTTGACCACGGATTAGGATTTTGACTATATTTTATACATGGTCAAATAATTTTATGATTTAATATGAGACTGATTGAGATCATGTTCAATTTAAATTAAAATCACCTTATTGAATAAGAATATGTTTAGGGTTAATTAAATATGATTATCAATACTAATATGTATCAACAATTTAGATTTTACAATTAGTACGACAACTCTATATGAGTGACATGGATGGGAGAAAGGTATTGCAAGAACAAGAGATTAGCCGAGATTGATAGGGTTGCTAGAGACTCTCTCATTTGGTTAGCGATTCTAGGAGGCAGGGAGTCGATCAGTAAGTTCATAATTTGTGACGCAAATTATACTTATAATCTAGTTAACACCAATCTAAAACTAAGCCTAATCTGCATATACAATGTCGTGCGTCCGTCTGCACCCAGAGCTTGATCCTCACTCAAGTGGTGTATGGGCATGTGCTTAATGACAATCTACTTCTGGAGATTGCGATGGAGTAATTTGTATTATTTCAACGACTATACAATTAGGGATCCAACTGTCTGACTAACAATCTTCTTTGTTATAGTGCCGAGGAATTAGCGGGACATCTATTCCTAAACTGCGAATATTCAAGGAAGGTATGGGATGGGTTCTCGTAGAGGACTGACAATGGATATGGCAATTAATGGGAATGAATGTACTCATAATCTAAGGATTGGAGAAATATTAGATGCAATCAAGCATCTCACAAAATTCACCCCAAGCTAGGGATTATATTGGTCGCTATGGCTTGCTTTATATGGCATATATGAGGTGAGAGGAACATGAGATATAAAGAAGAGCTAAAGGGGAATCGAGACCGGCTGAGGTTACAATGAAATGCTTTGTACATGATCTTCAAACACTTTTCAATAAAAGACAGTTCAAGAGATCTCATAGATCAAGGCTGGAGGTATCTATCTGGAAGTTTTGGGAGGAAACTTCAATAGAAGTTGTTGGCTGATGCGGCGAAGAAAATTGGAGGGAACCTCTCCCTCTAGCGTACCGACAAACCAGGACTTTGTTTTAATTTACTGCAACTTCTTATGTTAAAGTAGAAATTAACTCTATTTTTCATTAATCTATAAAAATTGCATGGTTCAAAAAAATCGATTATGGAGGAGATCAATAAGGCCATTGTGACAGAGGTTGATAATGTTGTTGTTCAAAAAGTCCAAGGTGTGATTGTGGAGAATATCAATAAGGTTATTGTTCACGAGGTTGAGATGCAATAGGTAATTAATATTGTAATTGAATGAATTTATAAAAGAAGGCAAACGCCAATGTAATTAGGTCCAGAACTAGAAATTAATTTCTGTCAAATGTCAGTCAGATCTTGAGGTTATCGTTAGTTTTACACTTTTACGTTCAAATTTATATAATGAACTTATATTATGAACCAGAGAGAAGTCGACGACTTGATCAGGAACCCGACGACCCATCTAGAAGTCGACGACCTGTCTGAAGAGAGGGAGACTTACCTCTAAAAGTCGACAAGTTTTTCCGAGCGTGACTAATTCTGAACTTTCGAGTACTGATCGAGATCTACGTACCATCATCAGTTGGCCGTCTGTGGGATACTTCTCGCACAGAAAAACTTTCCGACTTCTTTTTTAAAATGCTTTGTGTCGACTCATACTCGAACCAAATCGATTCACACGACTACGTAAGTCGTAATACATGTTTGTCATCCAGATGCAGTTTGTCACTTTCAGGAATGACATTTTATATCGGGCATTCCCACGAACTTTGTGGGGAGCGTCATACCAATTGTTCACGGAGTTGCCTTTTGCAAATATCGGTTGCTTTGCAAATTTGTGAAAGAAGTTCTTAGCCCGGAACATCGATGATGATACTCAGATCAAGTGTTGTTTACGATCCCAATTGTTTACGATCGATTATGTTGTCTAAATCCCAGAAACTCGTATGATGAACAACTGACATCGTGCATGTTGAGTGCTCCTATACTAGTCTACTGAAGTACCAATCGTCTGTGTAGTGAATTGAGAAGTCAGTCGACAAGCACAATTAGCAGAGATTCAATTCAGTCGACTAGCACAGTTAGTCCAAAACATCGATAATGATACTGACGATCGTACAAAGACTCATCAACCAGGATCAAGTCGTTTACAACTATGTTGTCTAAATCTCAGAAACTCGTGCATGTTGAGTGCTCCTATACTAGTTTATTGAAGTCCAATCGATTGTGTAGTGGATTGAGAAGTCAGTCGACTAGCACAATTAGCAGAGATTCAATCGACTGTCTGAGATTCAATTCAGTCTCAGAAACTCATGTGTGTTGAGTGCTCCTATACTAGTCTACCGAAGTCCAATCGACTGTGTAGTGGATTGAGAAGTCAGTTGACTAGCACAATTAGCAGAGATTCAATTCAGTCTCAGAAACTTGTGTATGTTGAGTGCTCCTATACTAGTCTACTGAAGTCCAATCAACTGTGTAGTGGATTGAGAAGTCAGTCGACTAGCACAATTAGCAGAGATTCAATCGACTGTCCGAGATTCAATTCAGTTTCAGAAACTCGTGTATGTTGAGTGCTCCTATACTAGTCTACTGAAGTCCAATCGACTGTGTACTGGATTGAGAAGTCAGTCGACTAGCACAATTAGCAGAGATTCAATCAACTGTATGAGATTCAATTCAGTCTCAGAAACTCGTGTATGTTGAGTGCTCCTATATATTAGTCTACTGAAGTCCAATCAACTGTGTAGTGGATTGAGAAGTCAGTCGACTAGCACAGTTACCAGAGATTCAATCCAGTCAACTAGTAAAAGGTCTGAAGCAAGATGAATGAGCAATCCCTATTTAGTAGACTAAGAGACTCAGTCGACTAGGTGCAGTGTCGATTTGAATCGGAAGCGCCCCCAAATCTTAAAATTTCTTTAATGTTTTATTTTTAAATCAATGTGTTTACCATTAATGTTACTTGTTTGGGTCTTTGGGCCTGTTTGGAGAAATGTTAGATTGTGGTTGTTAATTTGTGATATTTTTCCATCTCCTCACTTGTGAGTTGTTACTTGTTTCTCCTCTCACCGACCATGTTTTTCTCCGCTTTTTCTTTCGTCTGATCTCGTCTAGCGACATCGATCGCCGGAGGGAGATGGATGATGAGTACAGTCGGCATATGAAGATACTCCGCGCTCAAATCAACAGTAAGTACGATCATCTCTGCTCATTTCATTTTCAAACCGTATCGAGTTCCATGTACATTGTGCAGATTTCGAGGATGAAGCTTCGGACGTGTCTGCAGAGGAGCAGAAGCTGATCACCGCCATAGAGACTTTGGAGAAGGATCTCCGTTCAGGTGAGGTTAATTTGCATTGTATCTTTGTTTCCAAAATGCACGTTTAATCAAATCGATGAATGATGTGTGTGTGTGTGTGTTATGGATCATGGATCACGGACTTACGAACGTTGATCATGTTTGTTGTTTGTTCCAACCGTGTGTCATTTGCTATAATTTGTTAAACCCTAGTTTTTAAAGTGCGAATATTTTATTTTCAAAAATTATAGTTCTATCTGAAGCAAAGAATGTCAAAGAACAAACTGATGGGATTTTCAAAACTAAAGGTGAGTTATGCTGCGAGATATTAGAAAAGCAGAAGAAAATATCTCTCCTCCAACTTGAATCAAACACACTCAGTCAGGTATATATATGTATGTCCATTTGTTATATCTCTCACACTCTTCTTAATTCTGGATTTTTATACATTTGTTACCCATCCTTGCTCCTTTATAGAGACTTGGATCACTCTCACATCAAATGATAGGATCCAAAATTCCTATCGACAAAATTTGAGATTTATTTTTGAAGAAAAATCAACTTTTAGGGTTAACTTTAATGGGGGAAATTGATTTAAAGAAACTGCTTGCTATGCAAAACTGCTAAAATTATTCATACCTATCAAATTACTATAAAAGTTGGTCTTTTGGATTAGCTATGCAAAACTGCTTGCTTAAGTAGTTAACTGCATGTATTGGTTTATTTGGCTATGCTTTTTTTTAAGTACTCTATCGACTTCAAAGATTTGTGATACCATACACACACAACATTGGAATCGATGTTGGTTTTGTAGAGAAACTCTTTTTTCATGGAGTTGTTTATGTGAATCGTGTTGTTAATTTATATTAAAATCCAATAAATTTTTTGTAAAATTCATTTTCTTTATCATTCTAATAAAAATCTTTAACAGACTTTGGAACTACTTCAACAAGAAAGATCCAGCTTGTCAGAACACTTTGCAAAGAAAAGGCAGCTAAAATAATTTAAATTAAATTTTAGATTTAAGGTATTATTTAATCCTGATATTTGAATATCATTGTTCATTCCTTTTGTTAATTGCACCAGAGTCTACTATCAGAAGGTCCAGGAGGATTTAAGTGTCAAATTTCAAGAAAAACAGGTTCTGTGCTTTGTGGATTGCAAAATGTTCCAGCACAGTAATTGTCTAAATATTTTGGTCTGTTCAATTTCAGAAATGGTTTAATGCACAAGAAAGTCAAGTGACAGCATATCAAATAGTATGTACATTATTATCATCACTCCTCACTTCTGATTCTTTTTTCCTAAATATTCTATTGGTTTTCCTTTTGGGAGATAAACTGATGTAGGCTGTGAACGAATTTTAGGAATAGATCTAAGGATCGTCTGAAGATCTGTCCAGATCTAGTTCGAAAATCAATCAAACAGTAACTAGTCAATTAAGGTCTAGATTCCACTAGAGATCAATTGATTGGTACTAGGTTATCCTAATCCAAGGATAATCGAT
Source organism: Zostera marina (assembly GCA_001185155.1). NCBI lineage: Eukaryota > Viridiplantae > Streptophyta > Magnoliopsida > Alismatales > Zosteraceae > Zostera > Zostera marina. The sequence goes on from LFYR01001203.1 coordinate 12,029, forward strand.
GAAATAAAATGGAGATTAAAGTAGAGATCGAGAGAACTAAAGAAGTTGAAAAGAAAGAAAGAAATTAGGAGTGGAGAATATTATCTTGATTAGGAATAAAATCTCAACTAGCCTCCACCTTTTAGGGTCTATGTTTGACTGTTTGAGTATCGCGCGAGATAGCGCGCTATATCGCCCATAGCGCGGGTAGCTGACGATATCTACCCGCGCTATGCCTATCGGGCCTTAGGCGGATCCGGGTCAGGATCCGCCCGAATACCCAAATAGGGTATATAAATATAAACCCTATTTCTCCCCATTTCTCTTATCTATTCACGATTTCTCCCCATTTCACCCCATTTCTCTCCCTAACTTAATATTTAAGAATATTTTGAATTCTAAAATTAATGATTACACTTGATCACTATTCTTTAGTTAAATATGATATTCACTATTACTTTATAATATACTGAATATTTAAAATAAAAATACACTTGGCGCTATGTAGGCGCTATTGCGTGCTATCTCCCACTATCTCCCCATAGCGCCAAGTGCCGGCTCTACGCGCTATGGCGCAACTCAAACTTTGTTTAGGGTCCACTCATATTTATACTCTCATGGTATAAGAGTGGAAATTCCACCATGAGAGTCCAAGCCATGTTATTGGGTTTGGTCCAAGGCTCGATTAGAATCGAGCCCATTATTAATGTAAGCACTTAGATGGGCTGCATCAGAAACCCACCACTTTCTGCACTACAATATGGGTTTAGATATAACATAGTTTTTTTAGAAAATTCGCATATAGAAAATAATTGTCTCAATTAATGGTTCCTGTTAATATAGGTTTAAATGAACTCAAATTTTCTTTCCCAATGTTGTTGATTATTGTATTAATATAGTTTCTTTTACATAAATTGAGTAATTATATATATTTTGAAGTAATAACTAATATGTAATTGTGGGTTTAAAAATTATAATCACACACACCAAATTGGTAATTTTCCATACAGGTTGGGGAAGGAGATCATGAGCAATCTAAATTTTTAATTGAAGGTATTTCTCTAGCAATTTCATGTGAAATTAAGATATTTTGTGTAAACAATAAACATCTGATTTATTCTTCATCTTTAATCGTGAGCAATGAGTAATAACTAATGAATTAGTGAGTCTAACACTTTCACTATAAATTGAAAAATACGTGGTAATGTGCTATAATCATAGTATTGTATTGATGTATGTTCACTATGTTGTATAGTTAGCTTTTAATTAGTTTATCCATAGCTATTATACTAGTAACTAATATTCTGCTATAGTTAATTACTACTTACTAGCAGTATTTATAGATTGTTAGAGCCTAGTAGTATTTATATAAATTTTAGAGGAGAATTAATTCCTCCACTCTTTATAGTGGGTCCGGAGTCCAGACCATCTGGTAGAATGGGATGGTGAGAGATTGAGAATATCACAAGGGAACAAGGCAATGTCTACCGACCGACTATGTAACGGCCGCCATCTCCTTTGGATGATCAATCCTCTTGGAAATTGGAATTGATTCTCATTCCAACCACTCAGTTATTCATCATCATTCATATTGGCTGATTCCACATTGTTTATAACTCCATGGCTTTATCTTATTTTTCTGACCATTTGATATTCCTTATGTGAGGGATTCGATTGAGGATCTATTGACCTTATAGATGAGATCCTCTTAGAAAACTTTATGAATTGGTAAACTGCACTTCATATTAACAAAGAGAAAACAGTATATCGACAGAGTGACTCGAACAGAGAAAGAGAGGTACACCATCCTCAAGGAACAATATTGGACCTCATCAATCTTTAGTTCCAAATTCCCAATATTATCGAGGTAGCTGATTGCCTCATTCTAGTATTTAACTATTTATTTAACACCATTAAATTTTCTCTACATGTGTCAAGTTACCAAATTGAGGTGTTATACGCTTGGTATTTCCAAGGTTTTTGATTTGTCGCATATGCGACCAGGCGCAATCCCCCCCATCGCATATTTGGGGGGTCGCATATTTATGGGGCTTAGCCGGATCCGGGTCGGATCCGGCTTAACCCGACCCATTTACCCAAGTAAAAATTAAAAAATTGAAATGATTAAATGAATAATATTATTTTATAACAACTTAAGGACCCATTTTATAATAATATTATTCAAACAACTTAAATGAATAATATTAATTGACGACACACTTAGTTAGAAGTTAGAACTTAGAACTAAGTGTTTGAATTACACTTTTACTTTGATGTTTGAAACTAATACTTTTGTTGTTTTGAATGTTTCTTTAAGTTTTTCAGATTTTAAGAGTTTAAGTATCATTAATCACTATATTATTTTAATTATGATTTTTATTATGACTTATAATATCAGGGATTTATTTAAAATATAGAAAATACAGGGATATATTGAAAAAAAAAAAAAAAAAATGTCGCATATTGGGTAGCATATGTGACCAGGCGCTCGCATATGCGATATGCGACCCCAGGCATCGCCTGGTCGCCTGGCCGCCTGAAAAAGCTTGGGTATTTCCAATAATCTTTTAACGCTATTGTTTGAGATGTGTAGATGTTTATATACTATAGAGTTTTAATGTTCTATTACTTCTATATGTCGAGTTTTCATATTTTATTGCTACATTATTTAATTCTTTTTTCGTATTATTTCATTTTATCAGGGTGTCTCCTTAGGTAACTCATTTACATGGAATATTTATTTTGGTGGTAGATCCTAATCATATTGAAAAGTGGGGCTCTAACATTTGGGACTTAAAACTATTTTTTCTTTAATTACCATTTGTTGCATACGTGGTGGGTTAGGTTGAACATTGATAGTCTATGAGATGGTAGGATGTCAATTCATGACTTGTGGACAAAAGTTGTATGGTATCATGTGCACTTCAAACTACCAACTAGTTTTTGACTTAACTTCTTTTGAAACGTTGTCTCATTTATTTATACTATTTTAGAAACAATTTTTCTTTCATGTAATTATCTCAAAATCACCTTTATGGCTTTATCGATGATGATTTTTGTGGTAGCAAAGTGGACGATGAGTTACAAGATACTTGGCAGTATTTTATAATAAAATTAGACGATGTTGATGATTTTTTTCTTTTTCAATTAAGGGAATGATGAAATTTTTGTAAAAGTTACCTCCAGTTCTCATTCTGAACAAGATATTGAAAGAAACCTCAAAGCTGAATTGGAATCCTCAGCTGCTAGGCTTCAAGAATGTTTGGCCAAAAAATCTGAAATCTCCATGAACTCTTCAAAGGTTTCTTACTCCAGGGTTTTGTGCATACATTGCATATTGTCTTTTGAATTTATTTCATCAATGTATTGTAAAACTTCATTGCAGTTGCCTATTTCATTTAGACTTCAAGTATTATATTGATTGGATGTTTCGTACTGTTCCATATTCATTTTCAGATGAACCAGCTTATTGAACAATTGAAGTTGAAGATGTATGGATTTTCTGTAAGTTGAATTAAATAAATCAAAGTTTATGAGTATTTTTCTAATTCCACCCAGATTTTTAATATAGGAAGCATGTCTGATCATTCGTTTTTAACACTAAATATGGTGTCTGCATACTATTCTTTTTAGACTGAAATGGTGACAATGGACGTTAAGACACTAGAGGAAGAACTTCAAGCTGTCTTAGCTGACAAAACTGGGGAATTGGAGTACTTGCAGTCTCTTATGGATCGGACTGAACAAATGCAGGTAAGAAATTTAGGTCACTAAAATTGTGCAAAATCATCTTATTTGTGAACACATAATAAATAAAAGAAGAAAAATGATTAAGATATTCATCTTTATGCGCAGCTCATCTCTGAGGAAATCAAATGCAGTTGTGGAGAGGAGTACAATGTGAACATGATGGGTTTTGACGGTTGTCTGATTTGATATCCTATATTAGGGACAAAGTAGACCCCCGCCCATGATCCGATGGATATAGTTGAAGTTTGTACAGAAATTCATCCGGACTTGATAACTTTCACTTCAATTTTCACCTTGTTTTTTCCTTTTCCCTTAAACTTTGGAGAAAGAAGAGTTAGTTGTATATGTATATAACATTAGAACAGGAATTTGCTTTCTGCCTGTAACTTTTTTTCTTTCTTAAAAGCAAGAGTAGCTTTTTTAATCATATCGTAGGTATTGAAAGAGCACATGCTTTCAATTCCTTTCATGTCGAGTTAACTACGTTAGTTACAAGATCAATAATATTTTTGCGTTGGATTGTATATTGTTTACTCTAGAAGATTACTTTACAAACCCATCATTAATTTATGATCTGTATATTTCTTTTCAGGACACGTCCTCCTTCCACCAGTGCACCATTCTGCTGCTTAAGACTACGCTGGTAATCTCTCCAGTTTCATCTTTGGCTTCTGTTGCTTGTGCATCTCTGCATCTGTGCTGCAGTATTGCGACCCATATGGCTTAAGATAACATATCTCCCAGAATTCGAGCCACTTGTAAATTATCAAGGTATGCTATGCTACCTTCCATTTTTGCCATCAAACATCATGTGCATCGCACATGCTTTCTGCTCTACATCATAATCAGAAGAAAATAAATTTTTTACTACAGATGGACATGTGCTTTTATCCCATACCCCAATGCATCATGTGGTCTTTCTAGACCTAGATTTCTTATCTTAAATTGCAGTACCGGTTTAAACGTTTTCTTAATTTCTACGTTGTGATTCATTCATACTAACATTATTAAAAATCTCTTTTTTGTAGGTTTAAAGTGAATTTGTTGTGGATCGTGAATTCTGATAGTCCAGTCCAAATGGCTAAATTAACCCCCATCATGGTATACCCAATTGTATATTGTTTAATATTATATTTATAGGAGTAGATCCAGTTGAGTTTCCTATGATACCATTGAATTCACATTGTGATATACAGCCATATATCTCAACTTCTCAAGACTGCATCATATCATTAATTTGTTGTCAAATTAAAATCTCGTATGAAGTGTTCCATATATTTACAGAAGAGCCGCAATTATAGTCTGTAGATAGATAATACACTAAACTGGTTGATCAGTGGATGCTTAACTGCTTAAGACTTCCATTTTGACCTTATCATTGAAATATGCATAAAGTAATTCAACTTGCAAAAATCTTAAACTTCCATATGATTTATTTTTTAAACAACATATATAACAACTTATCTTTATGGTTGTCAGTTGTTATGTATAACAATAGAATTAAATAAGGACATCATTTGGTCACATGCCAAGTGTGTAAAATAATATAGCAAAACATCGAGTCTGTTTTTGCTTCTTTGTATGTCAGTGAGAGGTTAAATTGTATTTAACTTAAGATTGACCAGCCAAAGACGTATATTAAACCAAATTGGAGATTTATTATGTTGAACACTTAAACATAGTCACATCAAAGAGTATCAAACTGTTAGATATTTGAATATGATAAATAAGTAACAGATTCAGATCTTTTAAAGTGTTGCCCCCCCTTTGAGTGTCTGTCAGAAGTTTAGAACAGAAGTGTCATTTTCTCTTATCAGAGATTCAGAAATAAAAAAGTGTTAATTGGAAACTATAAAGATAAATTTGGTAAAGAAGAGTTGGTTCACAGATGCAGTATAGTAAGTATCCTTGTTATAGAGACCCAGGTTGCAATTTTTCTGTGGCCGGCCTAAAAAGAGAAGTCCTGAAATATGAAATAAATAGTAGAGGCGTAGAGCTGTAGCCTTGTAGGGAGTATTTTTTTTTAATGCCATGCTCATAACTTCATAAGTAGAGAGTATAAATTGGGATATGTTGGTCAAAGTATTTTGTAGAGACTGTAGTATAGAGTAATAAATGATGTAAGAAAACAGAAAAGCATGCAGAGATTCTTAATACAAAATGCACCAAACAATAACAGATGTGGATTATTTTTCCTATATGACAAAGAAAACCACAGTTGTTGTGTCTCTTTACAGAAAGAAGATGTGATGGCAGATGCTGTGCATTACTGGAATCCCCCTGTCCTCAGCTCTTCTACTTAATTTATTTTTATTTTTAATTTTTTTCTACCTTCTCTGATTTTTCATCTAATGATGATTGATGAGTGATGACATTATCTAAATTAAATGAATATTAAAAAAAGGTTCATATGAATGGAGTCTCTCTTTTGAATTTTGATGTTGTAGATAGACATCTCATATTCTCTGACATTAACGAATGGGGGGCCATCTCCTCTTCTCCTTCAGTTTGACTGATAAGCAGATAAGGCATTCCAATCGAGCAATCCTATATTCCTATTCCAATCGAGCAATCCTATATTCCTATTCCATTCAGTCCAAGATGCATTCAATTTCTAACATTACAGCCAAATTCCAAATATGATGCCAAAGTCAAGGATGTTGGATAGAAGAATATTGCATGAATTTGAAAGAAAAAAAAAAGATGTGTTACAACTTACAAATGGTACTTTGAAATCTGAATAAAAATAACTGTAGCAGTAGCACTTTAAAGGTGCTTGGGGATCAGGGTTATCAAGATTTAACTGAGATGAAGGGCCTAGTGTAGAAGACTGCTACTCTAGTAGACTAGTAGTAGTAGTCATTACTCATTGAAGCCCCCCTTAAATTAATAAGAGAAAACAGTGTGGCAGACAAGCTGACCCCACAATGCATGCTCAGTTGTCCCATAGTCCAAACTCCAAACAAGACTTATTAGTCATAAGGGCATTCCCATTCCCCACCATTTATTCAAAATGATTAAATGATGATCCTTTTTATACACTTTGTGTTTGTTGCCCAAAATATAATTAAGTAAAATCAACAAGTAAAGTTGCCCATTGAGTACCATCCAGTATTTGAACAACTGAAGAACAGGAGAAGGGGAAAAATATTTATTTGGGTAAAATTTTGAGAGAACAAGTTTTGTTTTGATAAGAAAAGGTAAGTAAATGAAGTTTGTTTGTGAGTTGTGACATTTGAAAAGAGAACGCATAAATCCTAATCCATTTGAATACACGAGTCAGAGAAAGTTCAGAGAGGGAGGGGACATCTGTTGTGAATTTCCACAATGGAAAAAAAGAAGCTTGAATGGAATAAGAAAAAGAAACAAAGAAAATGGGCTGCCTGCTTCCTTGGTCATGGGGAAGTTAACCAAACAACAACACATGGGAGACTGAGTGGAGTGTTTTGGGGAGTAAAAAAAAAAAGTTTGTACAATCTTAACAAATCACAATAGTCAATCAAGATTCAAGGGTTTTGAGGATTAGAGGGAGATTTAGATTTATTTCCTTCCCTAATTGAAAAAAACGGTTGCTTATTTGCTTGCAGTATGATTACTTACCACAACTTCCACCACCACATTACTCATTCTACGAGGAGGGAGGGGGAGGAGGAGGTTGAGGGCCCAAGAAGAGGGAGGAAAAACAATTAAAAGAAGCATTTTTATTTTATTTTTTTTATAGGAATGGAGGAGGAGGTGTGAGACTGAGGCAACACTTGCTTTTTTTTTGGCTTCTTCTTCCATTCTTCCTCAACTCTCAATCCATCATCATCTTTTACCTTCTTCCTCACAGAGTCACAGAAATGGTGGATGGGTGTTTGACAACACAAGGAAGAATAGTGTTAGTATCTACTACATTTTAGATATTATCCTTTCTGTTCTCAGCACTTTCCTTTCTGTGTTTCCCCCCACACTCTCTTTCTCTTCTCCCTTTCGATGGCGGCGGCGGTTTAGAGACGGACGCCGTGCTCCTCCGGTGTGCAAGAGCAAAGAAGTTGCATAAAGGTCCGATCTTTGGGGCCAAGGTATTTTTTTTAGCACGTCACTCACACCCTCTCGCTACCTTACCTACCTTTTCCCCCTTTTTTCTCGATGGGTATTTTCGTGTCTGTGTGCGTTTCTCTCCCCCTTCCTTCCTTCCTTCCTTTTTTTTGTTTCTTGGTGGTTTCTGCATCTGTGAGATCTGTTTTTCTATAAAGTCTGGTCTTTGATGTGCGTTTGAAATTAGAACCGTGTTTTTTCCCTGCTTCAAATTGGGAAGATCTGTGTTTTTGTTTATTCTTTGATTCATGTATTATTGTTTTTGTTTTTGTTTATTTTTTTTTCATTCTCACTGATGATTTGGTGAATCTTTTTTAGGACTTTTAAATCATGGATTGAGATGGTGTTCTTATTTCTAGGATTTGTTTCTTTTATCTTCGTCTTATTTATTGCAAAAATCTAAATCATGGAACCAAAGTACAAAAACCCTAGATTTTGATTTGGGGAAATTTCTATTTCCAATTCATCTTCTCGTTTGATTGTTGCGATTGCAGATATTTTGGTAGCAAATGCCTTCCATGGCTGAAAATTTGGAATCTACCATCTCCTCTGTTCCTAGCATTCTAGCCGATCCATCAGCAGTAGTAGCTCATCTGATCAAACCAGCACAACAAAATAAAGATTCTGAGAAAAATAAAGATTCTGAAAAACTGATTCTTGAAAGTCCCATCATTAAACGAGGTTCCGATGAAGGGAACATTGATGATGACAATATCGATGAGAAGGATAAAACATCAGGAGGAAACAGATGTTTGAAAGATGGAGGATCGTCTAATTCCACCAAAGTCAGTGATGAAGCAAGTGTGCTCACCAAGACAAGTGGAAGTGCCAATTTCGTGGAGAGTGGCAAGAGCAGCATTTGCCGTGGAAGCACGAGTACAGACGTGAGTGACGAGAGTAGTTGCAGCAGTATAAGCAGCAGTGTCAACAAGCCACACAAAGCCAATGACTCAAGATGGGAATCGATCCAAGTTGTCCGTGCTCGAGATAAAGTGTTGGGGTTGAGTCATTTCCGACTTCTTAAGAAGCTTGGCTGCGGTGATATTGGGAGTGTGTATCTTTCGGAGCTCAGTGGAACCAAGTGTTACTTTGCAATGAAAGTTATGGACAAGGGCTCATTAGCCAGTCGGAAGAAGTTGCTCAGAGCTCAGACAGAACGCGAGATATTGCAATCCCTCGATCATCCTTTTCTTCCAACATTGTACTCTCACTTTGAAACTGAAAAATTCTCATGTCTGGTCATGGAGTTCTGCCCTGGTGGTGACCTACACACTCTCCGGCAGAGACAACCTGGGAAACATTTCCCCGAGCAAGCTGTCAAGTACAACAACATACATGGATTATTGAAACTTCAATTATGGTTAGATTTTGCTCTTATTGTGTGTTAATCGTGTTTTTTTTTTGCAGATTTTATTTGGCAGAAGTTCTTCTGGCCATGGAGTACTTGCATATGCTCGGGATAATCTACCGTGATCTTAAACCAGAGAATGTTCTTGTCCGTGAAGATGGTCATATTATGTTGTCTGATTTTGATCTTTCACTTAGATGCACCGTGAGTCCTACGTTGATCAAATCATCAAGCATGGACAGTGATCTTTTACGTCGGAACTCAGCATACTGTGTTCAACCTACTTGCATCCAGCCATCTTGTGTGGTGCCAACCTCATGCTTCTCACCCCGATTCTTCTCCTCAAAATCCAAGAAAGAGTCTGTAAAGAAGGAGGCCGCAAAGAAGGAGTTAAAGAAGGAATCCTCGAGGAAAGAATCAAAGAAATCAAAACAGGAGATTGGAAACCAGGTGAGTCCAATGCCTGAGCTCATGGCTGAGCCAACAGATGCAAGATCTATGTCGTTCGTTGGAACACACGAGTATTTGGCTCCTGAGATCATCAAAGGTGATGGACATGGAAGTGCTGTGGATTGGTGGACATTTGGAATCTTCCTATATGAGCTTCTTTTTGGAAGAACACCATTCAAGGGCTCAGGTAATCGTGCAACACTCTTTAATGTTGTTGGACAGCCCTTGCGTTTCCCAGATTCTCCTGTGGTTAGCTTCTCTGCCCGAGATCTTATACGAGGATTGCTGGTAAAAGAGCCACAGCATCGGTTAGGGTTCAAAAGAGGCGCCACAGAAATCAAACAGCATCCCTTTTTTGAAGGTGTTAATTGGGCTCTCATCCGATGTGCCAGTCCTCCAGATATTCCAAGACCTGTTGAGATTGAGAGACCGCCACAACAAGGTGGCCCTTCTGCTGCCAATGGCTCTACTAACATTGCGTCGACAAGCGAAAAGTCTGGTCCGGTGCACCCCAAAGGTTCTTCAGATAACAACTATTTAGAGTTTGATTTCTTCTGAATTTTTTGTTGTTGCTTTTCTTGTGATTTGCAGATTTGTTATATAAATGCGGCAACAATGTGTAGTAGTAGTAGTACCATCTGAATTCTCCAACTTTTATCGTCATTATTATTAATATCACCGCCATCATCAATCATAATCAACACTATTCTTATGATATCCTTATTACTATTCCTGTTAGAAGAATTAACTTTGATATCTCTGCAATCAGTTTGAGTGGATGATTATTAAAATCGCTGCATTATACATAGAATGAGTTACAATGGATGAAGATGACAAGCTCCCAGACCTTGGACTGATGATTCCAGGTTCCAGCAAGAGATCTTAGAACTGAAGTCTTTAATAAAAAAAATCATTAAAGTCAAATAATTTCCATAGAATTTGGAAATAATTTCATTTCAACAGAAGTTACATGTTCAAACCTAAAATCCATATCTCCAAATATTTCAGACTGAAGAAGAATTATGAATGGGAATGGATAGGTATGTATATCGGACGGATTCGAATTACCCAGAGTAGGAAAATCCGAATTTGGATGATTTTGTATTGACACCCCCTGTAATTAAAAATATAATTTTTTGCAAAACAATCCCTGTATTTTAAAATAAATGCATGACTCCCTGTTTAAACGAATATACATTCAATAAATAAAATTATAAAACTAACAATCAACATTCAACCATTAAGTTCAATCAGAAAATCATAGTTTAATCAGAAAATTAAATCCTAGCATCTTGCATTCCTTCAGATTTTATTCGATCAAGACTCTTTCTCGGTAGTTTTCCATCTGAATCTGTTGGAGAAAAATAATACAAACATTTAAATAAAGAAAAATAAAAGCGAATGTAGTAAATCTTACTCTAAATGTAGTAATTGTACGAAGTCGATCCTTTGTACATAGTAATGTTTCAACAGTATCAGATTTCAACGATGATCGTGTATCTTCAATTATACGTTGACCCCAACTAAAAGCTCTCTCTGAAGTAACGCAATCGATCCTGAAGAGAAAAGTAGGCGAACACCCGGGGAACTGGGCAGACCTAGTCCCTGAGATTATGTGAGCGTACCGCACGACCATCCGGACCCCCACGGGCCAGACCCCGTTCGCCCTCGCTTTCGGGATGGAGGCGGTAGCACCGGCCGAATTGGTATGGCCGACCGCACGCATCGAGCAGTACCAGCCGGGGACGAACGATCAAGCGATGTTCCTAGAAAGGGAGCACCTAGAGGGCCGAAGAGAGGAGGCGTCTATCAGGGATCTCACCTACAAACGAAGGGTGGCGAGGTACCACAACGAAAGAGTGACCGACAAGAACCTGGCGCCAGGGGATCTGGTGTTGAGAAACGCCAAGGTAACAGGAATCGACCAGACAAAGGGGAAATTGTCAGCAAGGTGGGAGGGCCCGTACGTCATCATGGACGAGATTCACCTAGGCATCTTCCGCCTAGGGTATGAGGACGGGCAAGAAATTGAAAGAACGTGGCACGCCGACAACCTGGAAAAGTACAGGCGGATATCCGCCGTCTAAAGTTCCAAGGATAGTCGGCGGACATCCGCCGTCAATGAAATTAACCGCCATCAATGAATTGGCGCCAAACTATTCCCGCGCCATATTTTAGATGGCGGAAATCCGCCATCTAAAACTTTTCAATTCGCGCCAAAATTTTCAGATTAGATGGCGGAAATCCGCCATCTATACTATTTTTGGTGGGAAATGGGGATGGATAATAGATGGCGGTCTTTAGATGGCGGTTTATGGGTTTTAATGGCGGTGTCCAAGATGGCGGATTTCCGCCGAGGATCACTTTAGATGGCGGATTTCCGCCATCTAAAGCCCGCCATACAAGGTCGGATTTCTTGTAGTGTATCAGACTTAACTAAAATTAGCCCCAACCGTGGGCGGGTTAGATTCTAATTCATTTAAGCCCTTAGCCATAGGTGATGGTAAATTGATAATCATAGTATCTTTGTTTGTTGTTTTATGATGAACGGCGATGACTTGATGATGAACAGAGACAACATCGAAACCGAGAGACGACCATCCCAGACTAATGACTCTGACCAAGACCCATAATCTGGTTGGGATGTGAGGCTATGTGAGATGATTGAAAGTAGATTGCAAGAACATTAATATAGACATTATGAAATAAAAAAATAAAGGAGGGCTAAAAATCAATGTGACTATGATCTATGGTACATGAAACTACAAAAAAAAGGAAAACTATGGGAAGAATTGATAGATATAAGTAAGACGATTGAGAGACCCTGGATTGTTCTAGGGGACTTCAATGAAGTCCAAAATAGAAATAAAAGAATAGGCTAATTAACATGCTAGAATTTACCCCACAAATATGGACTTATTTAATAATTCCTTAGACGGAGCAGGTTTAAATCAAATTGAAACAAAAGGTAATTGGTGATACCGGGATTCGTACTCGAGTACGACCTAGGATTGGCCCCTCAGAGACCTATAACTGGGTTGAGGCCCTCGAAGGCTCGTGGAAGATTGAAGGTCGTGAACATGCCTTGGGCTAAGGCCGGGTCTAAACCAAATCACCAAACCCTAGATATGGACCAAAAGGAGAAGGAATCGAACCACTTGAGTAGGGTACTAACAATCAGTCGGTTCATCGATCGATTGGGAAGGGATCAGATGCCTCTAAAACGGTGTGGAAAGACACATTTGCCCTCTCCAAGGTCTATAAATAGTGGAATGATTTCACGATTTGGTACATTTTCTAGATCAATCGACTGCTTTCATAGCAAAGAGTCGTGAAGCATGCGACTAATTAAAGAGGCTCTTGTGTCTCAAAGTCCGACGATCGACCAAACCTGAATCGACTGGTTTAGAACCGATCAGTCAGACATTAGTGAGGTTCCCACCCTCATTAGTGTGGCCCCTTTTGTGGGACAGAAAAACCCACTGCAGAATTCGACTAGAAATAAGACCGGCCGACCGGTCGGACAATCAATCGTTTCTGGTACATGAATGGATTGTGCACACATCCGCTTGAAGTATCGATTGTGTTGGAATTAATCCGTCTGACCGACTCTTGAAGGAATCGAATGAAGTAGATCGACCGACAATGGGAGTGGTCAGACCGGATTGGTCGGGCTTGTCGATCGATCGACCTAGACCTATCGATTGAAAAGTTCTGGTCCATCGACTAAAGTCGATCGACTGAGATCCGACCAACAACTAAGTACCTCAGATAAACTGGAAACATGGCTACCCATTCCAAGTACCCTAAACCTGGCCAAATTCCCACGGATACCTTCGTTTCACGCCCTGATCATCCCACTCGTGCCTTGGGAACATCGACAGTCGTAACCCCATCGTTGGCTTACAGGATCGAAACCTATTGCACGGGACACTGATTTTAGGCCGACCATAACCCCAAGACCTAGGAGTCCTCTTTCTGGAATACTAGGTTGCCCCTCTCAAAATATGGAAAGCAGGTAGAGGGTACCATGTTAATACGGATCGTGATCCGTAAGTAGTAAGGGAAGTCACTTTGATGCCAACACTAAACTATTGTTCTTTGTTTTCATATCCCCTTACTCAAACACAATGAGTCTCCCCAGAGCTTCCGCCCGATCACTTCGAGTCGAGGCTAGAGCTAAAAAAGCTACAAAGGTTGCAGTTGCAGAAGTGGTTGTTGCGATCACCGTTAATCAAACCAGACATTCGGTTTCCAGCCTAACTCCATCTTCCCTAGGTGGATGATGTCTTATTATAAAATGTTTAGCTAAATCTAATGGGGCTAACATCATCCTCTTACTTCTCCTTAAATCTATTACAAACTATTGAATACAAGGCAAGATCGAGTGTTGGATGGTAACACAAGCAAGTCTGGTATGAATTGTCATTCAATCTAAGAGGGCAATGCCCTATATAAAGGAATACAAAAAGTAGATCTCAAAAGTAAAGTAAAGCTAATTACAAAAACAGCATAATCACTTATTAACAGTCCTCCTCAAACTTGTGGAGCTTCTCTGACATGCATGTTTGTAGAGTTCCTGAGATATGATCCACTGTGAGAGTGTCATTCTCTGTCCTCTCTCTAATAAAACCAAGATCCATTTCCATATGTTTGATTTTCATGTTCCCAATAGGATTATTGGCTATAAAAGATGTCCCTTTGTTATCAGTGTATATTTTCAATGGCATGCTAATTTCCGTTCCTAACTCAGTAAGCACAGATATCAATCCTTCTAGTTCTTCAGTAGCAGTGGCTATTGTTTTGTCCTCAACTTCAGTGTTGGATCTTGTCAGAGTGTTCTGCTTTTTAGAGGAGAAGGTAGCCAAGGTATCTCATAGAAAGATAATCAACCCTGTTTTTTCCCCTCCTGTCTGTGTAGTGTCATCCCCCATTCAGCATCACAGAAGTATGACACTGTAAAATTCTTTACTTTTCTGAGCAAAATTCCCAAATTTTGATTTCCTGATGGAAATTTCAGTACTCTTTTGATTGCCGGTCAATGAATTAATTTAAGGGAACACAAACTGAGACAGCTTGTTAACTGTAAACTGTATATTGGGAATGTTCTCTTCCTCATAAAATAAATCCAAATGATCCTCCTTGGTAGTGTAAGAAGGTTTAAGATTATCCAAGGCTGTTCAACAAGTTGACTAGATATTGTTGTGAAAAATGAAGCCTTTGCTCACACTTCTTCACCTGAATTCCCAAAAAATAACCGAGTTCCTTCAACTCTGTGAGAGTAAATTCCTTTCCCATGAAAGTAATAGTATCTTTGACAAAATTTTCATATGAGCATGTCAATACTATATCATCCGCAAAGGCAAACAGGTATACTATCCTTTCTCTTTGAATTAGAATGAACAGTGAAGGATCATTGTAACTTTCCTTGGACCCAAGGATGATTAAGAATTCTCTGAGCCTCTTGTACCACATTCTAGGAGACTGCTTCAGACCATAGAGAGATTTTTGAAGCAGCATACATGGTCTGGAAATTGTTGGTCAACAAACTCACCGGCTGAGTAATAATATTTCTATCTTCTAATTTCCCATGCAAGAAAGCATTGGAAATGTTAATTTGCTTGAAATTCCAGCCTATGGATAAGGCTACTGTTAGTATTATCCTGATAGATTTCTTTGACTACTGGGCTAAAGGTTTGTGTGTAATCACATCCCTCAACCTGTCTCATCCGATTTGCTACGTACCGAACAACCCTTGTATCGCTCCATAGATTTGTATTGATGACATTATCCTCCACGGATCTTGGAATTAATTTCCAGGTCGAATTCTTCAACAGAGCATCGAATTCGATCTGCATAGCTTGCCTCCAATTATGATCTTTAAGGGCCACAAATGGAGATTTGAGAATAGGTACTTCATACACAACCAATATTAACACATATTTCATTCGGATTGTCCTGATTGATCGATCCCTCGAGCCCCTCTGGTTACTACCCTTCTCATGGATAGAGATTCTATTCCGCTGTAGGATGAGTTCGATGATGGAGCATACACTGATCCAGAAACTACTATTTCTCCAGATTCAATTGACCCAGGAAGGTCTGTTGCGTCCGTCGAAAGAGAGAGAGAGTCGACGTTCGTCAGAGAAACCTTCTCGATGTTCGACGGAGAACCATTTGACGAACGTATCCTCTTCATTTGATTCGAATTCCATCACCCCAATTTCCTAATCCGACTCCAAAACATGTTCTTTGTCGGTAAGATTAGGGATTTGAGAATCCTTATCGTTTGATTCGGGTTCTTAATCCATCGTCCCAAATGTCTGACCTGACTCTGACATTTGTTCTTTGCTAGTAAGTAACATCAGGGCCGTATTTGGCCAACCACATCCATTGGTACAAGCACTGTAGTGAACCGGATCCAACTACTCTAGATTCTAACCTTTCAACTGTTGTTGATGTCGGAACGTCATCGAACATGCTCTTCTCCTTCGATGAATTTAGAGAGAAGTCTCCCTCCATGAAGCAAACATATCTGGATGAGTATAACTTGTGCTCGATCAAATCATAACACAAATAACTTGTCTGTCTCTAAGGGTAGCCAACGGAAATGCATGCCTTGGATTTTGGAGATAATTTGTCTTTTCTTAAACAAGGAAAGCACTTTGATCCGAATATCTTCAGTGCATTAATTCAGAGTGTGGCCATAGAGAAGCTCCAAGGGTGATCTTTTGAGCAGCACGTACTTGGGAAGGATTTCTATTATAGAGGAAGCAAGTCATAAGCATTGCATAATACCAAAATTGTTTAGGCAAAGAGGCTTGATTTAACATTGTGACCGCAATATCAACTAGGTGACGATGTCTGCATTCCACAATTCTCATTTTCTGATGAGAATAGGGTATAGACAACCTATGTTCAATGTTTAGATTTGATAAAAAAAACTTGGTCATCATTTTGAATTCCAAGGCGTTATCTGTCTGAGATTTCTTCAATTTATATCCTGTTTGAAGTTCTACATTCCTTCTGAATTTCTCGAACATAGTACTCATTTCAAATTTACAGACCATTGGAAAGACCCAATTAAAGTGAAAGTAGGCATCCATGAAATTCACATAGTATCTAAAATCCTCAAAAGATCTCACAGGGGCTGGACCCCAAATGTCAGCATAAATTCTAAAGGTTGTTTAAACACATAGTTTGTAGATTTAAGAGGAAATGCGTGAGACTTTTCCAACAAACAATCTTCACAATCCTTAGAATGTGTATAACTTGACTTAAGTGATTTCTAATTAACTCATCCACAACCTTAGTATGCAAGTGCCCCAGACGAATATGCCATACATCACCAGTATCCTCTTCAGTCAGTAGAGACTTTGGTGAAGAATTTATTTATAGAGGCAGTTTGTAGAGATCTCCCTCCATGATAGAGTTTTGATATAGATTATATGATCAAACAATCATATAAATATGTAATACTTAAGCAATTCAAATGATGAATGAAATATATAATACTTGAAGTATATATATATATGAATATGTAAATTGTTGATACTGTTGGATGATCGATTGGTTGGGATGTAGCTCGATTATCCAACGAATGATTTGCAGGTTTGATGATGTAATTGAGCGGAAGTATTGAACAGCAGCAATGTTGTTTGAAGATCAAAGAGTGTGTGTATTGTGAATTGTAGATAGTGAACAAGTTGTCTTGTGATGAAGGCTTAGGTAGGTTTAAATACTAAACACCCAACGGCTATGTGTTGGTGTTTGGTATTAATCATGATAAGGGAATTAATGATGGATATGGAATTAATGATGTATGGGAATTCCTAGAAAAAGGAATGTGAGAAGTCATGGGAATTTGAAATATATACAGCAAGGATATATTTATAGTACATGTATAACTTAGGGGTTTGAGATATAATATATGTATAACTTAGGGGTTTGAAAATAGTATTTACATTAAGGGTGTATTTATAATTTTAATTCTTTATGGGGTTATATTTCTAATATCCTCCCTCAAATCAAAACCGGTTAGGTTTTGATTTGAAAAAACCTAGGCGTAGCGTTGCAACTTTTGGATTGAATCAAAGGCGGTTCGCCTGGATTCTTGGACTTGGGTTGTGTACATCAAGCAGTTGCAACTTTTGGAGTAAAATCCGAAAAGTCGGTCCTCCCAGGGTTTTGTGAAAAAATCCCCAATGTTTTGTGCACTGGGAATGTGCTTGAGTATAACCTCTCCCGCTAAAACCTTATCATGCACCGTGTGGAGATCGATTTCTATGTGTTTGGTTCTTTGGTGGGAGATAGGGTTTTTGGCTATTGCTTCTGCAGCGGTGCTATCAGTGAGTATTCTAGGAGCCGGCGATTCTCCGATCAGGTATACTCCTATTTCTTGTAGTAACATTTTTAACCACGTTACTTCACATGTCGTGTATGCTAATGCACGATATTCAGCCTCTGCTGATGATCTTGACACTGCTTGTTGTTTCTTTGACTTCCATGATACCAATGACGATCCTAGGAATATGGCAAATCCAGATGTTGATCGTCTTGTAGTGGGACAGCTTGCCCAATCAGAATCTGTGAATGCTCCAATGTGGTCTATTGAGGAGCCTGATGAGAAATGCAATCCTAATCCAGGTGATCCTTTGATATATTTTAAGACTCTGTATGCTGCTTTCATTTGTGATTCAGTTGGTGTTGCCATGTGTTGGCTTAGATATGTTACAGCATAGGAGATGTCTGGTCTTGTGCATGTTAGGTATACTAGTTTTCCTACTATGCTTCTATATTTTTGTGGATCCTCTAGTATGGTTTCATTGTCTTTTATTTTGTTTGATTGCATTGGAGTTTTATTAAAAAAATCATTGTTATTAGGGCAATCTGTAATTCTGTTTGTTTTATGTTTGGATATTTGTTTGTGACTGTTTGGAGTTCTATTTGGTTTACATTATGTGAGTTCATATTTTTCCAGTAAATCTAATGTGTATTTTCTCTGACCAATGTATAAACCATTTGGTGTTTTGGTGAACTCGAGTCCTAGAAAATATTTAAGTTCTCCAAGGTCTTTAATTTTAAAGATTCCTTGGAGATTTTCTTTTAGAGTTTTAATTGTGTTTATGTTGTTGCCTGTGATAAGTAGGTCATCAACATATGCTAAGACAATTGTAGTATCTTGTTTGTTTTTGTTTATAAACAGAGAGTAGTCTGTTTTGCATTGCTTGTATCCAAGGTTGGATAAGGCATTTGATAGAGTTTGGTACCAAACTCTTGATGCTTGCTTTAGGCCATATAGTGATTTGTTTAGTTTGCAGATGGGGTTATGTGGTGCATTTTTGGGTAATTCTAATCCCAATGGGATTTTCATGTATATGGTTTCTTCTAAGTTTCCGTGTAGAAAGGCATTTTGGACATCCATTTGGTGCATGTCCCATTTTTGTGCTACTGCTATAGCTATGACAGTCCTTAAGGTTGTCATTTTGGATACAGGAGCAAATGTTTCATTGAAGTCAATGCCTTCAATTTGGTTGTAGCCTTTTGCTACTAGTCTAGCTTTATATTTTTCAATGTTTCCATCACTGTTAAATTTGGTTTTGTAGACCCATTTGCATCCAATGGGGTTTTTATCATTTGGCATGCTTGTGATGGTCCATCTTTGGTTATGTTCAAGAGCCTGTAGTTCTTGCTTCATGGCATTGTTCCATTTTGTGTGTTTGGATGCTTCATTGTAGGAAGTGGGATCTAAGTTCTTTATTGTTGTTAAGAATGCAGAGTGTTCAGGGGTAAAGTTTTGAGAAGAAAGCATGTTCTCAATGGGATGTCTAGTGGATGCTGCTTGTAGAGAGAAATCTTTTAAGTATGATGGTGTTTTCCTATTTCTTTTTGGTCTTGGTGCATCCTCTTCTGGGATGCTTGGTGCATTCTCTGTTTCATGTTGTATCTTTGGGATCATTGGTGCATCTTCTTCTTGTGAAGGGGGTGTGAGTGTGTATGTGTTTTCCTTTGATTTGTTGTCTGTTTCTGATGTATCAAAAATGTTCTCTTGATACTGTTCTGTTTGTTCTTTGAAGGGGAATATGTCTTCAAAGAAAATTACATCTCTATTTGTAAAAATTTCTTGAGTGGATATATCTAGTATGTTATATCATTTCCTTTGAGGAGAATATCCAATGAATATTCCCTTTATTGATCTGTTTTCAAATTTTGATTTTATTGTTTGTGGCATAGCATAAACACCCAAACACTTTTAGGATGTCTAAATTTGGTTGTTCTCCAAATAGCCTAAAAAATGGGGTTTCATTATCTAATACTACAGCTGGGGTCCTGTTTATCAGGAAGACATCTGTTGTGATGCATTCCCCCCAATACTTTAGGGGAATGTTGGATTGAATCATTAGTGACCTAGCCACTTGTAGTATGTGTTGATGTTTCCTTTCGACTCTCCTATTTTGTTGTGGGGTATATGGGCATGACAGTTGGTGAGCTATACCATCTGTTTTAATTATGTTTTGAAATTCTTTGGATAAGAATTCTGTACCATTGTCTGACCTTATGGTATGGACAGTGCTTTGGTGTTGGTTTTTGATATCTGTCAGGAATTGTTTGAATTTGGTGGATGTTTATGATTTATTTATCATTAGGAAGACCCAAGTTGCTCTAGAGTAATCATCCACTATGGTTAGGAAATAGTTATTTCCTTGATGCGTAGGTGTGTGGAATTTTTCCCATATGTCCAAATGTAATAATTGAAAACACCTTGTCGTTTTATTTGAACTTAGAGAAAAAGGGAGCTTTGTCTGTTTGGACAGTGGGCATGTATTACAAAATTTTTTAAAATTCTTTGGAATACATTTGTTTATGATATTGAAATGATAAAATCTAGATGGTACTGGGTGTCCTAGTCTCTGGTGCCATATCTCTTCATCCTTTGTTTCCTTCTGTTAGCTATGATTGGCCTGATTGTCATGCTTTAGGATGTAGAGTCCATTTTTCTTCTCACCCTCACCAATCCGGTTTCCCTGTTGGTTCTGTATAGAACAGAAAGTAGGGTGGAAGGTGAATGAGCATTTTATATCTTTTGTTAATTGGCTTACAGAGAGTAGGTTGACTGAGAAGGATGGGATTTTTAAGACATTGTTTAAGGTAATGTCTTTTGTAATTTGTGTGGAGCCACTAACTGAAACTTTAGTGGTTTGTGAGTTTAGGAGACGAATATTTATGGGGTATAGTAAATTCTTTTCATTGTTTAAGCTGGTGTTGGGGGCACACATGTGGTCTGTTGCCCCTGTGTCAATGATCCACTGATCATTTTGTGATTGGGTGCATGCTGTGGTGTTTAGTGAGTAATGTGGATTAAAGCATGTGTTGTTTTTATAGTAAAACATACCAGATGTGCTCCCAGACATGTGAGCTTGTGGCTGATTTCCCTTTTGGATTCCTCCCTGGGAGAGTATGGAGATCAGCTCTTCTCTGGTGATGAAATTTCCTGTAGTCTGTGGATTCTCAGAAGTTTGGGCTTCATCTTCTGTGTTGGCATTGTTGCTTTGGTACTTTTTGTACCCTTTGTTGGGTTTGTAGCTTTTCTTGCTGTTGTACCTTGTGGAATTTTCTTTTCTTTTGTTAAAATCCACCCCATGGAGTCCATGGCCTGGTGGGAAACCATGTTCATAGAAACAGTTTTCTATGCTGTGATTGTGTTTCTTGCATCTTGTGCAGTATGGTTTAGAGTCTTCACTTTGATTTTGTGGTTTTGGTGTGAAGTTGTTCTTAGATTGTGTAGCCAAGGCAGTTCCTTCTTCAGGATAGACACATTCTCTTTGTGTCTCTTCTTGAAGTACCATTCTGAAGGCATCATCCACAGATGGAGGAGTCTTCTTTTTGAGTATTTGGCCTCTTATTGATAGAAAAGTATCATTTAGGCCGGTTGTGAAGGTGATCAACCTGTCCATATTCTCCTTCTTAATGCAGTTAGGGTTGTCACAACATTCAAAGATCTGATTGTTGTCCAATTCATTCCACAGGCCTTGCAACTTTGCATAGTAGTTGCTGACAGATTCACTTCCTTGAGTGCACAATGCAATCTGCCTTTTTAGTTGTGAAATGACCAGTGAATTTGCCCTGCTATATTTCTGTTTGAGGTTCTCCCAGAGGGTGGTGGCATCCTTTATGAAGATTACACTTCCTCTGATTTCCTTTGAACAGCTGTTGAGTATCCATGCAGTGACCAGGTCATTACATCTGGTCCAAGGGGTGTAGTAGCTGTCTGTGTTGTTGGTTGGTTTGGTGATGGATCCATTTATGAATCCCATCTTATTTTTGGTAGACAGTGATCTTTGGATCTCTACCACCCATGTCTGATAATTTGGTCCACTAAGTGGAGTTGTAACCAGGCCTAAGCTTGGGTTGTCACTTCCTGATATGTAGTATGGGCTTCCATCCTTTATCTTTAGCTCATCAATTTTTGTTTCCATTTGCAGATAGAAATGAAAGGAGAGCAAAAAGACTGATGAGAAGGCACACCAGGAATCTCAGGAGAATGAGAGAGCTGAGAAGACAAAATATGGATGTGGAGGCTCTTGAGTATTTTGGCGATGTGGAAGATGTGTACTCTTCCTCTGATTCTGAGTATGAGAGGCCTGTTCCTGTGTAGGATCTTGATTTTCCCTCAGACAGTGATGGTGAGGATGGTGTGGTGTGTCAACAGTATTATTATGATTTCGATAGTGATGACTCTATGCCTGATTATGAGATATGGAGTGATCCAGATGTGGGTCTGAATTCTGAGGGAGAGAAGGCCAATGGTGTTTTGGCTGTGGAGATTCCACTACCTCCTCGTCCTCCTCAAGAATTCTTTGACAATATCTGGAGGAATAGAGTTGTTTTTGATGACTGAGACTTGGTTAACTGTCCCCTTTTTTGTTTAAAGCAGCTTGCTCTTTTTGGTGTGGTGACTGTTTCTTTTCTCTTTATAGTTTCCTTTTTGTAGAGAAAGAAAAAAAATACTAGAGAATGTTTTTGTGGTTCAAGATGAAACCTTCTCTGATACCATGATAGAGTTTTGATATAGATTATATCTATGATCAATCAATCATA